>JAODUP010000158.1:170000-490000 GCA_025642065.1 Paralvinella palmiformis
GAGGTCACGTGATAGTATGGTCATAAAACAGCTAAAATAC
Source organism: Paralvinella palmiformis (assembly GCA_025642065.1). NCBI lineage: Eukaryota > Metazoa > Annelida > Polychaeta > Terebellida > Alvinellidae > Paralvinella > Paralvinella palmiformis. The sequence continues at coordinate 170,041 of JAODUP010000158.1, forward strand.
ACACTAATTATTGGAATCAATTATTTTTATTTCCAAACAAATTAAGAATGATATTCACTTTTAATCGGAGCGTTTAGAAAGAAACAACTACCTATAACTTGTCATTGAATGAGTGATTGAGTAATTAATTGAGTGAGTCAATGCGTCATTGAGGGAGACAATGAATGAGTGAGTGAGTCAATGAGTTATTGAGTGATTGAGTGAGTCAATGAGTGATTGAGTGAATGAATCAATGAGTGATTGAGTCAATGAGTGATTGAGTGATTGAGTCAATGAGTGATTGAGTGATTGAGTCAATGAGTGATTGAGTAATTAAGTAAGTCAGTGAATTATTATATGAGCCAATGAGTGATTCAAAGACTCAATGACTGATTGATTGATGAGTGAGTGAGTGAGTGAGTGAGTGAGTGAGTGAGTGAGTGAGTGAGTGAGTGAGTGAGTGAGTGAGTGAGTGAGTGAGTGAGTGAGTGAGTGAGTGAGTGAGTGAGTGAGTGAGTGAGTGAGTGAGTGAGTGAGTGAGTGAGTGAGTGAGTAACTGGGTAAGGGAGCGATTTGAATTTACCTGATGCCATCTGATCCTGGCCTCTTCCTTCCTAAGAATATCTACAGAATGCTCCAATAATTCAGTTCTGCAAACCTTCAGTTTAGAGTTGTAATCGTACTTATTCCTATCCGGGTGGCATAACTACAATGTACGTCATATCTAGGTCATATGATACCACTGTTTCGGGGACTGAGGCTGAACAAATACCTCACCACTTTAGCCCGAACGATTTAGTATTAAATGTATATGAATTTCAAAATATATATACGAACAACCAAGAAGTCATTTCTGTATAATTATTTTCGTAAAAGATGATTCTGTACCAAACCATTTTCTTAGATGTGTAATAAAACATATATCTCATTATTAATTTTTAAATATGTTTCTACGTTTCGCTATGATCACCCATAATTACTATAAAAAGATGTATTTGTCAAATGACGCATCTTTTATGATAGCCACCAGTTCAGAACCGCATTCGTTTATGAAGACATCCAGGCAGTAAATCAGAATTATGTTTAATGTTATTTATAGCAACAAACTAATAATAAACATGTCACCGTCTTAGACTTCCATTTTCTGGAAATCTTGAATGAATTTTAACAAGGTGCCTTTAACATTAAAAATGACATATCCTATCCTATCTGATTCTGGATTCTCTTCGCCCAACTCCACTTTCTCCCATCTTTATTTTTCGTTTGATTTTTATTTTCCACCTTTTGTCTCTCATTATTGTCAAAACAACTCGCGAAGACACATCAAGGTGTCATTTAATTGTTACTCGGTAGACAGTAAGAGACACATTAGTCAGTCATCTATTCCTCTCCCACACATCATTAACCTTCGACTAAATGAGCCTTTAAATGTTTTAGTTATCTGCCGTAAACAAAATACAACTCGTTTCTAGTGTAATGAGAGTGTATGTCTGTCTGGCTATTTTACAGAATGCACACTTGCGTATTAAATTTCAGGTACATTTCTTAACTTTTATTTTTTACCATCAACGGCTACGTCAAGGCTTTTATTATTACGGTCCAGGTAGTTGTCAGTGTCACTAATTCTCTCCAACTCCCACAAGAATATTTAACACGGAAATCCTCAAACGTGAAATATCATCCATATTTGTCGGTTACTCAGCTACAGCTGGGTTAAGTGAACAAGTCACTAGTCTACAACTGAATGGACTGAAACAGCTACACATATCCAGCTGGCGAAGCTTTTAATATCAATACTGCAAAGCAGCTAACGTGCCGTGTGAAGTATTCAGCATATTTGTAGATATTCACCATCGAATGAATCCTGTTTATAGTAACATATACGCAGATCCAAATCTACAATGGCTGCTCCTCAAGCAGTTGATCTTAGATAATCGAACATCGAGAATACATACATCATTTGGTGACAACAGATCGTTCAGCCTCCCAAACTTGTGTACGAACCATTAACTTCAACTAATCAGCGGGCGTTATCGCGGTGTTAGAATATATCAATTAGTACCTAAATAGGTCTAATGGCAATTCCAGATTTGAAACAGATGCAGAAGGCCTACTAAAAAGATGATATTAAGATCCGTGTACTATTAATCACCGGCGCGTGTCACTACCTCTTTACTCCTAACCCAGATTGACATAATTTGAACAGGTCTGGTCAGGTAGTCGTGTCAATAGCCAAATTAAAAAATCGAGATTTGATGCAGCGATGTCCTGTTCGGCTGAATGTCTATTATCTGATGCTAATTTGCTGATATGTTAGTCACATACCGCAGCTACGAATTTTGTTTTATCCCACAAAAGCAATTATTCAGCAATTTGATCATGTTTCGTCGAAACAACAAATTTCAACCATTCAGCTCACCTTCATGGCGGTCTCGCGAGAAGTAATCTTGGAAGAAACACTGCAGCAAATCTCTCTTTTTCTGGAAGGTGATTGCAGTTGGTACGATTAACGCACTACACCTTCCCCAAATATAATTTCAAACCGTGTTGGGAGTAAACGGTCAAGACAAACTGTCCTAAATACTTACAATAACTACATCGTCAGAGAACGGAATGTAATAGCAATAATAGAACTTGAACTATATTTATAAACATAAACTGAGCTATGCTTTCACAATTATAATATTTCACGTATAATGCCAATGTAAAACTAACTGTTCTCCCATCTCGAGTTGGAGATACAAAGTATGCATTCATGTTTTCTAAATACCTAATTCCTCCAAAGCAAGCGTTAACATGAAATAGTCGACACGAAACACAAACATAATATATCCTTCGCCATAACTATAAGTTGACGACACAACAACAGGAAGTTACCGATCAGTTCTCTATATCATCATCATCATCATCATCATCATCTTCATCCAGAGTCTGAAAACGTCATTCCGGATATTCTGCATGATTTCAAAATAGTACCGCAGTTTATCATATATTTGTAGTGCCGAGTTCAAATTGTGCATGTAGTGTACTCATTATCAACTCCTCATACGAGGTTTTCCAGACTCTTTGAGGCATGTAGTCCACAATCGTCTTCCTCTGGGTATCTAAGAAACATCACCTTGAATGGATTCGAGTTTTCTTCCAATTCTTCCTTGTTCTATTTCTTAAAGATAAACTTGAGAAACAAATTAAGTCTGACTCCATACACTGTAAGAATGTTTTCTTCGTGTTATCCGAATCGCATTTTCTCTGTCAGATTACATTACGATGGAAGGAATTAAAACATCTGCCAAATTGCAGAATCTTGCACCAAATTAGAACCAGGTCAAGTGATCGTATGGTGATAAACTAGCTACGGTAAACACTCACAGCTGGAATCAATTATTTTTATTTCAAAAAAACTCAAGAACAATTGTCACTTTTAATATAAACTTTTGGAAATAAACAAATATCTAGAACTTCGATTTTTGTCGACTTTACAATAAATGTTTATGATTATCATCTATAATTTACAATATTATCTAGTGTGCGATTGATTGTTTGATTGATTGCTTGATTGCTTATTGATTGATTGATTGGGTGATTGAGAGATTGAGAGAGTGAGTGAGTGAGTGAGTGAGTGAGTGAGTGAGTGAGTGAGTGAGTGAGTGAGTGAGTGAGTGAGTGAGTGAGTGAGTGAGTGAGTGAGTGAGTGAGTGGTGGTGGTGGTGGTGGTGAGTGAGTGGTGAGTGGTGAGTGGTGGTGGTGAGTGAGTGAGTGGTGGTGGTGGTGGTGAGTGAGTGAGTGAGTGAGTGAGTGAGTGAGTGGTGAGTGAGTGAGTGAGTGAGTGAGTGAGTGAGTGAGTGAGTGAGTGAGTGAGTGAGTGAGTGAGTGAGTGAGTGAGTGAGTGAGTGGTGAGTGAGTGAGTGAGTGAGTGAGTGAGTGGTGGTGAGTGAGTGAGTGAGTGAGTGAGTGAGTGAGTGAGTGAGTAATAGGGTAAGGGAGCGATTTGAATTTACCTGATGCCATCTGATCATGGCCTCTTCCTTCCTAAGAATATCTACAGAATGCTCCAATAATTCTGTCCTGCCAACCTTCAGTTTAGAGTTGTAATCGTGCTTATTCCTATCCGGGTGGCATAACTACAATGTACGTCATATCTAGGTCATATGATACCACTGTTTCGGGGACTGAGGCTGAACAAATACCTCACCACTTTAGCCCGAACGATTTATTATTAAATGTGTATGAATTTCTAAATATATATACGAACAACCAAGAAGTCATTTCTGTATAATTATTTTCGTAAAAGATGATTCAGTACCAAACCATTTTCTTAGATGTGTAATAAAACATATATCTCATTATTAATTTTTAAATATGTTTCTACGTTTCGCTATGATCACCCATAATTACTATAAAAAGATGTATTTGTCAAATGACGCATCTTTTATGATAGCCACCAGTTCAGAACCGCTTTCGTTTATGAAGACATCCAGGCAGTAAATCAGAATTATGTTTAATGTTATTTATAGCAACAAACTAATAATAAACATGTCACCGTCTTAGACTTCCATTTTCTGGAAATCTTGAATGAATTTTAACAAGGTGCCTTTAACATTAAAAATGACATATCCTATCATATCTGATTCTGGATTCTCTTCGCCCAACTCCACTTTCTCCCATCTTTATTTTTCGTTTGATTTTTATTTCCCACCTTTTGTCTCTCATTATTGTCAAAACAACTCGCGAAGACACATCAAGGTGTCATTTAATTGTTACTCGGTAGACAGTAAGAGACACATTAGTCAGTCATCTATTCCTCTCCCACACATCATTAACCTTCGACTAAATGAGCCTTTAAATGTTTTAGTTATCTGACGTAAACAAAATACAACTCGGTTCTAGTGTAATGAGAGTGTATGTCTGTCTGGCTATTTTAAAGAATGCACACTTACGTATTAAATTTCAGGTACATTTCTTAACTTTTATTTTTTTACCATCAACGGCTACGTCAAGGCTTTTATTATTACGGTTCAGGTAGTTGTCAGTGTCACTAATTCTCTCCAACTCCCACAAGAATATTTAACACGGAAATCCTCAAACGTGAAATATCATCCATATTTGTCGGTTACTCAGCTACAGCTGGGTTAAGTGAACAAGTCATTAGGCTACAACTGGATGGACTGAAACAGCTACACATATCCAGCTGGCAGTCAGTCAGTCAGTCAGTCAGTCAGTCAGTCAGTGAGTGAGTAAGTGAATGAGTGAGTGAGTGAGTGAGTGAGTGAGTGAGTGAGTGAGTGAGTGAGTGAGTGAGTGAGTGAGTGGTGAGTGAGTCAGTCAGTCAGTCAGTCAGTCAGTCAGTCAGTCAGTCAGTTGGTCAGTCAGTGGGTCAGTCAATGAGTCAGTCAGTGAGTCAGTGAATGGCTGACTCAGTGGCTGACTCAGTGGCTGAGTGACTAGGTGAGGGAGTGATTTGAATTGATATGAGGCCATCTGAACCTGGCTGGCCTCTTCCTTCCTAACAATATCTACAGAATGCTCCAATAATTTTGTTCTGCCAACCTTCAGGTTAAATTTCTAATCCTACTTATTTCTTCCCGGGTGGCACAACTGATATATACGTCATTCCTCGGTCATATCATACCACTAATACGGGAACTGAGGCTGAACAAATACCTCACCACTTTACCCCGAACAATTTATTATTAAATGTACATAAATGTTAAACCAAGAAGTTATCTCTGTATAATTATTTTCGTTAAAGATGATTCAGTACCAAACCATTTTCTTAGATGTGTAATAAAACATATATCTCATTATTAATTTTTAAATATGTTTCTACGTTTCGCTATGATCACCCATAATTACTATAAAAAGATGTATTTGTCAAATGACGCATCTTTTATGATAGCCGCCAGTTCAGAACCGCATTCGTTTATGAAGACATCCAGGCAGTAAATCAGAATTATGTTTAATGTTATTTATAGCAACAAACTAATAATAAACATGTCAACGTCTTAGAGTTCCATTTTCTGGAAATCTTGAATGAATTTTAACAAGGTGCCTTTAACATTAAAAATGACATATCCTATCATATCTGATTCTGGATTCTCTTCGCCCAACTCCACTTTCTCCCATCTTTATTTTTCGTTTGATTTTTATTTTCCACCTTTTGTCTCTCATTATTGTCAAAACAACTCGCGAAGACACATCAAGGTGTCATTTAATTGTTACTCGGTAGACAGTAAGAGACACATTAGTCAGTCATCTATTCCTCTCCCACACATCATTAACCTTCGACTAAATGAGCCTTTAAATGTTTTAGTTATCTGACGTAAACAAAATACAACTCGGTTCTAGTGTAATGAGAGTGTATGTCTGTCTGGCTATTTTATAGAATGCACACTTGCGTATTAAATTTCAGGTACATTTCTTAACTTTTATTTTTTTACCATCAACGGCTACGTCAAGGCTTTTATTATTACGATCCAGGTAGTTGTCAGTGTCACTAATTCTCTCCAACTCCCACAAGAATATTTAACACGGAAATCCTCAAACGTGAAATATCATCCATATTTGTCGGTTACTCAGCTACAGCTGGGTTAAGTGAACAATTCACTAGTCTACAACTGAATGGACTGAAACAGCTACACATATCCAGCTGGCGAAGCTTTTAATATCAATACTGCAAAGCAGCTAACGTGCCATGTGAAGTATTCAGCATATTTGTAGATGTTCACCATCGAATGAATCCTGTTTATAGTAACATGTACGCAGATCCAAATCTACAATGGCTGCTCCTCAAGCAGTTGATCTTAGATAATCGAACATCGAGAATACATACATCGTTTGGTGACAACAGATCGTTCAGCCTCCCAAACTTGTGTACGAACCATTAACTTCAACTAATCAGCAGGCGTTATCGCGGTGTTAGAATATATCAATTAGTACCTAAATAGGTCTAATGGCAATTCCAGATTTGAAACAGATGCAGAAGGCCTACTAAAAAGATGATATTAAGATCCGTGTACTATTAATCACCGGCGCGTGTCACTACCTCTTTACTCCTAACCCAGATTGACATAATTTGAACAGGTCTGGTCAGGTAGTCGTGTCAATAGCCTAATTAAAAAATCGAGATTTGATGCAGCGATGTCCTGTTCGGCTGAATGTCTATTATCTGATGCTAATTTGCTGATATGTTAGTCACATACCGCAGCTAAACGTTTTGTTTTATCGGCAAAAACCTATTTATTCAGCAATTTGATCATGTTTCGCCGAAACAACAAATTTCAACCATTCAGCTCACCTTCATGGCGGTCTCGCGAGAAGTAATCTTGGAAGAAACACTGCAGCAAATCTCTCTTTTTCTGGAAGGTGATTGCAGTTGGTACGATTAACGCACTACACCTTCCCCAAATATAATTTCAAACCGTGTTGGGAGTAAACGGTCAAGACAAACTGTCCTAAATACTTACAATAACTACATCGTCAGAGAACGGAATATAATAACAATAATAGAACTTGAACTATATTTATAAACATAAACTGAGCTATGCTTTCACAATTATTATATTTCACGTATAATGCCAATGTAAAACTAACTGTTCTCCCATCTCCAGTTGGAGATACAAAGTATGCATTCATGTTTTCTAAATACCTAATTCCTCCAAAGCAAACGTTAACATGAAATAGTCGACACGAAACACAAACATAATATATCCTTCGTCATAACTATAAGCTGACGACACAACAACAGGAAGTTACCGATCAGTTCTCTGTATCATCAACATTATCATCGCCATCCGGAGTCTGAAAAAACGTCCTTCTGGATATTCGGCATGACTTCAAAATAGTACCGCAGTTTATCATAGATTTGTAGCGCCGAATTCAAATTGTGCATGTAGCGTACTCATTATCAACTCCTCATAATAGGTTTTCCAGACTCTTTGAGGCATGTAGTCCACAATGGCCGTAATGTATACTTATCCAACGTAATACGTGAAGATGCCATCGTTTTGTTAGAATGTCACTGACAGTTTTGGGGAAGAAAAGCTGAACGATATAAACAATCACGGACTAAGTTATTTAACAAAATGTAGTTCGTACTATTTAAACATAACATAAAAATATATTATGTGAAAAGTTATCAAGATAAAAGTAATATTTTGCAATAATATAATGCATAAACAATCTGATATATAAACTATTATTCATACAATATTGCCCTACCCAATATTTAATGGTCTTCCTCTGGGTATTTAAGAAACATCGCCTTGAATGGATTCGAGTTTTCTTCCAATTCTTCCTTGTTTTATTTCTTAAAGATAAACTTGAGAAACAAATTAAGTCTGCCCCATACTCTGTAGGAATGTTTTCTTCGTGTTATCCGAATCGCATTTTCTCTGTCAGATTAAATTACGATGGAAGGAATTAAAACATCTGCCAAATTGCAGAATCTTGCACCAAATTAGGACCAGGTCAAGTGATCGTATGGTGATAAACTAGCTACGGTAAACACTCACAGCTGGAATCAATTATTTTTATTTCTAAAAAACTCAAGAACAATTATCACTTTTAATATAAACTTCTGGAAATAAACAAATATCTAGAACTTCGATTTTTGTCGACTTTACAATAAATGTTTATGATTATCATTTATAATTTACAGCATTATCTAGTGTGCGATTGATTGTTTGATTGATTGATTGGGTGATTGAGAGATTGAGTGGTGGTGGTGGTGGTGGTGGTGGTGGTGAGTGGTGAGTGAGTGGTGAGTGGTGGTGGTGGTGAGTGGTGGTGGTGGTGGTGGTGGTGGTGGTGGTGGTGGTGGTGGTGGTGAGTGGTGGTGGTGGTGGTGGTGGTGGGGTGGTGGTGGTGGTGGTGGTGGTGGTGGTGGTGGTGAGTGGTGGTGGTGGTGGTGGTGGTGGTGGTGGTGGTGGTGGTGGTGGTGGTGGTGGTGATGGGGGTGGTGGTGGTGGTGGTGGATGGATGGTGGTGGTGGTGGTGAGTGGTGAGTGAGTGAGTGAGTGAGTGAGTGAGTGAGTGAGTGAGTGAGTGAGTGAGTGAGTGAGTGAGTGAGTGAGTGAGTGGTGAGTGAGTGAGTGAGTGAGTGAGTGAGTGAGTGAGTGAGTGAGTGAGTGAGTGAGTGAGTGAGTGAGTGAGTGGAAATCCTAAAGTAATAGTATATTCAAATAACTTTAACATTGACATAATTTTATTAAAATCATTTGTTTACCGGTTAACTACCCTGATTCAGGATTCTCCAGGCACAACTCCAGTTTCTCCTATCATTAAATTTTGTTCGGTTTACGTCACCATTTGTCGAATTTATTTTCCGCTTTTGTCGCTCATTTTTGTGAAAACGACTCGGAAAGATACATCAAAGTTACTATACGGCTGACAGGAAGAGACACATTAGTAGGTCATCTATTCCTCTCCCGTGCATCATTATCCGTCGTTTCTAGTGTAATAAGAGTGCATGTATTTCTAGCTATTTTAAAGAATGCATAAGTGCGTATTAATTTTCAAGTATATTTCTTAACTTTTATCTTTTACCATCAAGGGTACTTTAATGCAGTTATTACTACTTTCCTGGTAGGTATGTGACTAAATCTCTCCAACGTCCACAAGAAAATTGAACATGGTACTCCTCAAACGTGAAATATTATCCATATTTGTCGGTTACTTAGCTACAGCTGGGTGAACTAAACAAGTCACTAGTCTACAGCTGAGTGGACTGAAAGATCAACACATCTCCAGCTGGAGAAGCTTTTAATATCAATTCAGCAAAGCAGCTGACGTGTTGTGTGAAGTATTCAACATATTCGTAGATGCTCAACATCGAATGAATCCTCTTTGTAATAATATATACGAAGATCCAACTCTACAATGGCCGTTCCTCAAGCAGTTGATCTTAGATAATCGAACATCGAGTATACATACATTGTTTGTTGGTGACAGACCCTTCAGCCTCCCAAACTTGTGTGCGATTAATTAACTTAAACTAATCATCATGCTTTTATCGCAGTGTTATATTATATAAATTAGTACCTAAATAGGTCGAATGGCAATTTAGGATTTTGAACAGATGCAGAAGGCGTACAAAAGTAGCTTCCCATATTTAGATCCGTGTACTATTAATCACCGACACATACATCTAGTTGTTTGGTCCTAACCCAGATTGACATTATAATTCGGACAGGTCAGTGCCAATAGTCAAATTAAAAAAATCTACATTTGATGCATCAATGCCTTATTCGACTAGATGCCTATTTTGTATGTGTATTTGTCCCTATACAGATCGGCACCACACGTGTTGTTTTATCTGAAAAAAAGCTATTAATCACCGGCGGGTGTATCTACCTCTTTACTCCTAAACCAGATTGATATAATTCGGACAAGTCTGGTCAGGTAGTTGTGCCAATAGCCAAATAGAAAATCGAGATTTCCATCAGCCTTGTCCTGTTCGACTGAATGTCTATTATTTGATGCAACTTTGCTGATATGTTAGTCACATACCGCAGCTAAACGTTTTGTTTTATCGGCAAAAACCTATTTATTCAGCAATTTGATCATGTTTCGTCGAAACAACAAATTTCAACCATTCAGCTCACCTTCATGGCGGTCTCGCGAGAAGTAATCTTGGAAGAAACACTGCAGCAAATCTCTCTTTTTCTGGAAGGTGATTGCAGTTGGTACTATTAACGCACTACACCTTCCCCAAATATAATTTCAAACCGTGTTGGGAGTAAACGGTCAAGACAAACTGTCCTAAATACTTACAATAACTACATCGTCAGAGAACGGAATGTAAAAACAATAATAGAACTTGAACTATATTTATAAACATAAACTGAGCTATGCTTTCACAATTATAATATTTCACGTATAATGCCAATGTAAAACTAACTGTTCTCCCATCTCGAGTTGGAGATACAAAGTATGTTTTCTAAATACCTAATTCCTCCAAAGCAAGCGTTAACATGAAATAGTCGACACGAAACACAAACATAATATATCCTTCGCCATAACTATAAGTTGACGACACAACAACAGGAAGTTACCGATCAGTTCTCTATATCATCATCATCTTCATCATCTTCATCCAGAGTCTGAAAACGTAATTCTGGATATTCTGCATGATTTCAAAATAGTACCGCAGTTTATCATAGATTTGTAGCGCCGAGTTCAAATTGTGCATGTAGTGTACTCATTATCAACTCCTCATACGAGGTTTTCCAGACTCTTTGAGGCATGTAGTCCACAATGGTCTTCCTCTGGGTATTTAAGAAACATCACCTTGAATGGATTCGGGTTTTCTTCCAATTCTCCCTTGTTTTATTTCTTAAAGATAAACTTGAGAAACAAATTAAGTCTGACTCCATACACTGTAAGAATGTTTTCTTCGTGTTATCCGAATCGCATTTTCTCTGTCAGATTAAATTACGATGGAAGGAATTAAAACATCTGCTAAATTGCAGAATCTTGCACCAAATTAGAACCAGGTCAAGTGATCGTATGGTGATAAACTATCTACGGAAACACTCACAGCTGGAATCAATTATTTTTATTTCTAAAAAACTCAAGAACAATTATCACTTTTAATATAAACTTTTGGAAATAAACAAATATCTAGAACTTCGAATTTTGTCGACTTTACAATAAATGTTTATGATTATCATCTATAATTTAGAGCATTATCTAGGGTGCGATTGATTGTTTGATTGATTGCTTAATTGCTTACTTAATTGATTGATTGGGTGATTGAGAGATTGAGTGAGTGAGTGAGTGAGTGAGTGAGTGGTTGGTTGAGTGGTTGAGTGGTTGAGTGGTTGAGTGGTTGAGTGGTTGAGTGGGTGGTTGAGTGGTTGAGTGGTTGAGTGGTGTGGTGGTGGTGGGGGGGTGGTGGTGAGTTATAGGAGTGGGAAAAGGGAGTGGTGGTGGTGGTGGTGGTGGTGGTGATGGTGGTGGTGGTGGTGGTGGTGAGTGAGTGGTGGTGGTGGTGGTGGGGTGGTGGTGGTGGTGGTGGTGGTGGTGGTGGTGAGTGGTGGTGGTGGTGGGGTGGTGGTGAGTGATGGTGGTGGTGGTGGTGGTGAGTGGTGGGGTGGTGATATGGTGAGTGGTGGATGGTGAGTGAGTGAGTGAGTGAGTGAGTGAGTGAGTGAGTGCCTACTTATACCCATGTTGATACTACGCCTGCAGTATAAGTCAACCCTCGGCCATATGTTCTTACTCTCATCGGGGACTGAGGCTGAACCATTACCCCACGACTTAACCCCGAACTGTTTATTAATAAACGAATATGAATGTTAAAATATCTTCAGACCATTAAGAATACATCTGCCAACATTCTAGAGTATAATTACTATTGTAAAAGATAATTCTGGGGGGAAATCTTTAGCTTAAATATGTAATAAATGATATATTCCATTGTTACCTTTCTATTATTCCTCTATATTTATCTATGCTTGCCCATAATTAGTATATAAACCTATATTTGTAACGTGGCCCTTACGAAAGTCGATATTTCAGAATCGTTTTTTATTCTGAAGTCATCCAAGTAATAGTAATATTAATTATAGCCACAAACTAAAAATAAACATGTCAACGTCCCAGTAAGGTTGAAGTGAGGTTATCGAATATTTACACGAAGTGTACTCAAAATACTAGCAGACTTAATTTACGTTAACTATGAAATTAATTTAATTATAGTCATTTATCTAATTTAATAGAAATATCTCTCTAGGCACAGTTTATGTCGACCCGACCGCATTACGCTAAATTACAATAAGAATCTGCACTTAAAAAACACCAAATATAATTAAATCATTCACGTTGTACTCAACTAACCTTCTAACGCTTCGTTCTCATCCCGCATTCTTCTCGGCCAACTCTACTTCCTCTTCTCATATCTTTATTTTTCTTTCGATCTTTCTTCGACCTTACTTCGGTCGTCGGCTGTGTTTTCCGCCATTATCTCTCATTATTGTCAATATTACTGGGGATTCCACACCAAGTTGTCATTCGACTGTTATACAGTCAAAGGGAAGAGAGGCAAAAATAAGTCGGTGACCTATTTCACTTCCACACATCATTAATCCGTCAGCTAAATGCTCTTTTCAACACTTTAATATAACACGAGTCGTTTCTAGTGTAGAGAGTCCCGTTATATCGACGCTTACGTCATAATTGGACTAAAAGAGCGATCTCACGCCCCTTTACAAACTCAATAGAAAGGGATGCATATCTACTTACATGAATTAAAGATCAAAGTTATTTATAGATATTACCAGAATTCAATTTGACTGCTACAAAAGTTTGGTTCGTCTTTTTTCTGGGTACATTATCTCTCTCTCTCTCTCTCTCTCTCTCTCTCTAGGCGGGACGCCTCCGTAGTCTAGCGGTAGCGTGTTGGACCACAGATCACTGCCACCCGTGTTCAAATCTCGGCGTGGGCATATCTGAAGGTTGTTTCGTCTTTGACTTCGACCAACATTACCTTTGGAGGTCGCTCGGCCCATTTAGCCTACCTTGTGCACAAAAGTGGTCGTAAAACATCAATCAATCATCATCTCTTTCTCTCTAGGTGTATTTTTCTACCCATTTTACGTCTGCGCACGTAAATACTCATCTTCCTATATTATATATATATATATATATATATATATATATATATATATATATATATAGTGATTTAACTGTAAATCTAAAAGCTTTGCTCAAACATCCAGGATATAAACACACCAGCCATCCTTCTGTCGGCCACAAGATACTAACAAATCCAACAAATAGTAAAATTTATTAATCCTTACACTAAAATGAACAAATAGTGTTATGCCACATTTCATGTAATTGGCATTTAGCCATTTCTCTCATACGAATTATTACCAGTTTTAGAAGTGACTGATTTTAATCTTAACAGAATTTGTGAGGCATACCTTGTATTATCAGCATTTTTATTGTTGATGTTATTTTGTTGTTATTATTTGTTATTATTGTTATTATTATTGTTGTTGTTGTTGTTGTCGTCGTCGTTGAGGTTGTGGTCATTTTGTTTGTTAACTTTTCTCTTATCTTCAACTTCTATGTTTAACCATTTATTATTATTTTCCAGGTAGAATGCCAGTGTCAATATATCTCTCCAATTTCCACAAAGAAAATTAAAACGGAGCTCCTCTACCGTGAAATATTATTCATATTTTTCGGTTACTGAGCTATATGTCACTGGTCTACAGCTGAGTGGACATATACAGCTGGCGAAGATATTGATAACAATGCGGCAATGAAGCTGAAGTGCCGTGTGAAATCTTCGCGGTTTTAGAACACACCATCATAACTAGATAGGTACAATGGGAGATCAGGATTTTGAACATACAAAAGGCCTACAAAATGTCGCTTCCCACAATAATATCGTTGTACTTTGAGTCACCGACGCATACATCTAACCATATAATATTAACTCGGATTGACATTATAATTCTAACAGATCTGGTTGCCAAGTTTTGCCAATGGCCATATACAAAAATGAGATGAAAATTCACGAAAGGTGTCATATTTCAAGTGTACATAACGCCAACATGGCGGTAGCACCAGACTTTGAGATCCGTAATCTTGTAAGTGATTTTTTGTCGTGTTTTAATGTCACATTACAAATTGCCAACTGGAAATTATCCATTCTTCAATTGGTTCATAGTACGTTTTATTTTGGGTGTTTCGTTTGCATCGGGCTTTGAATGCGTTATCAGATCAAAAAAACCATCAAGATACAACAATTGAAGAGGAACACGCACACAATATATCCCTCAAAATAAGTATAAGTTGACGACAATAAAATTATTAATTAGTTCACTACACCATCAGCATCAACAACAAAACACATCATCATCATCACTATCATGCGTCTAAAAATGTCGTTCTGAATCATTTGGATATCACAAAAATGGTAGCTCACCCTAACATGGTGCAAAGCAGAGTTAAATGGTGCATGTAGGCTACTTATTGTTCACCCTTTATTCCATTTTGTTAAACACTGTTTAGCGTATTTAGACTATCATGTCTACAGTATATTCTAATCCAACGTATTATCTAAAAGTTGGATGCCATCTTTTTTATTAGAACAATGTAGCCAGTAAAGAATAGTTTTCATCGTTGACCTGAAACACGCACAGGACTAATATATTTAACCCAATTTGTATTGTATTATAAAAATTTACCATATGAAAGTAGTTCGTAATAATTCGATATAATGTTAAATGTTTTTCGACGAACAAATGTTTGTTTAAGACTCGATGATGTTACGAGAACTGAAAAATGTCTAACTTCCGACAAGTTGTTTGCCCATACCTCAAGATTTCGAGTTGATGATGGATGATGAGTGGGGGAATGAGGAAATAATTAGCCTCGGAGTTGGATACACCTCGTACATTGAAGACATGTAACAGTCAACCAACAAGGATAACGATATGATCTGATTCAACAATATTTGGGTATCCAATGCATTACACAACCCACTGCAGTACATAATCTATACACACACACGCACACACACACACACACACACGCACACACACACACAAGCACGCGCACGCACACACACACACAGACACATAGATATATTTACACAGACACACACACACTACATACACACACACACACACACATATAATATATATATATATATATATATATATATATATATATATATATATATATATATATATATATATATATATATATATATATTGTTACATCGACCTTTTTATCTATCAATCATATATCATCCGCGGTACTTGAAACTATCCATTCATGCACCATTTCGTGCAGTGGTTTTTAAATCAGATTTTCAGGTTAATCTCTTATAATCCATATCCTCTATTTCGGAACTTAAACACAACTCAGTCAACCAATGAACTAAAGAGAAAGATTTTTAGCCACCCACTCTCATTCAACATATAATTCCAAAGTTAAATCAAGTTTCCAGTTGGTAACATTTTAATTTGTTCAATATTGTCCAATCTGTGTACAAATATCTTACAAATAACTATCGCCCCGGCCAACCATAAATTATCATAACATCTACCAGTATTTATATAAGCTATTTAGCTATAAAATAGCAGAATAAAACCATGTTATGCCACATATACAAACACATCTGTAGGAAATGTGTGTTTAAGCTACATCAATTTTTAATAGCTTGATCAACGTTTGCCTATCGAGCAATATTCTATAAACATATCGGATAAACCGAGTATGGATAGCAGGTTATAGATCTTAGTTCAAAATCCCAAACACCCCAGCATGTTGTTAAACAGTTGTCATTTATAATCAATGTCAATGTGCCCTCCTGTTTTACTGATTCCCTCAATACACTAGTCCATCGTCAAATGGAATAAAATCTGAAGACGGTGAAGATTATTTATTCTCTGTCACTTTTTGGTGGAAGTGATTATTATAACATCATGACTCGTGTAGGTATGATTAATGCTCTTTGATCCGATGTTGTCTCAAAAGTCGAGTGTCTCTTCTCCTTGTCCTTTGTTACGTGTTGTCGCCAGGAATGAGAATTGAACAAGATATACTGAACGCCGCCAGCAAAAGCTCAGGTGTACGACACATTTTTAAGTTATACCAAAACAGAAACAGAATCTTAATTCTGCAGTAATTCTCCAATGATCCGCTGAACATATTTCTGGTTGATGTGTAGACGATAAATGTATTCAACTTCATCATTAAAGAATACATATTTCCCTTTCCCGCTGATCAAACGCAATTCATTAATAGTCATAAAAGCTTGAAAGGAATTTATTTATAATTCATAGGTTAATGTGTCTTATTAAATTTAGACATCACTTGCCTATTAATATCTCTACACTACCTTCGATAGAAGAGATCGAATTATTACTGGAGGTTTTATTATTATTATTATTATTTATATATATATATATATATATATATATATATATATAAGCTACGATGAAGAAAGTTTTTCTTAAGACAAGCCTTGGAACCAGAATGAGTTAGTCTTATTAGGCGGAGCGTCCCAATGCAAGATTTCCTATCTTATAGCATAGTTTGAGTCTATCCAGATGTTGTCCTTATATAGAAGAGATTGCATTAGGAAAAATGTATTTTAACGGGGTTTCACTGTATGATATGGTGTCGTTAATACCATTATCTAAATCGTCCATATATTATCATTATTGATATTTAGCTGCCTCATTATGGTTAAGACGCTGTATTACGGGCAATAATGACGGCTTTAAGCGACGATTTATCAGCATGATAACTTGAAGTAAGATTTTGTCATCAAGGGATGTTTCGTGCACTAAACAACCTCTATCGGTGTAGCTTTAAAAGGGATAAACCATACGAGATAGGTGATAGCAACGTTAGTTGAATGTGTGATTCCTACATCAACATCAATAAACAACATGATAATAATGATAGTACTAAGGCCTAATGTCAATGGATGTTGTCTGTGAATATTGACAGTGGACTTTAATCACGTAGATCATTCGTAATGTAATGGTTTATTGATTAAATTGATAAAAGTAACACCCGCTATAGAAGAAAGCGCTAAGTAATTTGACATTAGACCAATTATAGTACACTAGTAGTGTCATGGCAGACTTGTTAACAGACTAGTAATTCCTTAACGAGGTGAAGTAGTGAGGTATTGGTTCAGCCTTCGTCCTCCTAGGTAGCAGTGGGACATATGACCGAGGGTTCACTTATTATGCAGATAGGGCATAAATAGGATTAAAATTGTAACCTGAATGTTAGCAGAAAAGAATTATAGGAGTGATCTAGAGATGTTGTTATGAAGCGACAGGCTATGGACAGTTGGCAAAAATAAAATTCCATTCACTCACTCACTCACTAACCAACTGCATATTAATTGATAATAAATGCCGAATATCAACACAAACACCAACTCCCAATATAGTTCATAGTAGATCAACTGTAGACCAAAACCATGATTTGATATCTGGTCGTCCTCGTCAGACCAACGAATCGAGTCAAACTCCTTTAGACAGTTTTTCCTAATGACGCCACTAAGTCACAAACATAGAAGGATGTAAATGTTTTAAACTTAGAACAAGTATATAAATTGCACTTGATTCGTACTTGGAGTGGTATATTAAGGATGACTAGTGTGTGAGGAAGTTAAACACTGAAAACTCCATGGCATGTTAGAATGAAAATATTATAACATAAAATGTTTGACTAACGTTCCAGAATAAGTTAGTACTTCACGAGATTATTTCACAATAATGATCACCATCATGATGATTATCATCAACATCATCACAATCATCTTCGTCATCATAAACACCACAAGGATGTTGATCATAGTGATATCAGTATTATACTATGATCTCCTGCATAAATAACCAGATATAAAAACAAACTTTCTTATAAATAATATAGCTCTACACGACATTTAAGTATCTTACATTTGGGCATCTGTCTGTTTTCGATAATGCTGTACCATATCTAATTTTTATAACAATACAATGTGGGATAATCTGGATTCTCTGTATTTAGAAAGCAATTTGTTGAATGGATACAAGATTTTTTCTTCCGATTATTATCTGTTTTCTTACTTAAAGATAAAACTGATAAACAAATTAAGTCTGGCTGTATACTCTGTAATAATGTTTTCTTCGTGTTATCTGTAAGCCCGTTTTCTGTCTCAGGTAGAAATACGATAGCAAGGATAAAAACATTTACCAAACTGTAAAATGTTACTTCAAATTATTACGAGATCACAGGATAGTTTGTCCATAAAATAGTTACAATACGCACTCACAGTTGGAATGAATTATCCTTATTGCTATAAAACATTTGAACTATTTTCGCCATAAATATTCAACTGGTTGCATTATAATTGGTGGGAGGGTGGGTGGGTGGGTGTGTGGGTCGTTGAGTGAGTGAATGAATGAATGAGTGAGTGGAGTGGAGTGGAGTGGAGTGGAGTGGAGTGAGTGAGTTTGTTAGTTAGATAGTTAGATTGTGAGTGACTGATTTTGTGACTGAATTAGTGAGTGATTGAGTGAGTTTGTGAGTTTGTGAGTTTGTGAGTTTGTGAGTTTGTGAGTGAGTGAGTGAGTGAGTGAGTGAGTGAGTGAGTGAGTGAGTGAGTGAGTGAGTGAGTGAGTGAGTGAGTGAGTGAGTGAGTGAGTGAGTGAGTGAGTGAGTCAGTGAGTCAGTCAGTCAGTCAGTCAGTCAGTCAGTCAGTCAGTCAGTCAGTCAGTCAGTCAGTCAGTCAGTCAGTCAGTCAGTCAGTATGTGAGTCAGTATGTGAGTCAGTATGTGAGTCAGTATGTGAGTCAGTATGTGAGTCAGTATGTGAGTCAGTATGTGAGTCAGTATGTGTGTCAGTATGTGAGTCAGTATGTGAGTCAGTATGTGAGTCAGTATGTGAGTCAGTGAGTGAGTCTGTGAGTCAGTGATTGAGTCTGTGAGTGAGTGAGTGAGTGAGTGAGTGAGTGAGTGAGTGAGTGAGTGAGTGAGTGAGTGAGTGAGTGAGTGAGTGAGTGAGTGAGTGAGTGAGTGAGTGAGTGAGTGAGTGAGTGAGTCAGTCAGTCAGTCAGTCAGTCAGTCAGTGTCAGTCAGTCAGTCAGTGAGTCAGTCAGTGAGTCAGTCAGTGAGTCAGTCAGTGAGTCAGTCAGTGAGTCAGTGAATGGCTGACTCAGTGGCTGACTCAGTGGCTGAGTGACTGGGTGAGGGAGTGATTTGAATTGATGTGAGGCCATCTGAACCTTGGCTGGCCATTTCTTTGCTAACAATATCTACAGAATGCTCCAATAATTTTGTTCTGCAAACCTTCAGATTAAATTTCTAATCCTACTTATTCGTTTCGGGGTGGCACAACTGATATATACGTCATTCCTCGGTCATATCATACCACTAATACGGGAACTGATGCTGAACAAATACCTCACCACTTTACCCCGAACAATTTATTATTAAATGTACATAAATGTTAAACCAAGAAGTTATCTCTGTATAATTATTTTCATAAAAGATGATTCAGTGCCAATCAATTTTTTTAAATGTGTAATAAAACATATATCTCATTATTAATTTCTAAACATTTTTCAACGTTTCGCTGTGATTACCCATACCTACTATAAAAATGTATTTGTCCCACGACGCATCTTTTATGATAGCCGCCAGTTCAGAACCGCTTTCGTTTATGAAGACATCCAAGCAATAAATCAGAATTATGTTTAATATTATTAATAGCCGCAAACTAATAATAAACATGTCACAGTCTTAGACTTCCATTTTCTGGAAATCTTGAATGAATTTTGACAATATGCCTTTAACATTAAAAATGACATGATTTAATTATAATCAGTTGTTTGCCCGTTAACTATTCTATCTGATTCTGGATTCTCTTCGCCCAACTCCACTTTCTCCCATTTTTTATTTTTCGTTTGGTTTTTATTTTCTACCTTTTGTCTCTCATTATTGTCAAACCAATCCTGGGAGACACATCAAGGTGTCATTTAATTGTTACTCGGTAGACAGTAAGAGACACATTAGTCAGTCATCTAATCCTCTCCCACGCATCATTAACCTTCGACTAAATGAGCCTTTAAATGTTTTTGTTATCTGCCGTAAACATAATGCAAGTCGTTTCTAGTGTAATGAGAGTGTATGTATGTCTGGCTATTTTAAAGAATGCACACGTGCGTACTTAATTTAGACTTTGTATGAAGTGATCTTTTTGATAAATGTAAGAAAAGAAATTCGCTCGAACATCCCAGACATAAAATACCAGCCACCCTTCTATCTAACATAATGTGCTAGCAGAACCAACAAAAAGGAAGGTTTATTAATCCTTACATAGAAATTAACAAATGATTTTATGTTTGTTACAAGTCGTCCTTTCATACCGCTAACATGGTGGTATTTTGCGAGAACGGTATGTTTGGCCATAGGTGTAGTTTCTTTCGTAGTTCTAGACAAGATATATCTTTCGTCATATCTATTAGTTTACGACACTAGAACAAGAAGTTACCGATAAGTCTTTTCAATCATCATCATCTCGTGTCTGAAAAGGTCGTTCTGGATAATCTGCATAGCTTCAACATACTAGCGCGGTTTATCAGACATTTTAGCGCCGAGTTCAAATTACAGCCATATTAGGCATGTAGCGTAGTCATTTTCAACTTCTCAGTCGAGGTTTTCAAGACTGTTTCACGTGTTTAGTTTACCATGTCTATAATTTATCCTTATCCAACGTAATACAGAGGGAAGATGCCATCGTTTTGTTAAAATATCATTGACAGTGTTGACGAACAAAAGATGAATACAACCAATGATGGACTAATTTATTTAACAAAATATAGTTTGTATCATATAAATGGAAAATGTTAATTTATCTATGTAGAAGGTCGATAAAAATTATAAATAGATATCTGTTTAAATTTAAAACTCGCCAATGTTGCTAGAACTCAAATATGTTTTACTTCTTACAGGCATTTTGCTGATATCTGAATAGTTGAAGGCGGTAATGGAAACCAGGAGAGAAAGCGAGTTCAGCCTCGTAACCGAACTCACTTGGAATATTTATGCGATATAACATTCAACACAATAATAGTGGATTTCAATATTATGACATCGTCTTTCTCGTACCACATATTCCATCCATGGTACTTGAAACTACCCAGTCATGCACCGTTTCCAATTCTCCGGAGAATGCACAGGTTTTAAAGCTAATTTTCAACTTAATCTATAATAACCGTATCGTGTAAGCCGAACAAATACAGCTCAGTCAATCAATGAATTAAAAAAGGTAACAGTGACTTGATGCTTTCGAACTGAATACCTTTATTGACATCTCATTATATGTGCTATTCCAGTGTTAATTTGAGATGTTAGTTTGTTTACAAAAAGGTTTAATTTCGTTCAGTATTGTCTAATTAGCACTGGTGCTTATATGTATGAATGTCTTATAAACGCCCAACGCACCTTAGAATCTAAATTGTTGTGCATAGGTATATACACACGATAACAGCATATAATAGATATACTACAACCAAATTATACTATATATATACAAACATATGACTTTTACCCTTCTAGACTATACGTCACCGTATAAATATGTTGGGAAAACCGAGCATGGCTAAAAGTGAAACATTCTTGGTTTCATATTCCATAACCAAAAGCACACTGTTGCTAAGGTGCCCTTTTGGTAATTATTTAGACGCTGTCACAATTTCGCAGAAGCCATTATTTTAGCACTACTGTGCATGTGACACTAATATATTATTTCTCCATTGGGGTATACTGGCTGTTCTTTGATCGGAGGTTGTTTCATAAGTCGAATGTCGCTTATTTGCCGTTCACCTTTCTCATATGTAAGTGTCACGAGAAGTGAGAATGCCACGCTATATAATGGAAAGGGCTACGCCAAACGAAAGCCAAGTGTGCCATACGAGAACTAATTAATGAATGTCACCAGTAGTAGTTCTGGGCCACAATTCATTCTTATCAGCAAACCAAGACACTTACTCTATAAGGACAACTTATGACTATTTCATAGAGTTGGCATGCATGTATTTTGGAACCAGAATTCGTACTAGCTCTGAGACTACTTAATCACACCATCAAAGCGCTTATCATACTATGGATATAAGTACGAAGGGTGACACTACCTGAAACACATAGATCGATCAAGCCGAAGCCTTATACAAAAAGGGTAAAACATCCCATAAATCGACACAATGGCGTGATTGGTTCCCCTGGTCCAAAAACAGATGAAAAAATACTATGTGAGGGAAGCATTTCCACAGTTTATAAGATAGGACAAAACCAATATGTTAATGGCTTAAGATATTCCATGTACAGGTTATTGCCTAAACATAAGTTTGCAGAAAATCTCCAATCACCCCTGCATAAATATCTGATTGGTGTAAAAAGAGAGAAAGAAAAAAATACCTTCTCATGACGCACTTTTGTACCGAGATCACCTGATCTGAATACGAAATGTGCCCCAAATGAGATCATCCTATTGTAGGAGACACATTGAGTACATCCAGATGTGGTCATTATATTGCAGAGATTATATTAAGGAAACTGTCTTTTATGGGGTTCCAGTCTATGACTTGATGACGTTTCTACAATTATCTACATCATCCATGGATTATTATTATTGCATTTAGTTCCCTCGTTATGCTTATAGCTCCGTGTTAGGAGCAATAATGACGGATTAAGGTGACGATTTATCGGCTGATAAACTTCAGCAAACTTATATCATCATCTCTATATAAAGGGATTCTTTGATATATCAAACGATCTCTATCGGTTCATCTTCAAATACATCGATGTTTCGAGATCAGTTTAACGGCAAATTGTTCCTTGGACATTCTGCGAATGTCAAGATGACTACGTGACATCTACAAAGATAACGATACACAGCATTATGATAATAAAGATTAATGGCCATGGATGTTATCTCTGAATGTTGCCAGTGGACTCGGATCATCGGGATCACCTGGAATTAAGTGGGTGGCGGGTCATCAACAAATCATATACTTTATTGGTTATATCAGAAAGAGGAACACTGCGATAGAAGGAAACGTTTAATAATTTGTAATTAGAGTATCAGAAGTAGGTCAACGGTTGATTAAGTGTAGACTAATTACGTACTAATTGTAGACTAAAAGTAGTGTCGTGTCGGGTCAGAAACAGTCTAATAATTGGCCGATAGCGGATCATTTGTAGATCAAGTGATAACCAATGACAACCATCAACAAAAAACAAACATTATCGAGCGTGAATAATATATAGCAACTCAATGACTGATTATCGGGAGACCAACTGTAGATGAAACATGAAAATCTTAGTTTATATTTCAACTTAAGCTTTAATTAAGTAAGTTCAAATTGGATCTAAGGGATGAAAATAACATACTTTATTTACGTATCATGCTACATATCTCGTAATAAATATTCAAATAATTTACATATTTTGCAAACAAGATAACAAACTTGCCTTAACATATGACATACAGAATAATACTAGTCAAGTGCTATCTTCAGATGTGATCCAAATAGAAATTAGTTTATGCTTAACAGAAGCATATACCTTTGGCAAATTTATTAAATATTGCCGATTGTGATACTACTAGATGATACAAATATCAGGAAATAAATATTTAACCTTAAAAGAAAAACCACATAAATTATACCTGTTTCGAAATAGATGAGTATATCAATGATAGACGAGAAACGATGGATGAAAGATAGAAATCTACTAGACTTCAACTTATTTTAATTTTGGATCTAATCAGATGAAGAGATTCAAAACTTTTACAAATCTAACTTACAACCAACAAGCTTTGTTTAGCTCTATAGAACATGTTGTCGAGGCTATTTTATCATGAGATATATAACCGAGAAGCCATTACCACAGGTACAGCTAATACTTTGATTTGAATCTCCATCTTAGAGTATGTAGCAAATTGAACTATGCGTACGTCACCCTTGGCTTTGAGATCTATGAGGTGATGAAAGTTGAGTAAAAACAATTTAAATAAAAAATATAGCAAGAATTTAAAAAGTAACTACACCAGAGGATAAAGACTTACCGTTTAATGTACCTGTGTTATAGTGTAATGTTTTATATGATATTTGCCTTAAAGTTTCGAAATAGTAAAAACAATTATGGTATATATAATTCAGGATGTTTTAGTACAATGATAAATCCACTTACCGTGTGAGTGATATTGAAATGTTCCAGATGAATACATACTAACTAAGTCATCTTTGATTTTAATTTCACAAAATGATCCAATTAAACGATATAGGAACACAATCTTTGCTAAGAACTTTCACAGAAAATTCACTAAATGACATTTTAAGGTGCATTCGTTCACAAAATGTTTAGACTTTCAATATGCATTAACCAAATTGAGAGAGTGTGTGGGCAAGCGAGCCAGTCAGCCAGCTAGCCAGCTGGCTGACTGGTCAGCCGGTCATCTATCAGTCAGTAAGTAGCCGAGTCAGTTAATAGGTGAGTCAGAGAGCAAGTGAGTCAGTGAGTCAGTAAGTGCGTCAGTTCGTCTGTCAGTGAGTCAGTGAGTCAGTAAGTCAGTCAGTCTGTCAGCCTGTTAATCAGTAATCAGTCTGAAAGTCAGTATGTCAGTCAGTCTGAAAGTCAGTCAGTCAGTCAGTAAGTCAGTCAGTTAGTCAGTCAGTCACTCACTAAGTCTGTCAGTCAGTCAGTCAGTCAGTCAGTCAGACAGTGACTTAAGTGTTCTCAAATGACCCTAACTTGTTCCTTCCTATCAGCTTCTAGAGAACACTTCAGTAACACCAATTAAAAGTATGTTCTATCAACCTTCAGGTTAAATGTCTAATTGGCCTTTTCCTTTTGTTTGTGGAACGTCTCCGAAATAAACATTACCTATCTTTAATTTGTCGTCGATGTTATCAGGGCTGAGACTGGCCAAAGAACTCATCCATTCACCCCTAACAGTTTACTACTGAACGAAAACCTGAAATCTTTGGATTATCTATAATAAATCTTTGTATACATTTTGCCGTAAAAGACTATTCAGTAGAAAAACCTTTAGCTTAAATAAAATAATTATTTCATCATTATTTTTTTTAGATATTCTTACTCAGATTTACAGTATAAACTTATGTCTGTATCGTGGCACTTACGAAAGCCGATATTTCAGAACCGCTATTAAATCTGTAGTCATCCAAGTAATATTAATATTATGTATAGCCAAAAACTAATAGTTAAACATGAAAGCGTCCTAGATAGGCTAAATTAAGCACTAGCGAATATTTGCGTGAAGTGTACTCAAAACTCTAGCAGAAATAATTTACGGTAACAATGCAACAAATTTAATTATAGTCATTTTAATTTAATTGAAATATCTCTAGGTACGGTTTATGTTGACCCGACCTCATTACCGTAAATTGCAATACAAATGTGCACTTAAAAGCACCAAATTTAATTAAATCGTTCACGCTATGCTCAAGTAACTCTCTAACTCGCCGTTCTGACTCCTCATTCTCATTGCCCAACTCTACTTTCTCTTCTCATACTTTTATTTCTCTTTCAATCTTACTTCCTTCTTGCATCGCTCGTCGGCTTTGTTTTCCTCCATTATCGCTCATTATTGTCAAAACTACTGGGGATCCCACACCTACCTGTCAAATGGTTATACAGTCGAAAGAAAGAGACAAACATTAGTCGGTGACCTAGTTCGCTTCACGCATCATTAACCGTGAGCTAAATGTTCCATTAAATGATTTAATATAACACGAGTCGGTACTAGTGTAAAGATAGTCCCGTGATATCGTAATTTACTTTATAATCGGAATTATAAAGTGATCTCACTACCCTTTTCACTCAATGGAAAGGGATTAACATCATGTGTATGCATAGATAGAATCTAAGATTTAAAGGTAACTAGTCCTGCAGGACTAGTGACTTTTAACTTCAACTAGTCCTTGAAGTAATCAATTAGCCCTATACATTTACGAGTGCCAAAATACGTAACAATGGATAATTATGTCAGAAATCTACACTCTCTCGACAGGTTAAACTCAACTAAACATCTACGTTGTGCTCATGTATATATACAATGTGCCTTTTTTTGACATTATGTAGAGGTTGCTACAATTTCGCAGAAGCCATTATAATAGCACTGCGGTGTATGTGACACTAATAGATTCTTTCTCCAATTAGGTATATCTGATGTTCTTTGATCGGAAGTCGTCTCATAATTCGAAGGTCGCTTATTTTTCGTTCACCTTTCTCATGTGGTGTCCCCAGAAATGAGAATCATATGCTATATAATGGTAAGGACTATGCCAAAGGAAAGCCAAGTGTGCCATACGAGAACTAATTAGTAAATGTCACCAGTAGTAGTTCTGGGGCACACTTCATTCTTATCAACAAAACAAGACACCTAGTGTGACGACTTATGACTATTTCATAGAGTTGGCATCCATGTATTTCGTAACCAGAATTCGTTCCAGCCCAGAGACTAAATTAATCCTATAATCAAGGCTTTTACCACACTATGGGTATAAGCCAGAAGGGGTGACAATACCTAAAATACATGGATTGACCAAGCTGAAGCATTTTCCAAAAGGGGGAAACATCCCATAAATACACACTATGACGCGATTGGTTCCCCTGGTCCGAAAACAGATGAAAATAGTAATGTATGAGGAAAGCGTTACCATAATTTATAAGAAATAACAAAAACAATCTGTGTATGGATTAAGATGTTACATGTACATGTTATTGCTGAAACTTAATTTTGCAGAAACCCTCCAATCATCACTTCACAAATTTATGATTGGTGCAAAGAGAGAGAAACAAATATTTACCTTATTATGACACACCTATCTATCAAGATCACCTGACCTGAATATATAATTGGCATCAACAGAGATTTTTATATCGATGGGGTCAGATTGGGTCCATCCAGATGTGGAGATTATATTAAGGAAACTGTCTTTTATGGGGTTCCACTCTATGACATGATGATGGTTTTACAATTATCTACATCGTCCATGTATTATTATTATTATTATTATTGTTGTTGTTGTTGTTGTTGTTGTTGTTATTATCATTATTATTATTATTATTGTTATTGTTGTTGTTGTTGCTATTATTATTATTATCATTATTGTTATCATTATTATTATTATGATTATTGTTGTTGTTATTGTCATTTAGTTACCTCTTTATGCTCCGTGTTAGGGGTAAATAATGACGGATTAAGGTGACGATTTATCGGCTGATAAACTTCAGCAAACTTATATCATCATCTCTATATAAAGGGATTCTTTGATACATCAAACGATCTCTGTCGGTTCATCTTCAAATACATCGAGGTTTCGAGATCAGCTTAACGGCAAATTGTTCCTTGGACATTCTGGGAATGTCAAGATGACTACGTGACATCTACAAAGACAACGATAAACAACGTGATGATAATAAAGATTAATGGCCATGGATGTTATCTGTGAATGTTGCGGGTCATCAACAAATCATGTACTTTATTGGTTATATCAGAAAGAGGAACACTGCGATAGAAAGAAACGTTTAATAATTTGTAATTAGAGTATCAGAAGTAGGTCAACGGTTGATTAAGTGTAGACTAATTACGTACTAATTGTAGACTAAAAGTAGTGTCGTGTCGGGTCAGAAACAGTCTAATAATTGGCCGATAGCGGATCATTTGTAGATCAAGTGATAACCAATGACAACCATCAACAAAAAACAAACATTATACTGCATGATTAATATATGGTCAATCAATGGTAGATTAACAGGAGCTTAGCTATAAGTGAAATATGAAAATCGTTATTTAGATTTCAACTAAAGATTTATTAAATACGTTCAAATTACTATAACTATGGATTTCAACGGATCAAAATAGCATACTTTATTTACGTATCATGCAATATATGTAGTAATAAATATTCAAATAGTTTACATATTTTTCAAACAAGATAGCAGACTTACCATAACACATAACATACAGAATAACAGTAGTCAAGTGCTATCTTCAGATGTGATCCAAATGGAAATTAGTTTATGCTTAACAGAAGCATATACCTTTGGCAAATTTATTAAATATTGCCCGATTATGATACTACTAGATGATACAAATATCAGGAAATAAATATTTAACCTTAAAAGAAAAACCACATAAATTATACCTGTTTCGAAATACATGAGTATATCAATGATATACGAGAAACGATGGATGAAAGATAAAAATCTACTAGACTTCAACTTATTCTAATTTTGGATCTAATGAGATGAAGAGATTCAAAACTTTTACAAATCTAACTTACAACCAACGTGCTTTGTTTAACTCTATAGAACATGTCGTCGAGGCTATTTTATCATGAGATATATAACCGAGAAGCAATTCTCACAGGTACAATTAACACTGAGATTTGAACCTCCATCTGAAAACATATAGCATATTAAACTATCAACTGCGCTATGAGCGTACATCACCTTGCGCTTTGAGGTTTATGAGGTTTATGAGTTGAATAAAATTATATTTCAAACTAAAAATAGACAAGAATTAAACAATAACTACACCAGAGGAATAAACACGAACTATGTAACATACCTGTGTATTGTAATATGTTATATAACGTTTGACTTAAAATTGATCGAAAGAGTATTTTTTCCTCATATTTAGAATTCAGTGTTTTAGTACAATGATAAATACACTTAGTGTATGAGTGATATTGAAACTTTCCAAATGATTACCTACCAACTGAATCATCTTTGATTTTAATTTCACAAAATGATCAAGTTTAAAAAATAGGAACACAAGTATTTTTGACTTTGAATATGCATTAACCAAATTGAATCAAATTAAGTGAGTTAACAAGCGAGTGGGTGTGTGAGTAGGTGTGTGAGTGATCGTCATCATTTGAATGAGTGAGTGAGTGAGTGATAGTGAGTGATGAGTGAGTGAGTGATAGGTGAGTGAGTGGTGGTGAGTGAGTGAGTGAGTAGTGAGTGAGTGAGTGAGTGAGTGAGTGAGTGAGTGAGTGAGTGAGTGAGTGAGTGAGTGAGTGAGTGAGTGAGTGAGTGGTGGTGAGTGAGTGGTGGTGAGTGAGTGAGTGAGTGAGTGAGTGAGTGAGTGAGTGAGTGAGTGAGTGAGTGAGTGAGTGAGTGAGTGGTGGTGAGTGAGGAGTGAGTGAGTGAGTGAGTGAGTGAGTGAGTGGTGAGTGGTGAGTGAGTGAGTAGTGAGTAGTAGTCAGTGAGTGAGTGAGTGAGTGAGTGAGTGAGTGAGTGAGTGAGTGAGTGAGTGAGTGAATGAGTGAGTGAGTGAGTGAGTGAGTGAGTCAGTCAGTCAGTCAGTCAGTCAGTCAGTCAGTCAGTCAGTCAGTCAGTCAGTCAGTCAGTCAGTCAGTCAGTCAGTCAGTCAGTCAGTCAGTCAGTCAGTCAGTCAGCCAGCCAGTCAGTCAGTCAGTCAGCCAGCCAGTCAGGATTTAACTGTTGTTTCTTCCTATCAGTTTCTAGAGATCATTCCAGTAACACAGCAATTATAATTAAGTTGTCAACCTTCAGATTAGGGTTCTAGTCCAGCTTTTACTTGTGTTTGTGTAACGCCTCTAAAAATACTATACTTCTTTAATTTGTCATCGATGTTACCAAGGCCGAGAATGGCCAAGGTACTCATACCTTGACCTGTAACAGTCTATTAATGCACTCAAAAGATTAACAGAATCAATTTATGTTAACAAGGAAAACAATTTAATTATAGTCATTTGTTTTCCGCCATTATCAATAATTATTGTCAAAACTACTGTGAAGTCGACACCTAACTGTCATTCAATTGTTATACATTCAAAAGGAAGAGACACAAGTTAGTCGGACACCTATTTCGCTTCCACACTTCATTAACCCTTCAGCTAAATTCGCCATTAAACACTTTAGTATAACACGAGCTGTTTGTCATAAGACAAGAGTCACAGTATGACGTAATTTACGTCATAGTTGGACATATCGAATTAAAGATCAAAGCTATTTATGCTACCAGATTTTACTGCCAAGGAATTTGTATTCGTGTTTTTCTTGGTACATTTCCAGCTCAAATGGGGAGAAAGTTATAGATTAATACCCGTAATTAGTCGGTGAATGGGTGAATCAGTGAAACAGTCAGTCAATGATAAGGGTTTAACAGCACGTCTCTCTCTTTCTCTCGTGTGTGTGTGTGCGCGCGCGCACGCATGTGCATGTGTGTGTGCATGTGTGTGCTCGTGCCCATGGATGTGAGTGTGTATATGTGCGTACGTGCAAGCAAGGGTATATGTGTGCGGGGTTTTCTGCCCATTTTAACGAATGCATAATAATGGCGTACTAATTTCCTTATTGTATAAGGTGATTTAACTATAATTCGAAAACTAAAAATTTCGCTCAAACGTCCCGAAAATAAACACACCAGCCATCCTTCTATCGACCAACAAAGATACTAACAAATCCAACAAATAGTAAAATATATTAATCCTTACATTAAAATGAACAAACAGTTTTATGTTTGTTACCAGTCTTCCTTTCGTTGCACTATGATGGTACTATTCTGTCTGAAAACTATGGTTGCCCATGAGGGTCGTTTATTTCGGTAGTTGTTTGGTCACCACGAAACATCAACAATATAAATGGCCCATGAGTACCGTTGCCACATTTCATGTAGATGGCATTTAGCCATTTCTTTCTACCAAATGTTACCAATCTTAGAAGTGACTGTTTTTAATCTTAACAGAATCTGTACAACGTATTTTGTATTATCATCATCATTTTTATTATTTCTCCAACTTCCACAAATATATTTACCACAAACTTCCTCAAACTTGAAATATTATCCACATTTGGCGGTAACAGAGCTATAGCTGGGTGGACTGAACAAGCCACTGGTCTACAGCTGATTGGACAACTACAGCTGGCGAAGATGTTGATAACAGTGCAGCATTGAAGCTGATGTGCCGTTTGAATTATTCAGCACATTTGTAGATGATCAACATCGGCTGAATTATGTCTACAATAACATCTACGCAGATCCAACTCTACATGGACTCCTCCTCAAGAAGCTAATCTTAGACCCGTCGAGCATACATTGTTTGGTGGCAACAGACCGTTCAGCTCGCCAATATTGTTTGAGAAATATTTAAACAAACTAATCAGGATCCCGGTGTTAGAACACACAAAATAGTACCTACATAGTTCGAATGGCAGATCAGGATTTTAACATAAGCAGATATCGCTTCCCACAAAAATATCGAAAGCAAATCACGCCAACTAGGCAGTAGCACGAGCCTTTGAGACGCGTGATCTTGTAAGTGACGCAACAGCAAATTTCGTTTTTTATATCGCATACATAAGTTTCCTCAAAATTGTAATATCTCATGCACAAACTGCCAACTGTAAATTATCCATTCTTCGATTGATTAATAGTACGTTTTAAAATGTTCTTTTTTCTGTATCGATTTAGGTTTTGAATTTGTTATTAGATAATAAAAAACACACTAACATACAACATTTGAAGTGGAGCACGCACAAATATTATCCCTCCCAATAAGTATAAGTTGACAACAATAAAACAGGAAATTACTGATCGATTCTCTGCATCATTATCATCATCATCATCATCATCATCATAATTATCATAATGGGTCTAAACACGTCATTCTGTATAATTTGGATGGCTTGAAAATGGTATCCCACCTTAATCCCGGTTCAAAGCAGAGCCAAATAGGGAATGGATGCTATTCATGGTCCACTCCTCATTCGAGGTTTTCAAAACAGTTTGACCCATTTAGACTACTACTAATAATAATAAGAATACTATATGACTTATATAGCACCACATTCAAATGTGTTGTTCTGGTGTGCTTTACATATATTATTATCCTTGACTCATATCTGCTTCAATCCAGCACCTAACTCAACTGCCAAATGATCATAGAGCACATGCTGCCATTAAATGCGCAAATCGTTACACAAACACATAGCCATCACGAACCCGTGACCCTTCGGCTACGAGTCATACACTTAAACATCTGAATGACGGATATAATTATTTTTTCAGTACAAAAACACTAAAATGTAACCAGTAACGTCTGTTGTTTCATCGTTTACATGAAACAGACACAGGACTCAGATATTTTATAAATTCACCATATCAAAGTACTACGTAAACGATCGATAAAATATTGAATGTCTTTCGATATCCAGGTGTTTGTTTAAGACTCGACGATGTTACAAGACCTCGAAGGTGTCTTACTTCTGGAACGTTTTGTTTTTGCTGAGTTCGAGTTGATGATGGATAATAAGTGAATCAATGAGATGTTTAGACTCGAAGTAGCATACACCTGGTACATTGAAGACATGTAGCAATCAATAGACAGGGATAACGATAAGATGCAATTCTACAACTTATGGGTATGTAGTGCAGTATACAACTACTACACTACGCTATTCTCTAAAATAATCTGTTTTACACACACACACACACACATATATAATATATATATATATATATATATATATATATATATATATATATATTTTTTTTAAAAAATATATATTGTTACATGGTCTTTTTAATCACTCACATATCACCCACGGTAATTGAAACAACCCATTCA
Source organism: Paralvinella palmiformis (assembly GCA_025642065.1). NCBI lineage: Eukaryota > Metazoa > Annelida > Polychaeta > Terebellida > Alvinellidae > Paralvinella > Paralvinella palmiformis. The sequence continues at coordinate 203,178 of JAODUP010000158.1, forward strand.
TGCGATTTTTAAACTAATTTTTCCCCCTAATCTCTTATCATCCATATCCTCTATTCTGGAACTAATATACAGCTTAGTCAGCCAATGAACTAAAGAGAAACCTTATTAGCCTCCGTCTCTCATTCTATATATACATCAAAGTTAAATAAAGTCATCAGTTTTTTAATTTGTATACAAATGTCTTTTATTAGCTAACATTCCTGCGAACAATAAATTACCATAGCATCTGTCTGTATTTATATAAACTATTTCAAATCTATTGCGCATTATTATATATATGCTATTACTATAAAATAATAGACTAAAACCAAAATATACCACATATATAAACACATGTTTGTCTATCGAATGTCTACAATATTCTATAAACATATCGGATATACCGAAGATTGGCTAAAAGTGACTGGTCAAAGTTATTATTTAAAAACGCCTAACACACAATTATCCTGTTCCACAGTTGCCATTTATAGTCGATGTTTTTTTTTCTCTTTACTAACTGACCCCCACTATACACTCATCTATTGTCAAGCGGAATAAAATCTGAAGACGATGAAGATAATTTTATATACTGTCACATTTTCGCGGAAGTGATTGTTATAACATTACGACTGATGTGAGTATGAATAATGCTCTTTGATCGGATGTTGTCTCGGAAGTGGAGAGTGTCTTCATTATCTTTGTCCTTTGTTACGTGGTATCGCTAAGATTGAAAATAATACGCTATTTTGAATGCCACCTGTATAAACTCCGGAGCACGTCACAGTTTTATCAACGGGAGACGAAGCCTAATCTATGCTGGTGGCTTAAGGCTGTTTCTTAGCGTTGGTAAGCATTACAGAGTGATTCAGTTATTGAATGAGTATTTTGTATATCGCCGAATCTGGCCATAGAGCGCTCTAGTTGTGCTGTTTTTATTCCACCTCCAAGTCAGAGTTTGATTCTGAGAGTCACCTATATGTATATGAGTAGCTCCTTGGCCGTGCATGTCTCAGGTGTGACAAGAGCTGGGACTAAATAAATCAGGCAATCAAAGCGAAGATGACATCATGCTTTGATTGATCAAAGCTAACAGTGTTTGAAACCGTTCCACAATTGGATGACTTGGTGTGATTGGTTTTCTTAACGCGAACGCACATAATGCAGAGAGTTACGAACTTTAAAAGTAAATGAGTATATTTTATTGCGTATATAATGATTTAGCCATAACTTAGTATATATATTTGTCTTTTTACTTTTGGTGTCTCTTTTATTATTGTTTTCAAGTCCATTCTAGACACATTATATTCATCTTTTGTCACCAATATAAAAATAGGATATCATTTTAGTTTTCGAGATATAACCCCGGTCAACTCTTTCCGCTAATAATTCTTTTTACACATTATACCAAAATGTCGCTAAACACGTCATTCTGTATAATTTGGATGGCTTGAAAATGATATTCCACCCTAACCCGGATTGAAAGCAGAGCCAACTAGTGCATGGCATGAATACTACTGATGGTCCACTCATTCGAAGTTTTCAAGACAGTTTGACCAATTTAGACTACTACTTCTAATAATAATAATGTATGATTCATATAGCATGGCATTCAAATTTGTTGTTCTGGGGTGCTTTACATAGTAGTGTTATTCATTATTCAGATATGCTTCAATCCAGCATCTAACTCACCAAATGAGCATACAATGCATGATGCCATTAAAGGCACAAAGCGTTACTCAAACACATATCCAGCTCTAACTGATCACAATATATCTTTATCCAAAGTAATATCTGAAGGATGGATGTCATCGTTTTCTCTGAACAAAAGCGCGAAATGTAATGTGTTATTTAACCGTTTACCTGAAACACGACCAAGAATAAGATATTTAACGAAATTTATTTTGTATTATATAAATTCACCATATCAAAGTACAACGTAAAAGGTCGATAAAATTTTAAATGTCTTTCAATAAACAAATGTTTGCTTAAAACTCAACGATGTTACAAGAATTCAAAAGTGTTTTACTTCCGACAAGTTGTTTGTTCATACCTCAAGAATTCGAGTTGATGCTGGACGATGAGTGAATGAATGAGATTCTTAACCCCGGAGCTGGATACACCTGGTACATTGAAAACATGTAACAGTCAACCGACATGGATAACGGTAGGATGCGATTTACGACATATCGGTCTGCAGTGCATTACACAACGAACTACACTACGCTATTTTCTAAAATAAACAACGTTTTATATATATATATATATATATATATATATATATATATATATATATATAGAGAGAGAGAGAGAGAGAGAGAGAGAGAGAGCTAAAAGTGACTACGAGAGTGAATTCAAATCAGTTCAAAATCCCCAACACATAAGCATGCTCTTCCACAGTAGCCGTTTATAACTGATGTCTTACTGAGCCCTTCACTTAGACCCGCCCATCGTCCGGCAGAATACAATCTGGAGACGATGAAGATTATTTATACACTTTCACATTTTCGCGGAGGTCATTATTATAACATTACGACTGATCAAAGCTCATTGATCGGATGTTGTCTCGGAAGTCGATTGTCCCTTCTCTTTGTCTATTGTTACGTGTTGTCGCCAGGAATGAGAATATAACAAGCTATATTGAATGGCAATAGCCTAAGCTCAAGAGCACACCACATATTTGAGTGATACCAAAACAGAAACGGAAACTTCATTATGCGGTAATTCTCCTATCGTCCGCTGCTCAGATTTCTGTTTGATATCTAGACGATAAATGCCTACGACTTCACCACTAAGGGATACATATTTACCTTTCCCGCTGATTGAACGCAATTTATTATTAGTCATAAAAGCTTGAAATGAATTTTATTTACAATTCATAGGCTAACGTGTCTTAATAAATGTGGATATTACTTGCCTAGTAATATCTCTACAATACCTTCGATAGTAGAGACATATTTAGTATTGGATGCTTTATTATATATATATGTTCTTTCTTATGACAAGCCTTAGAACCACCAAGGTATTAATAGGCGAAATGTCTCAATTGGAAACTTCTTAAGTCTTAGAATGTAGATTGATCCTATCCACGTGTGGTGCTTATATGGAAGAGATTGCATTAGGAGAAATGTCTTTTAACGGGGTTCCACTGTATGACATAGTGTCGTTAATACCATTATCTAAATCGTCCATATATTATCATTATTGATATTTAGCTGCCTCATTATGGTTAAGACGCCGTGTTACGGGCAATAATGACGGCTTTAAACGACGATTTATCAGCATGATAACTTGAAGTAAGACTTTATCATCAAGGGATGTTTCGTGCACTAAACAACCTCTATCGAAGTAGCTTTAAAAGGGATAAACCGTACGAGATAGGTGATAGCAACGTTAGTTGAATGTGTGATTCCTACATCAACATCAATAAACAACATGATAATAATGACACTAATAAGCAGTAATGCTCATGGATGTTGTCAGTGGACTTTGATCACGCGGATCATTCGTAATGAAATGGTTTATTGATTAAATCAATAAGAGACTCTACTCGCGATAGAAGGCAATAGCCATGTTAATGCGTATTCCCCGATATAACAAATCATCAGAGATCTTTCAAAGGGTATGGTCTGAAAGCGCAGATGAGTCACAATTGAAACAATCATGAAGGACAATACCGACTCCCGACCTTTATTTGTCAAGTTCGGGTCGCTTGATGGAATTAATAACGAAATGGAATCATGTCATCAATAATATTCTGGTCTGAAGTATTACCAGTCGGCAATGTTTTAATATAATATAATCAAAGTTAATTAATTATATGCCAATAAACATAGAACATAGAACATAGAAAATTAATCCATAGAACATATTGCATAATATACACAGAATAGAATTATAGGATCTATCTATAGATGTTTTTTAGGAAGGAACAAGCCACACTTAAATTCCACTTACTCACTCACCCGTGTCGAGCCGTGATAGCGCAGTTAGTTAGAGAGTAGGACTGGTAGCCCAAGGGTCGCGGGTTCGAGACTCCGGGAGCTGCAATGCTGTCATGTGGTGACTGGTTCACTCATCCATAAAATGAGAACCTGACAGGGTGTGATGGCTATGTGTATGAGTAACGCTTTGCGCCTTTAATGGCCGCGAGCATTGTATGCTCCCTTGTGAGTTAATATGTGTGCTGAGTAGAAACAGGTCTGAATGAGGGATAATAATACTTTACAGCGCCTCAGAATAGGGTTACCAGGTTCTGGCGCTAAATAAACATGCATCATTATATTATATCACCCACCATTATTTATACCGCCATTAGTAAAGTACAATTAAACAATATTTAGCATACCACAGTGACTTCAAGGTCATAACCGCCGCAACAAATTGAAGATTAACACCAACAATAGTTCTTAAGTTTTGAAGCAATAAGCATAATTCATTCCAACTGCGCATATGTATTGTGTATGGACAGACTATGATGTGAATAATTTGAAGTGATGTTTTGCAGTTTTGCAGATGCTTCGATTCATTCCATCGTAATTCTACCTCACACAGGAAACAGGTTTACAGATAACACGAAGAAAACACTATTACAGAATATACAGCCAGACTTAATTTGTTTATCGGTTTTATCTTTCAGAACAAAACGGAGAAGAATCGGAAAAACAAATCTCGAATCCAACCAAGATATTGTTTCCTAAATACGGAGAATCCAGGTTTTCCCAGATTGTATTGTTACTGAAATCAGATATGCTGCAGCATTATCGAACACAGACAAATACCCAAACGTAAGATACTTAAAGGTCGTGTAGAGCGATGCCTATTATTAAAACGTTTGTTTTTATATCCGGTTGTTTATGCAGAAGATTATAGTAGAATACTGACATCACTATGATCAAGATCCTTTTGGTGATGATGATGATGATGATGATGATGATGATGGTGGTGGTGGTGGTGGTGGTGTGATGATGATGATGATGATGATGATGATGATGGTGGTGGTGGTGGTGGTGGTGGTGGTGATGATGATGATGATGATGATGATGATGATGGTGGTGATGGTGGTGGTGGTGGTGGTGGTGGTGGTGGTGGTGATGATGATGATGATGATGATGATGATGATGATGATGGTGGTGGTGGTGGTGGTGGTGGTGGTGGTGGTGGTGGTGATGATGATGATGATGATGATGATGATGATGGTGGTGGTGGTGATGGTGGTGGTGGTGATGATGATGGTGGTGGTGGTGGTGGTGGTGGTGGTGGTGGTGGTGGTGATGATGATGATGATGATGATGATGATGATGATGATGATGATGATGGTGGTGGTGGTGGTGGTGATGATGATGATGATGATGATGGTGGTGGTGGTGGTGGTGGTGGTGATGATGATGATGATGATGATGATGATGATGATGATGGTGATGATGGTGGTGGTGGTGGTGGTGGTGGTGGTGGTGATGATGATGATGATGATGATGATGATGATGATGTCAGATAATGATGTCAGATAATGAATGGTGTTGCTCGTTGTGATAATAGTTGTGAACTATTCACCCATTTTTTTAGCGTTAGTAATATTATTATATCATAATATTTTGTATTATATTTTTTTCATTCTAACATGCCATAGAGTCCTTAGTGTGTGTCTCGTCTTCCCACTAGTGGCCATCATTAATATACTACTCAAAGTGCTACTCAAAGGGCGATGTGTATACTGGCAAAAACTGGCTGAACAAGTTTGACGGGCCTCAATGGTCTGATGAGGACGATCAGATGTCAAACCATCGTTTTTTTCTCTACAGTTGGTCTACTATCAACCATACTTTGTATTAGTATTTATTTTGATATTCAGCATTGATTATCGATTGGTGTACAGTTTGTCGGCCGTTGGGCAATTTTAGGTATGTTACGAGTATCCTATCACGATATTAATGATCTACAATTATCATATAAATAGTAGGCTTCTGGTGGTCTAAAGGCAAATTACTTGCCGCTTTGCAATTTACTTATTTCTTCAAAGAACGTTCTGAATTTATTGGCTTTCTGGCTACTAATAGTTGCCATCTGTTAGTCTTGGGTGATTTCAAAATACAGTGGAATTGTCTTAGGGGTGAAGATATCAAACAACTGGCTGAAATTCTCATATCATCCAATCTCAGGTATCACGTGAAAGAAAACATACATAGACAAAGATACATAGATATATTACATGAAGATTACGATTTGATTAGGTGTTTATGTCTTCCATACTGTTCTAATTAATTCCTTATTAACTTCCACGCACAGGTCGATTGACAAGGACATATCTATGGTCCTTTTCTGTAGATTTGGATCCACCACATACTATTTATCGGCTGGTGGGTATATATAATAGTACATTGCAGGGCCTTGTAAATGATCATATTCCTTTACGTACAAAGAACATGCCAAGAAGGCCACCACTTTCATGGCACAATAATGTTTTGAAGGCAACACATAGATATAGAAGGTATTACCACCGGATGTTTCCCTAGATACAAGAAAGCTCCCCTTGTAAAACCATTCATGAAAATACTATTTGACTCCTAATACTCCAAACAACTTTAATCCTCTTTCAAATTTAATATTTTATCTAATAATATAGCAAGCAAATCGAGCTCCCGTCAAAAGCCAATTTATTCAACAGTAATCTTAATAAATCACGAGATTGTATTCTGACAATTGATCAAAGTAAGCCATTATTACTTGTTCTTCTCGACTTATCTGCAACATTTGATAAAGCATATCTTTATGTACTTTTCTCTAAGTTGCGAACACATTTGGTCGAATAAGCAAAGGATGACGTGTTTAACCATTTTCTTCTTCGGTTTAATTGACTTGGTTTTGTTAGGCAATAAATCTGAATGAGTTGTTATCTTATAGTTATGATAATTAACCTGACTGTTTTTATTTCTTTGATTTGTGGTATATATATCATTAAAGTTAGCCTGATATATATATATATATATATATATATTTTTTTTTTTTTTTTTTTCACTATGCCAATTGCTATCTATGTATCTTAGTATCTATTTATCTACATTAGTGCGCTAAGTAAATATATACGTGATTCAAACTGATTCAAACATCTTCAGAGAAAAGTAAATTAGGTAAATATTATATTTACTCACATAAAAATTAAGATTTGTTTATGTTGGCTGCCGTTTTTCCTTTCATTTCAAAGCAAAGTATGGTTGCCCATATGGGTTGTTTATTTCGGTCGTTACTTTGTCACCATGAAACATCAATAATACAAACATCTTATGAATACTGTTGCCACATTTCTTGTAGTTGGACTTGGCTATTTTTGGGTTCAAACGAAGTATTGCCAACCGTAATATCGATTGATTTCAATCTTAAGACGATATCTGTAGTTTATTATCATCATCATCATCATCATCATTATAATTATTATTTATTTTGTTTTTTTTAATTATTATTATTATAACTTTCCGATTAACTTCATCGTGCACTTTCATACTCATATACAGCTGGCCTAACTCTGCTATATACTAATATACTGCTTACGTAGATTGCAGCTGTTACTTCCTCGTGACCGGGATGACTGATCTGCAGATGAGTGGGATGGGCTTTGGCAAATGGGCGAAGAATTTGATGACAACACTGCACATAAGCGGACATTTCCCTGAACAGCCTCGAGCCTCACTCACCAGCCGCTGTTTCCTGTTTACTATGTCATCTACTTGTACACAACTTTACGTGGACTTCTCCGGAAATCTTATGATCGTACACCGTCGACTATCGAATGGACAATAAACTACAACATGAACGAATCGGATTAATAGGCTGTGGGTTAAAAGTAGCACGTTACAGTTCTTGGCTAAAAATATAATAGTCATCAGCAGACTATTCAACAACAAACCTTTTATCCCATACCAATGTCCTCGTATGCTTCAGTTAGTCCCTCAATCGACTCGGCCATTGCCAGACGGAATACAAAACACTGAAGTTGATGGATGTTATTTAGATAATGTCAAATTTTCACGAACACTATTATTATAACATTACGACACACGTCATACTAATAATCTCACTCTCCAATAACTAATTATTGTTTTAACATCAATCCTGTCATAGGTGATTGTCACCTCATTTTCAGATGTCTCGCAGGAGAACTAGTTGGTCGATGCTATAAGTGTTAGTCGTGGAGCACGACACATCTTTATAAACAGAACACGATTTATAATTTATAATAACAACTTAGAGCTGTTTCCTTGACTTGGTAGGCATTTATCCCGGGACCAGAATTTTTATTTATTTTCCACTTACTGAGTCATTCCGTGAGTGAATCAGTACATTGTTTAGTCCCGATTCCCAGCATAACATTCTCCAGTTATGCAGTTAGTAGCACATTCCCTACACTGATTGACTCTAAAGCGGAGTTTGAATCTACTTTTTTTTAAATATTTCACTACTATAGGAAATTGTCCTATGATATTTGTATGATATTTGTGATCATCGTCCACAATAAATAGATCAAGAAATCAATTCTAAAAAGCTATCCTTGCCATCAATATGTGTCAAAAGGGGGTGACTTACCAAATAAAGGACACGATCAAGTCGATCTTTTTATTGAAGCATGAAAGATCAGGGAAAGAATTTAATATTTTGATTGATTTCCCCTGACCTTATTAACTATATATATATATATATATATATATATATATATATATATATATATATATATATATATATATATTAGATAAATCATGTGCCATTCCAGAGATATAAACATTTCACCTTCATACCACTCATAAAATATAATGTTAGGGAATCCAGAGGTCATTGAATAATAAATGGCATAAAATCTTAGATATTAAAAATAAAATATGCAATGTTTTATCAATACTTTATGTTATGTGTGCATATATATGTATATATATATATATATATATATATATATATATATATATATATATATATATATATATATATATTAATGTAATTTAGAAATGTAATGAATTAGAATCAAAAATGAAAAAATGATCCTGACATAATTAGGATTGGATTTAACACCTAGGATCATATGCTGTGTCGAAAGTGCTACCATTTATACCATAGACGTGCATGATCTAGCTAAGAACAGTAGAAATATTTTCATACGAAATAGTCAAAACCCGCCTACTACATGGGCTGATATTACCTAACAAACAAATCTGGGCAATATAGTTAATGTATCTTACTAAAACGGCTAACGGGGAACATCTTCCGGGTGTGAAATTTAAAGCTCTAAGAGGCTAATACAAAACTCTAATAATGAAATACGAATTTGATTCTCACAGCCACTGTTAGAGGTTTCTATCTAGTAATACATTCCTGGTAAAATAATCCTCTTAATAAGTACTCCCATGTGAACGGAGGAAATCAGGATACAGTGTGACTAGCATTTAAGAATACAATCGGACTGCATAATGAGTGTAACATTATACGATCAGTTGACTAATAACATGTATCAAGAAATCTTGAATCTGCATCTCGGTCAGACAATCAATTGACCAATCAATCATACAATCATTAAATCGTCCGATGACTCAACTGATCGATATGACGTTCTTCATGGTATTAAGTCAAACATAAAGCCAGATAAACCGATGTTCATCTAGACGGATGAGCTGATAGATAACAGGACAATAGACAGATAGGTTAGGATGAAAATAAACAGTTAACTTCAAGTTATATTCCCTTTTGTTTTGTATCAATCGTATTTTTTTACTAGTGGTGATCCTGGACATATTTCTCACATTCATAATTCTATAGCGAACATCTTACAATAACGTATCTATAGACATGTTATGTCATCTGTCACCTGAGAAGTATAAAGCTTTAACGATCGCTTTATTTTTCAGGAAATCTGTTATCCACATGTTCCAAAACATTTCTACCGTCTATTAGTTTCTTCGTTTCTACGTCGATGGCATACAATATGCCCTTTTCGTTCTTCATGGAGTTGCTTTTAACCATGATACACTCCCCAGGTTTGTCTCTATTGTTTAGGGTTATCCTTTAATCTTGTTTTCTAGCTCCTTGCGGCTGCAATAAATTCCCCTTTTCTCAGCATTATAAAGAATGAGATATCCAATACAAATTCTATATTTAGCATAAATCAACTCTCGCCTCAAAAAAATACAAAGGACATTTAAGTTATAAATCCAAACAGAAACTTAGTTCTGTGCTATTTTTACATTGATGTATGGAAGATAAATGACGGACACTATTTGATCTTATCTACTTTAGATAAAAATGACTAGAATTTACTCCCACTCATGACAGCTTCAAATAAATGTTTATATATGCGTTTGTGTGTGTGCGTGAGGGTGGGTGAGTGTGTGTATGAATGGGTGTTTTAGCTGTGTATAATAAGGCACAGAGAATCTCGAACCGTGAATTCAAACTCTGGACGTTTCTTCAGGGAATTGAATTTTGCTGAGACATCTGTAATGTCTCACCAGTCCCTAAGCCGCCAAGCAAAAACAAAAAGCGAATTACCTACAGCCGTGGAGTTTTGGAGTAGAAATAAGTCAGATACAATAGTCAGATCACGGCAGTACTGAGAATGTTTAGCTTAATTATCGAAGCAGCCCTATCTATAGCTTTTTCTTCGTGTTATCCGAATCGCGTTTTCTCTATATCTCGGAATCCAAACTTGTATCAAACTAGAACATGTTGCTTCATATTATAACGAGATGGCATGATGATTTGTACATCGTATATATTACAAACTCACAGTTGGAATGAATTATCCTTATTTATACAAAACCTTTGGAAATAAACTAATATCAAGATTTTTGTTAACTTTTCTTTAGCTGATAACCATTATCATCCTTAAGTTATCATGTTTTAATGGTACATCAGTATCTTGCTGTATTTCGTTATGGGGAAAATAATGGGAGATTAAATGTGAAACATCACTGGGACAAAATATCAATTTCGTGATGATATAGTTGACTGAGTAAGTGAGTGCGTGAGTCAGTCAGTCAGTCAGTCAGTCAGTCAGTCAGTCAGTCAGCGGGTCAGTCAGCGAGCGAGTCGGTCAGTCAGTTATTCAGTCAGTTAATCATTCAGTCAGTTACTGAGTCAGTGAGTCAGTAAGACAGTGTGCTACCAATAAGGCATTAATTGTTTTCGTTAACCACTAATCTATAATTAGCCATCATTAGTACATAAACATTGATTTATACAATAACACATCTTTTATAATAGCCTACATATCAATGGTCAATTTAAAACAACTATCATTCATGATGTCATCTAGAAATAAAGCAGAAGCGTAGTTGATATTAATTACAGCCATTAACTATTAATAAAAACGTAAATGTCCTAAATAGGATTAATTCCAAACTTTTAGCAAAATGTGCTTAAATAATATCAAAATTGGTAAAAGTTCAATACGAGAGATTCGTTTAAATCGAGCACATAAATGAAAATCACAATAAAAGTATGTACTTAATAAGAAGCCAAAGCTAATTAATATATTCCAGAGTGTTGCGTTCACCATCCATTATGTTCAGAATTAAATACGTTTTCTACGGTCCCGCAGTGGTAACCCATAAACTATCCATTTCAATTCCGGATTCGTCTCGCTCATCACCACTTCCGTTTCTAATATGTTCACTTTAGTTAAAGCCAATAACTCTTCCAGTAATTACTTTATTCGTTTACTTTTCTTCCTTTCCATTTCAGTTTAACCTGTGCCACTTTATCGTCTTTATTTTCCATCATCGTCGCTGATTATTGTCGAACGTATTAGACAAACAACGCCGAGGAATCACCCACTTGTTACACGACCGACAAGAAGAGACACAGGAATAGAAGCCCCCTCCACCCCCTCCCCTCCCCTCCTCCTGTTTCGCTCCGACGCATCATTAACCGTCAGCTAGATGCGCCATTAAGTGTTTTAATTCAATCGGTAATAATGAAGCGAGCTTTTTAAGGTGTAACACGAGTCCCGTGATATCATCGTTTAGATTGTAGTCGGAGTGATCTGGAGATCTCACGCCCTTTCGGCTCCAGAGAATTGTATTTACGTGATTTTTATTAATTATTTCTGAAAGTTATTATATTACCAGAATTCTGATTTTCTCCTGAAAAATGTTTATTTGTTGTTTAGTTGGGGGGGGGGGAATTTTCTTAGTGCATTTTCTCCCTCCAGTGAATGAGTGAGTGTTCCATTAATGGCCACAATTTGGGACCAGTTTGGGAATGAATAAATGATTGAGTCAATGAGGCAACTTTACCGAAATATCGACTTCTATTTTGGTATCTGTTTCAATTACCGGTCGACACAACGAGTGTTGCATTAACGCTCACCTTATCCAACCCATACAGGTTTATATGCCAGTACAAGATATTAATTAAATGGGGTTTATCCCTTGTGTATGTTCTAGTTTTAGGAACAATTCCAAACCATCGCTACCTTGATCACGGCTCGAAATAACCTATATATGGTTGCTGATAATAGGTGAGAAATAATAATATTAAGAAATCAAATTTGGTTGCTGTTGATTTGTCACAACTGGATATTTTATACGTGAGGAAGCACAAATGGTACGCCCTGTATCTACTAACTTGTTGACATCGTCTTATAAATGCTAGCAAAACTTGTATGTTTTATGATAAATAGATAAAAAAGACGATACGAATAGACAGCACAAGGTCACCAAGTAAAAGATGTTGAAACTCCTTATTGCTCCAATATACAAACGTACTTCCACAAGATCAACGTTGTTTAGAGTCGACTCGGAAAGTAATCGTGAACGCCTTAACTCGTGATTGGAAAACATTTAATTAATTACCTGGCATAAAATCCAGCAACGGTAGAAACCGATCTACCAGAAACGTCGCTACTTGATCCCCGTTGAGCAGATATTACACTGTTACATAATATCAAGTGTCGGTTCTTCCTACATCTCTAGTCCAGGCGCCATGACATTTTCAACTCATTTCAAAAACATCTTTATTATCACTTTACCAAAGTAATACCTAGACCAAGATGGAATTAACGTTTATAGGGTGTTGGGTGGACGTCGCTCTATTTATTAAATTGAAAGGCATTCTCTAATTAGACATGAAAATTATCATCATTGACAAAAACCAACAAAAACACGACGTTATCTTATGTCATTATGGAGAAAGGATGATGCGCTTAACCATTTTCATCTTCCGGTTTTCCTACGTTTACCCTTACTTGATTTCCTTGCTCAATAAATCTTAATTAATTGATTAATTGCTATTTGAAAACTGTTACAATTTACCTGACAAGCTTTATAACTTGGTCATGATATGGATAATGAAGAAAATAATTTGTTTATAATTGTCAGTAAAATGAGTTTATTCATTTCGTCGAGCGGCTCGGTTAGTGTCTCTCCACCCTCTTTCTGATATATATATATATATATATATATATATATATATATATATATATATATATATATATATATATATATATATATATATATATATATATATATATATAATAGGGTATGATGGTGTAATATGGAACGCTGGGTAATATGGAACACCGCGATATTTCAGAATTATAATGTATTTAGTGCTGCCACTTACCGAGTTTCAGTGAGCGTCTTCATGAGACACGGTGACATGTTTGAATTTTTGTTCTTGGTCTGACATTTTAGAAAACAATCAGATAAATATATTCGTTTCTAATATAGCAACATTTTAAACTATCTTTTGAATACATGTAACATTCATATTCAAATACACACATTTCTGGCCTATCGATTTATTTTTCGCCATGCCGCATACCTAAACGTTATAACTCCCCGTATGTGTAATATGTGTGCGTGTGTGTGCGTGTAATATGTGTATGTGTGTTTTAGCTGTGTATAATAAGGCACAGGCACAGAGAATCTCGATCCGTGAATTCAAACTCTGGACGTTTCTTCAGGGGACTGAATCCAGAGTGGCGACTTTTCTTGCTGAGACATGTGTAATGTCTCACCAGTCCCTAAGCCGCCAAGCAAAATCAAAATACGAATCACCTACAGCAGTGGAGTTTGGGAGTAGAACACCCGAGTCAGATCACGGCAGTAGTGAGAATGTTTAGCTTAATTATCTAAGCAGCCCTATTTATAGCTATTTTTTAATTGCTGTATCTTTCTTCAAAGCAATACTATATAAACCATATAACCCAATTGTCACTGTCTTCAAAGATCAGTTTTTACAACGGGCAGGCGTCATGAAGCGACTACTATTAAAACTGTTTATCTTAATTACTATTAAAAGACTGACATCTGCGCTGAAGCAGACCGTAATAGCGCGCCATAGCTTCCGTACTGTTTGAACTATGCTATCATTTTCAAATCTGACCTAATTTATGCTATTCTAACTATTGTAGTTCTTCAATGTTATTTATGACAAGCAGATTAGAGCTAATCTTGAATGTCATAGTACAAACTGGACATAACTGGACCTAGGAAAGATAATTCTATTCCCACATACAACCAAGGTGAATTATATAAGTTGTTATATAAAACCCACCAACCGCGCGAGCTGTGTCCAATGCCACCGCTCGAGATGCGATGCAGTGTTTCTATTCCTGAGTCAGGAGTACTTATAATGCTTTAAGAGCGTACTGTGTCTGCTACAGTCATTTAAATGCTGGATAACCAGGCCAAACATCTAAACGGCGTGCCTCCAAAGACGCAAATAGTGCACGGAATATATAGCTCTAAATCAACTTTTCTTGAATGCAGGGACCGGGAAATATGGTCTCCACGCATAGAAAACGGAACTTTCTCAACCGCAGCATAATATGCCTTGTGATATTTGCTGGAGGGTCAAATACCTCATAAACATACAAATCCAATAAATTCTATGACCTACTCGTCACTAACCCTTTATATCAAATATTACAAAATTGGTAAAAAGAAAACACGAACCTCAATCTCTGGCACGGGCAATGTGTGCTTTAGCTGTGTATAATAAGGCACAGGCACAGAGAATCTCGAACCGTGAATTCAAACTCTGGACGTTTCTTCAGGGGACTTAATCCAGAGTGGCGACTTTTCTTGCTGAGACATGTGTAATGTCTCACCAGTTCCTCATGCAGTATGCGGAGTTATATGACGTCAACACTTCGATTTCACATTCCTGTTATAATAAATAGTCATGCACGTTTAGTAAAAAAAAAACACATACATACATAAAATGTTGATAAATTCTTCTTTCGAACCAATTCAAGGTAACAATTTATGTAAGAACAAGCTTATTAACAATAAACACCGAGGATTTGCCTCAGGAGGTGGGCGATAATAAACGAAACTTCAATAATGGTATCATATAAGTCCACGATAAAGGTTATGAACGAGTGAAAGAAACATTAATAATGCAATTATATTTTTGTACTTAATATCATTGTACAAGTAAACTTGATGACTTTTCTAATGACCGCCATATTAGATTAATCAAAGGCGCTGTACAAATGATATGTAATATAATAATATCCCAAATAATATGTCTGTAAAAACCCTATAAGAGATTTAAAGGATAATTATTATTTGTCTGTGAAACCAACCTTGAACAGGTGTAATTTTAGAATGAAATAAAAACATTCAAGAGATAGTGCATTTCTAAAATCTTCCGGCAACCTATTCCAGGAAGTGGGGGCTCTAACACTAAACGCACAATCACCATATGATAACCATATGCTAGTAATATTAGATGGTCAGTATGTGGTGTTGTTGACATATAATTATCAAAACGCACATTTGTTTAAGACACATGACAAGCACAAAATTTATAACCAAATGAAATTTATAAAGTTTATAAACAAATGAAATTTATAAAATTTTTAAAAAAATGAAATGGTTTGCCCTGCATTACATCAACATTAATTTTAAAAGATTTGGTTTCAACCCATTTATAGGAAAACATTTTAAAAACATTGAAACTAACAATAACATATGCGTTTTCAAATAGTTTTCAAATAATATATTAATACCAATTCGATTGTATGATTAAGGTTTCATTATATTATGTTTTTTATTGGTTTTTTATCAAGTAAATATCGAATTTACAAATAGGAAGAATAGTACTTTAAATGATGTATTTCAGCATTATTATAATGTCTTTTTAATATAGTCTTTATTACCCACGTTCTGGTAGTGTTATGGAAAGCGAATGATAAGTATGGAACTTCTATATTCCGCCATTTCCATGTACAATTGATTGTTTGTCTTATTCTGCACTGACTGTATTCTCTTTGTATTATATTATTTACTTGGAAATAAACATCATTCATCATTCTCCGACGTCATTTTCACATTTATTACATATTACACTAGATGACAACTGAAAGAAATGATTATAATGGAGCTGCACGATGTTTCCCATCTCAACCTCTGGCCCAAGCACCTAATAAAAGGTGGAAGTTCCAGTGACAGAACGACATATATACTCTTTATTTATATTCATGCATACATACATACATGTAGCTAGACATACACCATATACATTTACATATAGACCTAATTACATTTAAAAAAGTAATTAATATTGCTTTCATTCAGTGATGAAGTCATTCTTATTTTGACACTTATTAAAATTACAAGGTATAATATGTCAGTAATATAATAAATGTGGAGTATCAAAAATATAACACCAATTGAAACAATTTACAGCCAAATTATTTGTAGAGATTATAATTACAATTTTTACAATAACGCATTTTTCAGTTTTCAGGTGTTTACAGATTTTCTAGGGTGTCATTCTGCATTGTGCGAGCCATTTTCTGACAGGTCGCTAATTATATCGCTGCTTTGATGTTATTAATTGACAGTTTGAAGATCTCCCACAAGAGCTGCTCAAGAAACAATTGCCATTACTCGAGGTGTGCTGAAAAGTTGTTAATTACATAACAATGCAAATAGCACATGTTGATGATCGAAATAAAACTAAACCCCTAGAGCTATTACATTATGTGCCAAATAACTGTGGCCAGCTTTCACAAAAATAGCAAATAATAGCATCACTCAGGGCGTATTTCTGGCAGACTTAAAAAAGGCTAAATTTATCCCAAACTGTAAGAAAAAAGATCAGTTGCATAAGCAAAATTATCATCCGGTAAATGTCTTACCCACATTCTCCGAAATCCTTGAAAAGCAGATGGTTGATCAGTTACAATCACATTTCAACGATATTCTCTATGCCAATGTTACGGCATACATAAAGGGGTATAGTTGCCCAAATGTATTATTAAATCTCCTCGGTTAATGAAAAAAACCCATTATATAATAATAATTATGTTGGAGCTCTGTTCATTGATCTATCTAAATATTTCGATTCCATTCCGTATGCTTTACTAATTGAATGAATGACTTTGAATGAATTTATTTAGGATTACAATACAATACATTGTTATTAAGTATAATCCATCAACTTATCATTTGTAGCCCCAGGCCATGTAACTGAGTCTGAAGACTGTAAACTCATAAGAGTGTTACACGGCTCAATTAGCAAGTTATATGCTTATCGTCTGTCGATGGTTGCGTGTCAGCTGATTGCTGACTATCTCACAAACAGGAAACAAAGAAACAATCCGACAATGAATAAAAGATCGAGGACTGATATATTGAAAGGTTTTCCTGAAGGCAATTATCTTGGAACCATATCTGTTTAATGTTTTTGTTAATGAATTATTCAATCTTATTTATTCGTACATGTACCCTTTGCAATTATGCCAATAATAACACACATGCGATGCGCATCAGAAAGTTGTCGAATGGTTTAAAAAATTTGATGCTGAAAATGCCTTTAATTGATTTAATAGTAACATGATGCGTAAAAATCCCAATAAGTTTGAAGTTATGTTTTAATGTTCGTTACGAACCGCAGAACCCTTTGCTGATACTAGAACACAAATTTGGCCAAGATATTGGGAGTTAATATCGATGACAATTGAATTTTGATGAAAACATTCGTACCATATGTATCAAGGCTGCCAGGCAAATGAATGCACGTGCAAAATAAAAACTTATATTTCTTTAAACCAGCGACAACTGCTATACCAAAGTTTCATACTAATAAACTACAGTTCTTGTCCAATTGTGTGGCATTCCTGTAGAACCAAAAAACATCCGAAAATAGAAAGATATCAAAAGCAGGACTTCTTTAATAACAACGAGACTTCATATGAAACCTTATTATCACTGACTGGCATCAAAACTTTATTCGTACGACGCATACAATTGTTTGCAATACAAGTTTGTCAACCAACAAATGGTTATAATTCTATTTTTATGACCACTATGTTTTCAAGAAAACGTATTCAATATGATTTTAGAGATAATTTTAAATTAATTGTACCCCGCTTTAACAATGTATTATGACACTAGCGTGTGGAATGGTGTTCTAGGTGAACTTAAGGTATCAGCAAATATTGGTGTTTTAAGCGATTAATTAAAATGTTGAATGGCCCATCGTGTCAATGCAATATATGTAATACATTATGTTAATTTTGTATAATTAATTGCTATATTTTGTTGTTATATTTGTACCCTATATATAATTTTATTGGTCAATATGTTGGTGATATTCGGCAAATGACAATCAGAGCGAGTAATTTCATGATCAAATCACCATACTTGACGGATGCTTAATATAGAATGTTGCTGGTCGTGAAACTGTCATTGTGGTGGATTACAGCATTACATAGATACTGGCTTTTAGCAGATCAGTGTGAATGCGACTTGCATCAGGAAAGTGGAGTTTGATAGTAGGTGGTGCTTCCAAAGAGGTGGCATTTCGACAAGGTTTGACTGTATATATAAATATATATATATATAACGATATAAGTTGAGGAGCCGTGTAATTATTGTTGAGCATATTTGGACTCACTCACCATCGACTGTTTCTTGCTTACTATGATATCTGACCATATACAACTCTACATGGATCGCTTCCGCTGCCGATCATCTTTGAGCATCGTACATACATCGTTACAGGCATATATATTACTCAGTGATGTTACTTGAACTTAAATATGCTCATAACGCAGCAGTTCGAGGTGGTAATAGTTAGTAGGCGAGTAAATAATAATAATAATTATTATTAGTATTATTATTATTATTATTATTATTATTATTATTATTATTATTATTATTATTATTATAAGATGCATATTTAATAAAGCACACTTCCTACTTGTATCTATTCAAACGTGCTACACTAAATAATAGGTCTGTAAAATCACAATAAGAACGTTTCTTGAGATATGCCATATAACACGGAGTTGCAATAGTCTATACGAGATGTAACAAAGGCACACAACATGATAGCACGTGCTTCTTGTATCAAGAATGCTTTTAAACGGTGAATGTTCTTAGAACGCTAGTAATAAGCTCGGCATACCGATGTTACATGTTCATACATATTAATACATTGGTCAAAAATAAGCCCTAGGTATTTTTGTTGATCCATTTGTGGTAATTGAAGATCCAGCCATCTATAATAATGGTATTTATGGGATTTAACACAATGTAGTGATGCCAAATATAGAATATTTGTTGTATTATCATTTAATCTTAGAAGATTTGGAGTCATTCATAGCCGAATATCAGCCATGTTGTAAATTCTTCAAGGTAGGTGAGCAATTTAACTCATTATCAGTATCCAGTGATATATACAACTGTGTGTCATTAGCATACAAGTGATATTTAATGCCATGTCACTGTGCAATGATCCCATGAGGACGGGTATACACTGTGAAAACCAGAGGACCAAGAAATGAACCACGTAGTACACCAAATAAGAACAAATGAACATCAGATAAAATACCGTAAAAAGACATTCAAGTACTCTACCTGACAAACCGAATATATCTTACAACATAGAGAAAAATATGTTATGCTCAACTATATCAAATGCAGCAGACAGGTCCAGAAAAACAAATAATACTGACTTTCCCTAATCAGTTGACTTCATATTATCATTTTTTATCCGACCCAAGGCTGATTTAGTGTCGTCACGACTTTTATATGCACTGATTCATTAAGGTTATTATTGACTAAGTATTTACTTAGATTGAAAGCAACGACCCTTTCTATAACTGTAGATAAAAATGTAAGATTTGAAACAGGTCTGTAATTGTTTAGAATATAATATCCAAACTATGTATTTTTATTAATGATTTTACAAGAGCAGCTTTCGTGGGTCTTGGGAAAACACCCAGAGATAGTGATTTATTAACTTTCTTTGTAATTGCACTTATCAGAAAATTCAGTATAATCTTTCACAAGCCATGTAGGCATAGGGTTAACTACACAGAAATCATTAGATGACCTTTTCAGATGGTGTCTAAAATCAGTCTCTGTTAAATGCTCAAATGTATTCATTATGGACATGCAGGCCTCTTCTAACAATGGTTTGATCCGTGATAAAATGGTATCATCAATATATTTGGTATCCACTTACAGAAGAACTTATTAAAACAATGATCCATATCTTTACCTAGGTTGATAATTTTGGAAGGACAGTTTTACTTTTATGAAGTATTTTATTCACAACACTGAAAACAGCCCTTTGATTTCCATTGCATGCTTTGATATTTTTATTGTAATATTTTGATTTGGCAGAGACACATTTATTTTTAACTTGAATTTTATTGACCGTGAACATTTCATAATGAACACTCAAACCAGTCCTGATTCACAACCGCTCATAATACCCTGTGTCTCTTTGCAGCTTATATGTCCTTATTATTCCGTGGAAATTGTAGTTTTCTTGACATTTCCTTTCAATATCATATGATGGATCCAATAAAAGAGAAGGAAGAGACACGCAGATCAGTAAGAAAGGTATCCTTGTTAATGGACTTATATTTCCTATATGAAATAACTTTTGATGAAACAGATTGCTTTTTAAAAGATACATCAATGATAATAAGGGAAAGTTCAGATATATTGGAGGACACAGACACTTTCGATCAAATTATCATCATCATGGGAGATGATAAGGTTTAAGATGTGACCATGTCTGTGTATTCTTTCTTGCATATTTCTGCCTGAAATTGGCATATCTAAGAACATCACTCAGTTGTTTGGTATCTGCATTCTTCTGGCAATCTCACTATATAATTTGGATAAATATGCAGCTTGAAACTATTTTTCTTAGTTGGGTGTAATCGGTAGATACTAGCTACATAAACAATTATCCCGCCAGATACAAAAATCAGTTGATAATTTTCAAAAGACATTACCTGAAAATGCAAATATATTTCACACTTCAAAGGATGACGAAGAAGAATGCCGACTCCCCCACCTTTCTTGTGATGATGATGATGATTGATGTTTTACGGCCACTTTTGTGCACAAGGTAGGCTAAATGGGCCGAGCGACCTCCAAAGGTAATGAGACGAAGTGAAAGACGAAACAACCTTCAGATATGCCCACGCCGGGATTCGAACACGGGTGGTAGTGATCTGTGGTCCAGCACGGTACCACTAGACCAAGGAGGCGCCCCCCACCCACCTTTCTTGTGAATCCGAGGTGCGTGATAGAATGAATATTCAGCCCGAGTCACATCATTAACATTTTTCTAATATAAAACATTAGCAGTCAACGAAGCCAGTACAGTGACAAGAGTTTCAAGATCCTTGTCCCTAAAAACATCAAATATTTCATCAGATTTATTACATGTCATCTGACGATTTTTAGACTAATACTTATATTTTGTCTATCACTTTGATTACATTACTGTCATCAGACCTTACCTGATTTGGATGTTTTCCACTACCTGGACGCATTGCTAAACATATGGCATTAACCCGAATGAAGTATGGAAACAATGGCACCCGGAGAAATGGTTCTGGAAAAATAAATCTGGAAAAAAATGGCACCTGGAAAAATGGCTATCCAAAACAAATGGCGAACTGAGAAATTGAAAATAATGGCGCCATTGTTTTGTTTTTGTCATTCACATGAATATCATTTGAATTCCAAACAACACACAATATATGCAAACGAGCTTGAAGCCTCACATACACACGTCTACATGGAAGTTCACATTGTGACCTCGATTGCAGCAGAGTGGATATTGCGGAGACATCAGTGCTTGCCAAGAGGGCAGCGTATTATGTAGAGTTGACAGAAACCATGAGGAGCAACAGCATGGTTGCCGTCCATGTACCATGTGTTAGCTGTTGACGGGTGTTTCAAGGCAACACTAGCTCCCACCGAAATTGATTGGGCCCTGAAGTTTGAGCCCATTCACCATCGATAATTATATCTTGAAGGGAATCTGGTTCGGCAGTTTGTGACTAACTTGGGGTCAACAAGATCAAGAGTCATAGTCAGAACTGCTTTACAGTATCCATCTAATATTGAGAGATTTGGTTATCTGCTTTGTATAGATGAAACCACCTAGAAGCATCTTCTGACCATCTTTTGTTGCTAGTAATAACCTCCATCGTTGACTGTCACAAGAATCACTGAATAAATTCTATCAGTTTGCGTTATTTATAATAAAAGTTCTACTTGTGTTTGAACTAGTTGCTTTACAAAGAGTATTTTAAATTATGGTGTTATGTAAAGATGAAATCCAACTATCTACTGATATATATACTACAAAGAGAAGCCACATCTTCAGTCAGACATGTTCATGGAATTACCAAATTACATGTAACGCAAACGAGCAGTCATGAAAGCCAGCTTTTTAAAGGTCTACGGGTAATTATCAATTTCTCGTAATCACTCAAGCAATAATTAGGGAAGCTACAATATTTAGACAAGCTACAATAATTCGGAAAGCTACATTTTAGAAGAGCATGTATACATAAACGTTAATTACCCTATGGCCAAATTACAGTTTAATTTACATTAAACAATATTAAAATAAACATTATAAAGAAAATCAAATAAGAAACATGTTTCAAGAGTTTCAAGATCCTTGTCCCTAAAAACATCAAATATTTCATCAGATTTATTACATAAAAATAAATCTGGAAAAAATGGCACCTGGAAAAATGGCGAACTGAGAAATTGAAAATAATGGCACCATTGTTTTTTGGTGCCATAATTTGCCATTTTTTTCTGGGTGCCGTTTCTTCGGGAGCCATTTCTACCGGTGCCATTTTCCTGCAAACAACACGAATGGGGTCATAAGCCACCTAACTCAGCATTAGTATAATTCTTTGTCTATAATATGTATAATTATATAAGTGGAAATAAGGGGAAAGGAAATTCTGGTAGTTACACAACAACAACGTCTCAACAATTAACAAACGTAACCAAAAATTGGGTTTTTATATTAAACACTGGAGTGGGCGATAAAATAGGCCGTCAAGTGATCGATTAAAAATTAAATAAAACAACTAAATATAGTCAACTTTTATTAATATAAATTAAATCTATATCATATAGTATGTAGCATACACCAGTTTCACTGCAATAACTTATCTGATAGTTGACTAGCCAAGAACTATGCCGGTGCCATTACATCGAGAGTCGGTCATACTTCCATCTATTTACTATTTATTAATGAGTTGATTAGCCTCGAACCGTTCAGATTTAAACGACATGAATAATACTAGGATTCGATCCTATGACCAATAGATCAGCAATGAATTGCACTATCATCTGCACCAAAGAATAGCCCTACAATGAGAAGCGTTAGGGATGTGTGTGTGTGTGTGTGTGGTGTGTGTGTCGTGTGGTGTGTGTGTGTGTGTGTGTGTGTATTCTGGGGAGTTGTGAGGACGTCTGGCATAAAACCTTCCATAGCACATTAATGAGAAGATATTGTAGTTTAAAACACCGAACACGTTTGTAGCATTCACATTGCGATATTAACTTAAGATAATAGTTTGTTTACGAACAGCTTAAATGTGTATTAATAGTGTTTAAACAGCATGAGTCCACCTATGTGCAAATATTTTATAAACGCATAATCTGAAAAATAGGTAAACAAAACCCAAAATAAACAACATATTCTGATTATTTCGACCAACTACTTGTTGAATTTACATTTGACTAATAAACTTCTAAACTGCCTTTAACAATATGAACATATTTGTTAACTAAATTATGGGCTAAAAGTGACAGATCACGGCTCATGGTTAGTTTCATTCTCCAATGAAGGATGCTTATTGCTCTTTTACCAGAAGTCTTCTCGTAAATCGAGTGTCACTTCTGTCTCGTTGACCTGTGTTCCGTGATGTCGCCAGAATTGAAAATAACACGCTATAAAATCGTAAGATTAATATCAAGAGAACGTCAAGTGTATCGTGAAAGAACGAATTAGTGAATGCTGCTAGTAGTAGTTTTGGGGTACGACATATCTGTAAAAATAGAACAAGATGCGTATTCTACGGTGACAACTTAGGGCTATTTCATAGAGTAGTTAGGCGTAAATCTCGAGGCCAGGGTTCGGATGTCGTTGCTAGTCACACAATGATTCGGTGAGAGAATGACTCCTTCCCTAAGCCCCGTCTCTAATCTCTGGTCACTCAAATTGTGCAATTTGTAGAGCTTCGGATTGAGATTCATATCCATAGCCCAGAGTTATATGTGGACAGGGGTTGCTTATTACACATGTGCATCTACAACAAACCGCCAGTTACACTATGGGTACATGTATGTGTTAGAACTGGAGTGATGATGGGAATTTATGTTTTACGGCCAATTTTGTACATATGGTAGGCCAAATGGGCCGAGCGACCTCCAAAGATAATGGAGTGAAGTCAAAGATGAAACACCCTTCAGATATGACCACGCCGAGATCGAACTCAGGTGATGGTGATCTCTGGTCCAACAAGCTATCAGTTAGACAACTGAGGCGCCCTGTTAGAACTGGGGTAAGCTTCCACAAGAAATGCAAGGATTAAATCTAACAATGCAATTGACCATATTATTTGGACATCTATTGGCCATCGACGCTATCAAATCTTACATAATAAATTGTGACTTATTCAGTATCTTACGACCGGTTTATATATGTGACAAAGTGACTGGGTTGAATAATCGCCTTATATGATTAATCAAAATGACAAATGACACCCTCCAATCATAGCTAGGCTTTAATACAACACTTACACTAAAAGGCCCTATTCATCGGCGCTACTTGCTTCGTCACAAACATGTTTTGTATTAAATATTAAAGTTATAGTTAATACGTTACTTTTGTGGCAAAGTGGCAATGTTACTGTCATAAAACATCATCTCATAATACCGTGTACGGTTAATACAACATTATGAGTTGTCTAATAATATTTCAAATACAATTGAACACTGCATATGACAATAAGACAATGACCACCTACCTAAGAGGTTAACATTGCATGCCACTTGAGCCGATATTACATAACAAAGCCATCGTTGATAAACGACAACCAAATATGTACACATATTAACACATACCAAATCAAGTAACGGGTGATGTTTTGTAGGTGAGATAGAGATGGTTCTGAACGACTAATACAAGCTAATACACTTCTTAATAAACATTCCCACGTGAACGAAGGAAATCAAGAAACTACACAATAGACGTTATATTCCTATCTTATTATATCTATTGTATTTTTATAATAATCACAATTCTGGCCATAATTATCACGTTGTTATGTCTATAATAGTATCTAACAATAGACTATCTATAGATTCACTATCTCCACTAAAGTGAGATCGTGTGTCACCTGTGTAAATAAAGCTCTATTAATCGTGGTAGTTTTCTCTAGATTTATATCTCGCATGTCTTTAAACATTTCCATAGTCTATTACTTATACTAAAGGCCACCTCGCCTGTCTATGGCTTATAATGCACCAAGAAACATTTAATTTTTTAATGGAGTATTTTTAGAAATGAGCTACTTTATTGGTTGGTATATATATATATATATATATATATATATATATATATATATATATATATATATATATATATATATATATATATATAATAAGAACGCCGTGGTCTAGTTGGTAGAGTGTTGGATCATCGATCACTACCACCTGAGTTCGAATTTCGGCGTGGGTACATCTTTGACTTTTCTCCATTACGTTTGAAGTTCGCTCGGCCCATTTACTCTACCATGTCCACAAAAGTGGCTGTTAAACGTCAATCATATATATATATATATATATATATATATATATAACTTTCTTTTGACAATTCTTGATAATTTAAGATGAGCTGACCTAAATACAAGAAGTGTATTAATAGAGGACATTTTACCTTAGAGCACAGTCCAAGGCTATTCAGATATGGACTTTATATACAAGTAATTGTATTAACAAAAAACTCGTATAACGGTGTTCTACCACATGACATGGTGACGTTTCTACCATTACCTAAATATTTCATGTATTATTGTTAGTGTATGCATTTACCTACCATTTTATTAAACTAACAATTATACATAAATTATTTTCTTCATTATCCAGGTTATGACAAAGTGATAAAAGCAATCAGGTAAACTGATTACTGTTACAACTATCAATAATGATGAACAAAAATAGAAGAAAATTGTTGTTAAGCACCTCATCCTTCCTCCAAAATCACTTAAGATAACATATTGTCAACAAAGATTAATTTCTTATCTAATTTATGAATGCTCTAACAAAATTCAGTAACACAGTCGCGTCCATCCAATATCCTATTAACATTATTTCTAGCTTGGTCTAGTAAATACTTTGGTCATGTGACAGGAACTTGTTTTTGAAATGCGCTGAACGTGTAATGGCGACTGAAATATGAGGATGTCGCGGAATACAGAAGCAGACAACAGCCGACACGTGGCAATGTACGACAGTGACAATAGTCATGTGATGCTAATCACGCGACTGAGCTAGGAGGTTAGTTAGCGACATTTCTGATTGATCAGCTTCTATCATTGCTTGTTTTATCCGAGATAATTAATTAACTATTTTCCAATGGCGGATTAATCCGTTCGTAGGTTTATTTCGACGCCTACTCCAATCAGCGTTGATTGCGCGTAACTACGTTTGTATTCTGCAACTATATGGAATTTTGATATCTCTTCCCTGATATGTGACAAACTGTTATCTTTTGATATCGTCACCTTTATCTGTTTATCCTAAGACAGTTAATTTGTTTGTCAATACCGAATCCGTTCATAAGATGAACCATTTGTACTTCCTTTGTATAAATATATATATATATATATATATATATATATATATATATATATATACAGTTAATCTGTATAATAGGGTAATATGTATATTACCTGAAATATTTAGGTAATATGTCTATTGCTAACTAAGATTTAATACATATTACCTGAAAATATCAAGTAATATACATATCACCTGATTATACAGATTAACTGTAACATATATATGAGCCAGTTGATAGAAAAAAGCATGTACGTGCATCCAAAATGATCTCTTAACGTTGATAAGTCTCACCTTTTATCGATAGCTACAATTAGGTCATTTCGAATACTTACCAAGATAGACAGGTTATGCTACTGCGTCTTTAACTAGAATGTACACGAGAGATATGCCCCATTTAGTTGACGAATTGTACTAGTCCATAAACCAGAAATGGGCTACATCAGAGTAAAAAAACTAAACCAGTCGTGAATTTGGTATTTGACTTAAAATAGAGGCGTTTGACCGATGTTGTTTCTATGCCGATTTCTCGGTAAAGTTGCCTCATTGGTTCAATCGTTAATTCAACCACAAAACTCGTTCATTCATTGTGGCCTTTAATCTGTCACTCGTTCATCAAATCGACGTAGAAAATATACCAAGAAAAACATCGTATATGAAAATATTACAACAGAAAATCTGAATTCCGGCAAGAGAAATAGATTTGAGATATAATTCATTATGTGGAGCCTAAAGTGAGTGAGATCTCTTCGTTGCTCCGACTGCATCTAAATCACGATATAACGCCACTCACTTTACGCTAGAAACGGCTCGCTTGACGTTTACGGGAGATAATTGATACACTTAATGGCGCATTTAACTGACAGATAATGACACGTCGAAGGACAACAGGTGGCCGACTACTATCTATATTGCTGCTGGCCTTGTAACAATACACGATTTCTGCCACCATGGTCCCATCTGACGAGTAATAAGAACTAAGGTATTTTGTCACGACACCAAACGTGTGAGCCCCCCCCCCTCACACACACGCACACACGCACACGCACACACGCACTATATATATATATATATATATATATATATATATATATATATATACGCATCAAGGATTATTTTAAAGATAAGCCCAGAGATGTTATTTGATGTATGATATCATTTTTTGATAAGATGATATAAGTTTACTGCAGCTTATCTTGTTGATGTATCGCCACTTTAATTCGTCATTATTGCCCATAACGCGGCGTCCTAGCCATAACGAGGCAATTAAATGCCATAATCATAACATATACACCATATTTTGAAACGGTAGCTATATCACTATATTATGCAGTGGAACCCCGTTAAAATTACTTCCCTAATACAATATCTTCCATAAAATTACCACATCTCAATATGTCCACATAAGACAGGAAATCGTCTTCCAGCATATACCAATAACTCATACTTGTGGCATTGGCTAATTAGTTCTCCCATGACAATCTTGGCCTTCCCTTGACATTCCCTTTGCCATTATATAGCGTGTCATTCTCACTTCTGGCGACACCATGAGATATAGGTCAACGGGAAGGAACTGACACTCAACTGACGAGATAACATCCGGTCAAAGAGCAATAAGTATACTAATGTGTCACATGCATCGTGACCTTATTATAATAATAACATTCGCCAAAATGTAACAGTGTCTAAATAACATCTATCACCTTTCTGTTTTATTCGTCTGACAATGGCCGCGTCGATTGATGGTTTGATTAAGACTTGAGAGAACACTGACATGAACTAAAAAGGCCACTGCAGATGTACTCGTACTTTAGCATTCTGAACCAGGAACACTGATCAGCCACTTCTACCCATCATATTTTTATCCAAAATGTTTATATTGTGGAGGATGGTTTAGGTGTTCGACAATCAAATGTAAAAGTAACAAATAGTTGTTCAAATTATTAAAAATAGATGTAGCTGGAATATATGTATTAACTACTCATCTATTTCTATATGTAGTTTAATTTAGTTTTAGTATAATTACTTTATACTGCCATGGTTTGCATTTCTGCCATAGTTTGGGTCCCAGTACTTTTCCTTTGGTTGAAAGACATCTTCACTTGTAGGCTGATGACACAGAGCTGTATGTATCACTGGATCCTGGTAATGAGCTATATTCTTCCTCTTCTGTGAAGAATTTGTAACATTGTATTACTGATATTTGGCTATGGATGACTCAAAATATTCTAAAAACATATATTATATATTCGGTTTCACCCCATTGTGTTTAATCCCTAGAAATATAAGGCAGTACAGATGTGTACTTGTTCCATTAACCCTAATGGATCAGTAAAATATCTAGGGGTTACTTTAGACGAATTGATTGATTGATGTTTTACGGCCACATTTGTCTATATGATAGGCTAAATGGAACTTTCGACCAAGTATTAATATGAATGAACATGTCACATCAGTATGCCGAGATGTTAATAACAACTTATTAATCTATCAGTAACGTGGCGCCTGAATACCTATGTGATATTGATGCTATAAGAAGGTCATCCCGAAAACTGAGATCATGCAGTCAGATACTAGTGCAAGTACTCGTATTTTGGTTAAAGTAAAAGCGTGATTGTGCAGTTAGGGTTCCAGCCCCCACTTTGTAAAATAGGTTAACTGTGCATATTAGAAATGCCTCGTCTATTAAAATGTTTAACTCTGTTCTAAAAACACACCTCTTCGGGGTTGCTTTCTCAGATAGGTAATGATTATCATTCAAATTCCTTATTGTGTTTTTACAGACATACTATTTGGGGTATCACTGTACAGAAGCTTTGAGTGGCTTCTGATAAAAATAACACTTTATTAAATATATTAAATATATTATTATTATTATTATTATTATTATTTTATTTCTTTTAAATTATTATTATTATTATTATTATTATTATTATTATTATTATTATTATTATTATTATTATTATTATTATTATTATTATAGATGAATGGATGGATGGATGGATGGATGGATATATATATATATATATATATATATATATATATATATATATATATATATATATATATATATATATATATATAAAGATTAGCAAGGCGCGCGATAAAATGAAGACGCTCATTTAACAATTATAAATCATTTTTATTCATTATTCAGGTTATGACCTGGAAGTGTAGTGATAAAAGCAATCAGGTAAACTGTCACGACTATCAGATAATAATTAATTAAGATTTATTATGCAACAAACTTCAGTAACTAATACCAGTAAACAATGATAAAAACAGAAGAAAATTGCTACTAAGCCCCTCATCTTTTCTGCAAAATGACTAACATAACTTTGTATGAGCTGGTTTTCGCCAATAATGATCAATTTCTTGTCTAATTTATGAATGCAGTAAAAATTTCATTAACAGAGCAACGTCCATCCAATATCCCATTAACATTAATTCCATCTTGGTCTAGTTATTACTTTGGTCATGTGATAAGGAACTTGTTTTCGAATTCTTCTAAAAGTGTCATGGCGACTGAAATCTGAGGATGGCGCGGAATAGAAAAGCAGACAACACTCGATATGTGTCATTATAAGTTTGGTATCTCTTTCCTAGTATATGACCTAGTGCCAGCTGTTGATATTGTTACTGTTATCTGTTTATCGCAATTTTAGAGCATCCCAATTTGATCTCTGAACATTATTATATGTCACCTTTTATCAGCAACTTCAATAAAGGCATTTCGAGTACTGACCATAGTAGATGGGTTACGCTATTGCGCATATGACTCACGACGAATGCCCTATTTAGTTGATGAAATATTCTACTAATCCATTAACCAGGAATTGTAAAATCAGAACATAAAACCAAGGCGAGAATTTGGCATTTGTCTCACTGAGTCTTCCTGTAAATTGAAACACACATCAAAATAAGACAGATGACATTACTGTGGGAATTTTTGGTTAAAAGTGTTTGGCTGGCTCTATTATTCATTGACATACCCGTTTATTCATTGTGATCATTAATCTCTTACTCGCCAATCCAGTTGAGGTAGGACATGTACTAAGATAAACATTCAACCAAAATATTACAACAGAATCTATTAATTCTGGCAATAGAAATATATTTGAGAAATCATTAATAAACCATATACCATTATGTAGAGCTAAAGGTGTGTGCGATCACTTTACTACTCTGACTACAATTTAAATCGGGACATCACAGGACTTGCTGTACACTAGAATTAGAAAAACTCGATGATGCATTTGCTGTTGGGTAATGTGATACGTGGAAGTGAAATAGATCACCGACTAACAAGTCTCTTCAGTGGCACTTTTTCGTGGATAGCCGATTAACTTTGACAATAACGAACAACAACAATGGTGGAATACAAAGTCGACAAACGGCAAATGGTGAAGTAAGACCGAAAGAACAATAAACAAATAAGGTAATTACTGAATAAACCGGAATTAGTGGCTTCGACAAAAAAAAGGACGTATGAGAAAACGAAGCGAAGTTGGGCGAGGAGAATACCGAATCGGAACAGTTAGTTAACGGCTTACCTCACAACTGACTGACTGTATAACACCTGCTAAATTACGAAAACAATCGTCGTACAACGATGATCTTGGGTGGCTTAATTCGTTCTGGAGCATTATTAAGTAGTACACGTGGTTATTGTAAATGTCCTTAATGCAGTCTATCCGACGTAAACTATTTCCATAGATTATCTTTATTATTATAAACAAACGACCCTAATCTAATCCACTATTTAACGTATACTGATTCTGCTATTAATTATGTAAATTTTGCAAAAATCGATTCATGAATTAGACATGGCGAAATTCATGCTATAAAATTTATTAACCGTTTTATTATTGGGTAGCGGTTACATTAATAGCTACTAGGATTCACCTTTATTGGTGAGAGGACCTCATAAACGTAAGGTGTTCTGAAATGGTGGCCATTAAGAGATGCATCGTGGCACAAATCAGTATTAAAACCTATCGAAATATTAAAAGAAGAAACAATAATAAACATGTTTTATCATACATTCAAGCTAAGGACTTTTGCCACTGAATAGTCATTCAAGATAAATATTTTGCAATGGTGTCTTATTGTTGTCCAATAGATAATCCAACAGTCGTATTCAATGACGATAAATTGTTCAGATATTACCGTGTAAATATGACCAAGGAGCGACTTATTTACGGAATATCCCACAAACAGAAGTTTGGGTCAGTTGACAATATTAGGTGTATTTTTTAATTTCAACTGACTCACCTTTATCAAGAAACGGGTGAAATTTATGTTGCTGATGTTTAATATTTTTAACCTGCATTTATTGCCCACATACTGGACATAAAATGTATCAGTCTCCAATGAGGTATACCTAATGTCGAATGTCTTCTCGTAAGTCGAGTATCACTTCCTTCATGATGACTTTTGTCCCGCAGGGTCGACAGAATGAGAATGACACGCTATTCGGAATAACTAATTACTGAATGTCATCTGTCGTAGCTCTGAAACACGCTAGATCTTTCTAAAGAGAACAAGACGTATAATCTTTGGTGACGGCTTAATGTTGGTATGCACATATCCCGGGGCCTAGCATTCGTATTTCATTCCTGTTCAGAGAGTGATTCGGTTAGTTGTGTCCAGGAATTTCCCCTTGGCTAAATGTATTTCAGGGATGACCAACAGCAATAGTAAATAAACCATGCAAACAAAGGGCTGATGACAGACTGGCTATGTGTCAAAAGAAGGAGCGATTCCCTAAAGAAATAACAGGATCAAGTTGAAACATCTTATTAAAGGATGAAATATCCGCCAAATAGACAAAAATGGAGGCTTTATAACATTGCTATAGAACATTATTATTAGAACATCTAGCATTCATTGATGAATGGACGTAATAATAGCTTACATAAAATATTGTGAAGTTTTACGGCCATTTTATACACATGACAGGGTAATCGGATTGAACAATCGCCAAAGATAATGAGTAAAAATGATAACTGACACCTTACACACATAGAGAAGCCTGGATACAAAACCTAAGCTTACACAACGAACATGAATTATATATTACATATTAAGAGGTATAGTTCATATATTCCATTATTGTTAATGTGGTGATGTTTTTGTCATGAAGCATAATGGAATAATACTGTATAGCGGATTACCATATCCTGAGTTGTCCAATAACACCTGAATTACAGTTGGATGCCACATACCACAATAGGGCAAAGACCATCAAACTAATAAGTAAATGGTATAAACCACGACCTGGGTAAACATTTTAAATCTACAATTAAAAAAAACATACTCTATGATACCGTCCGATCTGTAACTCACCAGGTCCCACTGTGAACCTCCTCTCTGTTGTCAACTTGAGTCGGTCTACGTTCTTGGTAGATAACCCTTTGTAAGTTCTGAATTAGTCGTGATACATCAACATTAAATTATTGTGAATATGTGTTTGCATGTGTGTATATGCGTATATTCGTGTGTGCGTGTGTATGTGTATGTGCGTGTATGTACGTGCGCCCGTGCGTCAGTGCGTAATAAAAGCATAAATATTTATAATAAATCTGAACTACTCATCAGCCTGTGAGGCCCAGCCAATTTCTATCACGTTCACAGGGAATCATGTATATGTAGGCTATCTACAGAAGGCAGAAGCACATATAAATAGCACCATTTGATACTAAATTCACGCAAACAGTACATGCATCTGATACATTGATAAGCTAATACATACACAAGGTAACTACTTTGATACCATACTATACAGTGTAGAGTAGTTTGATGTGGTTCAAAAGAAACTTATACATAGAATATTTCAAAACTACAGATGCTAACTTCAGCTTCATCCTGGGTTCTAATAATTAAACAAATCTTACCTATATTAACCGTACTGACAGAGGTCAGACAGGTCTGGCGTGGAAAGTTGTTTTCTGACCAGGATGAAAAGTTAGGTCTGTTACAGAACGCATCAACCAAGATAACAACTTTGGGTTGAACACATGACAAACTTGCGTTCTGTACACTCTACCTACATATCGAAGCAGCCGAAAGTCTAAGCTAAAACTAAAGTAGCAATACTGCATAATGGATTAAGACTAGACACAAATATCGCCACAATTCTGAATAAATACTATAGTTTGCCCAAACCTAGCAGCTAATCCTCATACCTTTAAGGTCATCACTTAGTGAACCTTCTTCATCAACTGCTGATTAAGTGTTCCTTAATATACACAATTATGTGTTGCGAGGTCTGGATTAAAGCGTCTATCTGAGATATCTATTTGATCTATAATCCAGGATGTTGGATTTCGAGCAGTAATCTGACAACACGAATGACGTTTGGAGATTATAACAGCCATAAATTCAACAATTTTCTTTTCTCATTGTAGCCTATTACTCCCAATATCAGGAAAATGGTATAATAAGAACTCTATTTCAAACTAGGCGTGATTTCTAATATGTACAATATGAGCTTTAGGATATATAACTACAACAATAATAATAATAATAATAATAATAATAAATGGTTTTAAGAACCTTACAAAATATTTCTTTCCTTGCTGCAAGTTTATTTCGATGGGAGAGAGAGAGAGAGAGAGAGAGAGAGAGAGAGAGAGAGAGAGAGAGAGAGAGAGAGAGAGAGAGAGAGAGAGAGAGAGAGAGAGAGATAGAGAAAGTGAGAGAGAGAGAGAGAGAGAGATTATATGACAATGCATTGCCATAGTCCAGTCAAGAACTTATAAGTGTTTGGAATAAACTCTTACATTTCTCTTATGTACTTTATCTACTTACGATTAAGACTTATATTTCTTATTTCATGAACAAATATAATTCACCTGCTGAGTACTATCCAATATAAGCCCTAGACTTCTCACAAACATTGAAGAATGTATATAACTGGATCCTATCTAAATGCGAAGATTGTCAGTTTCTTCACATGTTGCTTGAATGAGAAAACAATGAACTCGGTCTTATCCTTATTCAATTTCAGGATGTTGTTGTTCAATCAAATACTTATATCTCCAACACAAGCACCCAACGAAGATGAAATATCATCGCATTTATTACATGACATTAAAGTCATGTAGACCCGAGTATCATCGCAATAAATTGAATTATGTCATCGAGATACGACTTTACCTAGGTTAGGGCATTTTCTTTTATGTCAAAAGAAAATTCTAAGCGCTTCAGTACTATCAAGCATAATTAATTTAGTCGTGGATTGTTTATCAAGAGCCTTATTAATGATACTGTGCACCTTTAAGAGAGCAGTTTCTATTAAATGAACTCTACGATCAACAGTTTGATAACTGTCATGTACGTCACTGTGCTCTAGGTGGTATTGTTTACGCCTTGCTACTACCTTTTCAATACGTTCGAAGGTTAGAAATAGGACGATAACTCTTTCTATCTTCCTTATCCAACCAAACGTTCTTAAGCAATGGAATTATAGCGACTCGTTTCAAACACAGTGGCA
This sequence comes from Paralvinella palmiformis, assembly GCA_025642065.1. Lineage (NCBI taxonomy): Eukaryota > Metazoa > Annelida > Polychaeta > Terebellida > Alvinellidae > Paralvinella > Paralvinella palmiformis. The sequence continues at coordinate 238,773 of JAODUP010000158.1, forward strand.
TTACTGACTCCTCAGTCACTCGCCTGGTGATAAGGGTTGTTATCAGTGCTAGGCGTTGATCCACATATTCCTTCAATAGCTGAATGGACAGTGGATCAATGTTAAATGACTTGTTCGGAGACTTGGTGATATCTTCTTGGCCTCAGCTTCAGAAAGTGGTCGAAACATTTCAAGTATTTTCCCATAAACACAACATATCCACATCCATGGAGATATCGCAGTTATTATTTGGGGAATCAGCCGGCGTATCCACCAGGGAGGTAGCATAGGCCACTTGAGGAAGATATACATTTGATATACTTGCTATCAAGCTTTTAGTTAATTTTAAAAGTTTCTTTTAATTCTTTTCCCATTCCTCTATCTTTGCCTGTATATTTTCGTTCCCTCTGTTTTCTTCCAAATCCAAAACATATATAATCTTATCAGAGTATCAAAAATATTTTGTTATAAGCTTCTATCAATTCATGAAGTATTCCCTCACATTTACTGAAGTATTGACACGACTGTAAATCCTCTATAAATGTTTTACCATTTATGCTACAAGAACGAGACATTCTGGATGCCATATTTCATCGTATCCATATTAATAAATAACTATACAGTGAGATGATTGACGAAGTATTTACTTTTGTTGCTACTTTGATAAAAGTTGATACAAAGGTAACTCTAACTGTAATGGAGCTCGATTCTCTAGAGATGGCCATATCTAGTGTGTGACCTCCTTTGTGGGATGCGTCATTGACATGCTGAGTCAATCGGTGTGAATCTAATATATTGCAAACTTACGTGCTTATAATACACGTGGAATTTAAATCACTAGTTATTATAACATCACTCATGAGATATTATGGCTATCAGTGGTATCCTCCGTGTAGCTATCTCCGCATGAAGAAAACAATGAATTTACACCAGGATTTTGTGATAAGGACTTACTTTGTTGTTGTCAGCAGGAAATCTAATATATTTATGAAATGGTCTAATTGTATATATATCTATAAAAGATGATACCTTATAATTTAATAAAATCAAATTTGAATGCCCTAATGTTATTGCAACTGGCTAAATTATAGCAAAGGAAGCACAGATGTTAAACTGTTGATCGGATCACTTGGTTCGTTTGCTCCTTATTAATAAAAACTTTGGTGCTGACAAAATCTTTCCTGTATTAAGATAAACAGATATAAGTGATAATACATTAAATAGCAGAAACGTCGCTAAATGGCTGTTGCTAATATTGTATAATCCCACATATTGACTGTTTTCTGCTTATATATTACGCAACGTCCTCAGATTTTAGTCACCATGACACCTTCGGCTCATTTCAAAAACAACTTTCTTGTCAAATTACAAGAAATTAATTATTATTGACAAAAACCATTTAACAAAAACCTCATCTTATATCATTGTGTGCATGTGTGTGTGTATGTGTGCATGCACGTTTGTCTCCAAATAATAACGAATGTATGCAGCCATACTAATCTGTATGTCGTATTAAATGGGATATTTAAATATAAATCTAAGACCACAAACTGACAGAAACATCTCCAGACATAAATACACCAGACCGTCATCTATTGACCATAAGCTACAAGCATGACCAACAAACAGTAAAGTTTATTAATACTTCCATAAAGATCAACAGATGGTTGATTACGTTGGTCACGTTGGTTACCATGTTCCCTCTTCATTCAATTAGCATTATGTCATTTTGCGAGAAACGTATGGTTGCCCACGTGGGTAGGTTATTTCGGTAGTTGTTTGGTCGGCACGAAACATCGAGAATACAAATATCCAGTTAATATTGTTGCCGCATCTAATTGAATGTCGGCAATTTTGAATTTACAGGAAGTATCATCAACTCTATTATTGATTGATTTCTATCTATCTATGTAGTATACTGTTATTATTATGTTCTTGTTTTTTGTCATTATTGATGTTGATGTTGTAGTCATCGCTTTGTCAAACAGAAGTTCATATGTTAATATTACAAGTTGTAGACACTTTCATAGATATTTTCCAACTTTTCGATTACCTTCAGCCCACTTTTTTAGTTGTTTAACATTATTTGTGTGATAGATCCCAATATCACTATATTTATCCAATTTTCACAGGAATATATAACACGGTATCTATCAATCATGAAATATTAAACTTGTTATCGATCACTAAAGTATATCTGAATCGTATATATTTCTACAGATGAGTTAACTGAACCAGATACTGAGCTACACCAAACGATGGATTATGTTATACACTAATCTACAGCTGAGTGGACTGTGACTGATTCTCATCGGCTACTACTTTGATCACGGCAGATGTTCATCTTTGTGTGGATTGACTGATCTGTATTGTTATACCATGGCAAATAGAGGAAGATTTTGGTGGTAGTAAGGCAAGGAAGCGAACGTGACCTGTAAATCCTTGAGCATATTTCAATTCGTTCACCATCTACTATTTGCTGTTTAGTATAACATCCATGGGTATGCAGATATACAAAAACCGCTCCTAAAAGCCGACGATCTTAGACTGTCGAGCATCACATGTACGTAGTGTATTGTCAACGGGTACTTCAGCCAGCCAATTTGATGTGCGACCCATTCAGTCGAACCATCCGTATGAATTATCGCACTGTCACATAATAAAAAATAGTACCTGGATAGGTCGAATGTCAAATCTGACTGTGTAATATGTGCACTATCTATACTACCCTTCACGATATGAACATATCTTATATCTAGTATTGGCTAAAAGAGACAAGTTATATTCCTTGATTCAAAATGCCCTTTTTATCCCATATCGATGTACTTTCATTTCATAATCAGCGTCTCAGTCATCTCTTCCATTGTCTGACGGAATAAAACCTAAAAGCCATGATGGTCAGTTACACAGTTACAATTTACCGGACGTCATCAGTATAACATTACCACACCACATATGGCATTAATAGTATCAATCTGAAACGATGTGCACTTATTGCGCTTTGACCGAATGTTAAGTGTATATTTGAGAGTAAGCCAAACTTTCCTGTGATGTCGCTCAAAGTGAGACTGACGCGTTATATAATGGCCAATTGGCCAATTGGGTCATAGGAGAACTAATTACTGAATGCCACCAGTAATATTTACGCATCACCGCATATTTTATGAAGAGAAAACGATGTCCAATCTACGGTGACGCCTTTCAGCTGTTTCATAGAATTGTGTGTAAAATCAGTGAGTGAATTGTTTTGTTTAACCCCGACTCTGGTCACTGAGCCTTTTAGTTGGGTAGCTGGTAGTGTATCGTACCGGATGTCGAGATTCAAATCAATTTACTTGTGTATAGGAGTTACCCTTTGGTCATGTGTGCCTCACGTGTAACAACGCAAATACGAATTAAACCACGCAAACAAAGCAAATTAATATGTGTCAAAAGGGGATAGATTCCCTAAAGAAATGTCAGTAGCAAGTGGAACCTTTTAATTAAAGGGTCAAATAGACACCGTACTATAATTGGTTTTCCAATGACCTGGAAGTCCACAGCGCAGTGAGCTACCAACGTTAATCGTAAATGACAGGTGCTAGCGGCAAAATTCGAAGGAAACGTTTTCATGGCGATGGATTCGTGACAATCAGCGCTTACTCGTGCCAGTAATTTCTCAATCAAATATCGCAACTGCCTGTTGACATATTTAGACTCGCCCACCATCGGTCATTTTCTGTTTAATACAATTCTTCATCAACCGATCCTGAAGACGATAATCTTAGGCAGTAGAATATTGGATGTACATGTCATCCAGCAGCCGAAATGGTGTTCGAGCAATTCTGTCAAACTAATCAAAATGTGTCATCGCGGTGTTACAATACATAAAATACTACCTAGACGTTGAGATAATTATACCTGGAGTTACCGATGGAAATACGGTGTAAATACATACAACACATACAACACAATAGGGTGTAATAGTATTAACAGAACACAGAGGTATGTTTGCAGAACTGCAATATGACATGTATTGTGCTTGTATAAAATACGTGTTCTCTCATGTTGAGTTAATGATTTAAAGTACCAAGCCACATTCTGACGTTAATTTATATTGGAGTGTATTTATATCAAATTACACAAACTACCAACCGGCTACTATTCATTGTTCCATTGATTCACAACACAGGCGAACCTGTCTAAACAGTTCCCCGTAAAACACCGATATCCTGTCAAAACCCGCCCCGTATCAAGCCAAGGTATGAAGGTATCGTGACAGTTTGCCGATCTTCATTATAAAGAATAGCGATGATGACCAGGTCTCCATTTCCGCCATCTAACAAATATTCCTGCTCCAGCTCTCCCCTGTTGAAGTACAGCACACACTTGAACAGTTGACTGATTATACGTACAATGAAGAAGACAAACTAGTTTCATATCTACGGTGCCTTACAGAGCTTAACAACACAGCCATCGTCAAGAAATAAATTTGTACTAAACAATGTGTCATAAATGACTTCTTCCATTAAAACAATTATTGCAATAATATATTTAATTACATAAACAAAATGCCTTTATAAGTATTACAAATGTGTAGCTCCTATATCTGATTAAATATTTGAAATCACTGTCTAAACGGACGGTCACTACTCCTTCCGTCGGGGGGTCAATTTAGACAGGTTCATCTGTAGATTCTATTTCGTGTGTTTTTAAATGGCGGAACGACTTGAAAGCGTTATTAGACAGAAGCACACGTTACAATACAACCCTCATCATCGAGCTGAGACAAACTGTTACTCATCCACATAACTATATATTGACAATAATAAAATAATCACTTATTGCTCAATTATAGTCAAACTATGATTGTTGTGTGTTCCATGTTCACTATTCATTCGAGATTTTCAAAACTATTTTATAAAATTAACTTACCATTTCCACACAATATCCTTCCTCGACATAATCTGTGAAAGGTGCTGTTGAACCCTTGTTGTTTAATTTCATGTGTCGACACAAAATCTTGGGGCATAGATTCAATCGGATGATAATTGATAATAGATATTCTTGAACATCTGGTGATCTTGGTGCCAAATCAAGTTAAATTAGCGGAAATGTATTTTAAAACCAAATTCTGAAGTGTGAACCTTTTGGCCTGTTGTATACTATCGTTTTGTTTGAATGTCACTGACCTTTCTGCGAAATCGAATTGAACGAAATGACGATTTGCACATATATAAAGTTGTTTTGGATATGACAAGTGGACGGCATTACAGCATCTGATGATTGTTTTAATCAATTATATTCATGGGTGTCCTGTTCAGAACTAAGCTATTTAACAAAATGTATTTTGAACTGTATAAATATAGTTTGTAAATGTACTACTAACCAGCGGCCAGTGCCTGAAATGCTGCCATATGCCATGGTCACGAACATCCACCCATGTAATGCAATGATAATTGTGTTGCATTTAGCGGTCACACCTCTAGTGCCTATACGGCCAGCACGAGTGGTGGCAAATATCAATTTAGGCCCTCAATAACGTCCAATTAGCATACAGCACTGATCGCCAGTGATCAATCTCAATTTTCCCTGGCTGCAGTAATTCACACGTGAAGATAGTTAGTTTCCAAACCAGACTTAGGTCAAACACGAACAATTTGATTGATGACGATGGAAGCTGCTGTTGGTTGAAATAGATAAGTTGTTTGTGATTATCAAGAATACATCATTATGTTACATGTGTTTCTGACAGTTCTACCTAATACCATCTACGTGTTCGTGTTCACTCATTGTTCTACAATTACATGTTTAGACACAGAACCTTGGACGTTCACGTTATGTATAACTGTCACGATAATTTGCGGATTTATATCACTGGGGTGATAATATAATCACGGACTTTATACTCACTGGGATCACTCAATCTCCTCGATACGTCCTCCTTCCAGAAGCCAGAAATGAACTAAACAAGTTAGTCATGCCAACAAAATCTTCAAGACCCACCCAACTATGGGGAACAGAGAAATTCTTCGATTTTTCCAAAAAGAAACAAAAATGCCATAACAATAGTGGAATATATGGTGCAATAAACTAGCTGAAATGAAGTCAACACAAATCTGGTGAGAGATTAAAAAGATAAAGGGATCTATCCCAACACCGAAAGCTGTCATTCCTAAACATGAATCGGCCCATTTAGCCTACGATGTGCACAGAAGTGGCCGTAAAACACCAATCATCATCATCATCATCCTAAACATGAAACTAACAGACTCTCCTAGCATATCACGACATGAGCAAACAGAATACTTTACCCAAGAACATCATCACAGTCATCAAACCACAACAATCACTAAGATAATTCAACTTAGCAGCAGCAGCAAAATAGAAACAATCAGACAGTCTTTTTACCTTCCACGGACAGAAGACCGTACTTAGAAGACATGGAAAGATAGAGCCTGTAAAGGATTGGTTTACCTACACTTTCTACATCAAAGACCCACGCTCCTTTAAGAGGAAAATCCCCAATGTATTCAACCAATCCTGGACAGAAGATAAACTATAGGAACAGTGGAAGACGGCTATTGTCATCCCAGTTGCTAGACAACAAGGAAAGGGCCTCTATTGCCCGCCCTCTCTAAAAGTATTGAGAGAATGAGTCTAGCAAGACTCTTCGAATTTGTCACTCTGGACACCATCGTTCATTTAATAACCAAGATCAGAGCTAGGAAAAGCACCAAAAGAAACAAACCAGTCTTTGTCGCGTAGATTACTGTAATTACAGATATTTTCGCGTGTTCCTAATTTCGTGAATCCCCACCCATTAGCTAATTCACTGAGCTTTATATTTGCGTATCGTCATTGCCACAACAAGTTTCTAATGTAGTGTAATTTCAGTAACAATCTTCATTATTCAATTAAATAACATTTGAGTTGTCTTGTATTGTGGCCAATCCTCAATCGCAGGTCCTAATGCTAACCGTAATACAGGAATTTCACCGTACTCAATATTTTGAGGTGATGATGACTGTTAGACGAGCGAATGGGTTGATTAGCTTCGGAAATGGGCAAATCTGATACATCTGGCAGAGTGACTAATCTCTGGACATGTTCGATGATTAGATGAAACATTCATCCGACACAGATAAGATGTGGAGGTCTGCAGTGGATTGCGCAACCAACCGCACCACGTAATGCCCACTGCGGGTAGTGTTCTAGGCGAACCACAAATCAAAGGTCTTCACTTGCCCAAGAAAGCTGAAGAAATACAAATCACCAAATACACAGATGACACAACCACCACCTTACCTTTTATTACCTCATTTCTCCTCTCCAAATAGTATTGACTGGCAAGAGGTGGAATGTTTAATGCGGAGAAGTGCAAAGGTTTCTGATTGTATTTTACACTTCTCCTTATTACAAAAGTGGCCGTAAAACAGCTACATTTTACTTTTCAGGTTTCAGTATGTGGTACACATTTAGGGTTCTACCGTTAAAAGAAACATTTATCAATGCTTGAAAGCATTTACGTTTGGACTTATATGAAAATAATTCAACCGAAACCATAAACAGGTCTATAATGTATCAAACAAATGGCGTAGCAGAACATATCAAACTAATTGTTCATTTTGTGATACAAGCATCGAATTTGGCAGATGTGTTGACATATATCTTGAGAACAGAACTAAATATAGGACCATCAATTATTCGCACCTTGGTGGCCGGGCTAGCCATTTTTCAAAATGGCCTCCAGTGATTGGTCTAAACGTTCTAAATCATTGAAGTCACATGCAATAACGGACATAATTGAGATTGTAATAACCCTGAGAGACAAATAATTACCTATTCACAATTCTATGAAATTTGTCATTTCATGATAGTATAATTTGATTATACAGTGCATTGAATTAGTAAAAATAAAACTGTTATCGTAGTATTATTTTGTCAGATGGTAGATACTAAATTTATTTTTAGAGCAAATTTCTGAGAACAATTCGATGCACTTTAGTACGATCATAAATACTCTTATTTTTTAAGTGGGGTGATGAAAGTTGACTCTTTAAACTTATAAGGTTTTTCAAAACGGGATCATTTTGTCGAAATATAGACAATTTCAAATGGCATGTAAATTATTTAGTTCACTGATGCACAAGTTTGGTCGATTCTCCATATATAATAAGGAAATTGCATCAACGTACAGCGTAATTAAATTACCTTACCATATAACTTACAGACTAACACTAGCTAAGGGTCAAATTCAGCTTTTCCTAATGGATATTAGTTTTACTTAACGGAATCATATATGTTTGTCGTCTTTATTCAATATTGCCGAGTCCTCAGTAAGATGCAAATGTAAACTAGAGGCGAGATTTTACTATCAAACTATTCAGTATCTGCCAAAGTCGTGTCACGTCGTATATGATAATAAAAGATGGTCTACATTACAACTCTTTAATACTCTATCAGTGGGATATTACATAAAATAACAAGCGAGAGTATATATCGCAATTATTAGTAAAGAATGTTAATATGGCGATGATGTTAGACGTCTAAGAAAAGCATTGACAAGCTGTCAGTAGTTAAAAAGAGGTAAGTAATACTCTGGAATGTGCGATTTTCTCTCTCTCTCTCTCTATATCTCTCTCTTCTCTCTCTCTCTCTCTCTCTCTCTCTCTCTCTCTCTATCTATCTCATCTATCTATCTCTCTCTCTCTCTCTCTCTCTCTCTCTCATTTAGTATGTGTGTATGTGTGTGTGTAAGTGTTTGTGCGTGCGTGCATGTGTGTGTGCGCGTGTGCTACGTGCGTGACTGGTTGCATAATAATGTGAAGATATGTAGCTTAAAATACTTAACATGTTTCTAGCTTTCAGTAATAAGTGAATACAACACATGGTCATGATGATAACAGTCACACTAATATTAGAGGAGGAGGAGGATGATGATGATGATGATTGATGTTTTACGGCCACTTTTGTGCACGTGATAGGCTAAATGGGCCGAGCGACTTCCAAAGATAATGAAGTCGAAGATGAAACACCCTTCAGATATGCCCACACCGAGATTCGAACTCAGGTGGTAGTGATCTGTGGTCCAACATGCTACCAACTAGAATACGGAGGCGCCCCACAATAATAATAGAATTATGATATTATATCATGCATAAACAACCTAATATATAAAGAAGTTTTCTTATACTAGATATAACCCTACTTGCTCTATAAGGATCTAACAATGTTTTTATTTTTTTTTTTTTGGGGGGGTATTTGGTTGTTAACAATACAATCTCGGATAATCTGGATTCTTTGTATTTAAGGAACAACATCTTGAATGGATTCCCGGATTATTCTACAAATTCTTCCTAGTCATATCCTTTTCTAATTAGAAACCTGACTGCATTATCTGTAAGAATGTTTTCTTTGTGACAATCGAATAACTATTTCTCTCTCAGATAGAATTACGATGGAAGGAATTAAATAATTTGCCAAGCTGCCGAACATTGCCTCTAATTCTAAACAGGTCATATGATAGTATTTCGATAAAACAGCTATTGTATACACTCTCGGTTAGAATTATCCTTCTTGATATAAAACTACAGAACGATTGCCACTTTTAATCTAAACGTTGCAAATAACCAAATACCCAGAACTTAATTTTTTGTCTTACTTTATACGGTTATCAACTTTACGTTATTGTGGTTTGAGTGAGTGAGTGAGTGAGTGAGTGAGCGAGCGAGCGAGCGAGTGAGTGAGTGAGTGAGTGAGTGAGTGAGTGAGTGAGTGAGTGAGTGAGTGAGTGAGTGAGTGAGTGAGTGAGTGAGTGAGTGAGTGAGTGAGTGAGTGAGTGAGTGAGTGAGTGAGTGAGTGAGTGAGTGAGTGAGTGAGTGAGTGAGTGGTGAGGAGGAGTGAGTGGTGAGTGAGTGAGTGAGTGAGTGAGAGTGAGTGAGTGGTGGGAGTGAGTGAGTGAGTGAGTGAGTGAGTGAGTGAGAGTGAGTGAGTGAGTGAGTGAGTGAGTGAGTGAGTGAGTGAGTGAGTGAGTGAGTGAGTGAGTGATTCGGTCAGTCAGTCAGTCAGTCAGTCAGTCAGTCAGTCAGTCTAACTTAAAGACATGAGGACAGAAACAGACTTACTGATGTCAACTGAGCTTCACCTATTCCTTTCTAACATCATCTACAGATAATTCTAATAGTATAGTCATTAAAGCAAAATCTGCGAGCTTCCAAGATAGAGTTCTAATCCGACGATTACTTGAACATGTGGGAGGCCTCGTTAATTAGTCAGTCAGCGGTCATATTTCCACGGTTTTATCGGCCCCGAAGTTGAATAAAGAACTGTCAAATTTATCTCGAACAATTTATTGTCATTGAATATGAGTGTTGAAATATCTATAGGCATCTTTGTAAAATATTTTTTTATCTTTACTGCTTTTAATATTTCTGTAGGTTTGTTAAAATTCGCAACCATTAATACATAAACATTTCCTTATACGTTGATAAATCCCCTATAATTGCCTATAAGCCATTGGCCAATTCAAAAGAGCTTTCATTTATGACGCTAACACTAAAAAGTATAGTTGATATTAATTAGTCACTAACAATTAATACAAACTTAAATGTCTCATACAGAATGAATTGAACTGCGTCTTATCGAATTCATGCTTAAATCGTACAAAGATTTAGTTAAATAAGAGCAGAATCAGTAGGCATTACAATTTACAATTTTATTATAACAATTTGTTTTGTTTTTTAGGTTTAATAATAAAGGTTACAATAGATTATAATAAAACACCCACTTAATAAAGCACCAAAACTATTTAAGCCATTCTAGCCCGATATACGGCGATTGTTTTCTTAATAAGATGTGTTTTATACGGTCACTCAGTTGTGTAGTAATCCGATAACTGACCGTTCCAATTTCGCATTCTGCTCATCCAACTCCACTTGTTTTTCTAATACGTTCTCTCACTTGCTAAGCAATTGCTTCATTTGGTTATCTTAATTTTCGACATTACCTGGCCATTTTCCGCTCGTCGGCTTTGGTTTTCAATTGTTACACGCTGGACAAGAAGAGACAAATGAATCGGTCATCTATTTCACAACTTCGCATCATTATCCGTCAGCTAAATGCGCCATCAAGTGTTTCAATTATATCCCGTAAACATGAAGCGAGCCGTTTCTAGTGTAAAGTGAGTAGTCGGAGCAACAGAGAGATCTCATTCACTTTCGGCTCCACATAATGAATGATATTTGTATCATTTTATTAACTATTTCTCAATGATAGTTCTATGGCCGAAATTCAGATTTTCTGTTGTAATATTTTCATATATTAGGTTTTTTTCTTGGTACATTTTCTACGTCGATTGGATGAGCGAGTGACAGATTAATGGTCTCAATGAATGAACGAGTTTGTGATTGAATTAACGATTGAACCAATGAGGCAACTTTGCCGAGAAATCGGCATAGAAACGACAGCAGTCAAACGCTTCTATTTTAAGGTCTCTTTCCACTTACTGGAAGGCACATCGAGTCAAATACCAAATTCACGATTAGTTGTGTTTTTTTACTCTGATGTAGCCCATTTCTGATTTATGAACTAGTACAATCCGTCAATTAAATGGGCACATAATGCGTGTAACTTCTAATAATAGACGCAGTAGTATGATCGATCAATCCTGGTCAGGAGTCGAAATGGCCTAATTGTAGTTATTAATAAAAGATGACAGATTATACCAATTTATACCAAAGGAAGCAGAAATCATACGTTCTTTATTTAGTTATTTGGATTCCTTACTTCCTAGTATAGATGCCCCTGATGTCCACGAGACTTTCGCTATATTAAGATAAATATACATAGATGGCGATATCAACAGGTGGTACCAGGTTACATACCAGGAAACAGATGTCTCAGTTCCTTATAGCACCAGGATATATTACTTATTATATATATATATATATATATATATATATATATATATATATATATATATATATATATATATATATATATATATATATATATATATATATATATATATATATATGATATATATATATGAAGGTGTTTCATCTTTGACTTCGCTTCATTACCGTTGGAGGTCGCTCAGCCCATTTAGCTTGACATGTGCGCAAAAGTGGCCGTAAAAGATCAAGCATGTTCATTATAGTCATTATAGTATAATATCACGCGTCTGCTATTCTCTGTTTCAGTATTTCTCAACATCCTCAGATTTTAGTCGCCATGACACCATCACATCATTTAAAAAGCAACTTCCTTGTCACATTACCGTTTTTGATGGGCAATAAATCTATCTATCTATGTGTATGCATGTACATGCGAGCGCGTGCATGTGCATATATATATGCTCGCGTTTGTAGGTGGGTCCATGTTCGTTCGCCAACTTTAACCAATCCACCCATCCGTACTAATTTTACCTGGTATAAAATGATTTACCTATAAATCTAAGACTTAAGACTTCCTCTCCAGAAATAAACACATCAGACCGCCACCTATCGAACAAAGGCTACCAACAGGACAGAGAAACAGTAAAATATATAAATACTTACATCAAATTAAACAGATGGCTTTATGCTGGTTACTGTTCTTCTTTTCATTCCATTAACAGACTGCCATTTTGCGAGAACGGTATGATTGCCCATGTGAGTCGTTTATTTCGGTAGTTCCTCGGTCACCACGAAGCATCGAGAATACAAATATCTTATGAATATTGTTGCCACATTTTGTGTACTTGTGTTTCTGCAGTTTTTGGTTTCCCAGCAGAACTGCCAACTCTAGTATTAATTGATTTCTATCTTGAATCATTCTGTGTAGTTTATTTTATTGTTGTTGTTGTTGTTGTTGTTGTTGAAGCTGTTATTATTGCCAGTGCATGTTGTTGTCATCGTTGTTATCGGTTTGTCATACAGTAGTTCATCGATTAATATTACAAGTTGTAGACACTTTCTTGAATATTTTCCAACTTTCCAATTATCTTCAGCAGTACAGTTTTAGTCGTTTAACATTATTTTTGTGATAGATGCCAATGTCACTATATCCCTCCAACTTCTACAGGAATATATAACACGGAATCTATCAATCATGAAATAATATGTATATATTTCTACAGATGAGTTAATTGAATTAGATACTGATCTACACTTAACAATGGATTCTGTTATACACTAATCCACAGCTGAGTTGACTGTGACTGATTCTGATCACCTTTAAATGGATTGACTGATCTGTAACGGAGTGTATTGTTCCTTGGCAAATAAGGGAAGCTGTTGCTGGCAGTAAGGCAACGAAGCCTAAGAGTCGACGATATTAGCCTGTCGAGCATCGAATGCACATAGCTTATTAGCAACAGGCGGTTCAGCCAGCCAATTTGATGTGCGAGCCATTCAGTCGAACTATTCAGCATGAATTATCGCGCTGTTACATTATACAAAATAGTACCTAGATAGGTAGAATGTCATATCGGCCTGTGTATCATATCCACTATCTACACTACCCTCCACGATATGAACATATCGAATATCTACTTTGGGCTAAGAGAGACAAGTTACACTTCCTGGTTCAAAATCTCATAAACCAGAGGTCATCATTTCAAGGATTCCCTTTTTATCCCATATCGATGTCCTTTCATTTCTTAATCAGCGTCTCAGTCGTCTCTGTCATTGTTTGACGGAATAACACCTAAAAGCCATGATACTAATTTACACATTGTTCCCTTATATCAGATGTCATCATTATAACATTACCACGCATATGACACTAATAGTATTCTCGGGAACAGAGCTCGTATTTAGTTGTCGCCCCCAGATAAATTCAATGAGTGAATTAGTGTTTGGTTTAACCCCGACGCTGTCACTGAGCGCTCTAGTTGTGTAGCTGGCAGTGCACTATGCTGAAGGACACCCAGGGTTGCTTGTATATAGGAGGTGCCCTTTGGGCATGGGTGCCTCAAGTGTAGCAAAGCCAATACGAATTAATCCACGCAAACAAAGCGCTGATCACACAATTAATATGTGTCAAAAGGGGATAGACTCCTTAAAGAAATGCGAGTATCAAGTGGGACCTTTTATTAAAGTGTGAAATAGACATAGTACTATTATTGTTTTCCCATGACCTGAAAGTCCACAGCGCAGTAAGCTACCAACGTTAATAGTAAATAATTACACGACAGGTGTTAGCGGAAAAATTCGAAGGAAACGTTTTCATGACGAAGGATTCGTGACAATCAGCGCTTACTCGTGCCAGTAATTTCTCAATCAAATTATCGCAATTGGCTATTGTTTGACGGGTAATATTGGTGGCCGGAACCTCGGCACTGTGGCGGCTGATGACGTTGAGTAGATGGCGACTCTTAGCAGATCAGTTTGAATGGGACTTGCATCAGAACTTCATAAAAGTGGCCTACCGTAGAAGGTAGCGCTTCTAGACGGGGTAGATACGTCCAAGAATGCGATAGGGCTACATAAGTAGAGAAATATTAAACTATCAGTTGATTAATAACGAAATGTCCCAATAAAGGACGCCCTTCTATTAGAGGACAGTTTGAGGCTATTTAAATGTGGACTGCATATAGAAGTGGTCGTAATAGGGAAATATCGTATAACGGAGTTCCACTGAATGACACGGTTACGTTTCTACCATTATCTAAATCTTTTATTTATTATCATTACTGGCATTTAGCTACCTTGTTATTGTTTTGTGCAATAATGACAACATAAAGTACGATTTATCACTAAAATAATCTACAGTAAACTTGTATCAACTTCTCATTAACAAAATATGATTTCACACACTGAACGATCTCTATCAGCACATCTTCAAAGAACGTAGATGTTACGAGATAAGTATCAGATTTTAAGCAGATTACGTGATACCTATACATCAGACAACGATAAACCATATGATAATAATAATAATAATAATAATAATAATTAATGGCCATGGATCTCGCCTGTAAATGGTGTCAATGGACCTGGATCACCTGAATTACTTGGAATGAAATACCTGGATTGGGATCAAGTGATCAAGTGTTTTATTGATCCGATTAAAAAGATGTACCATTAAGGTACCAGAACGTTTGACGAAATACAGGCTAGTTACATGCTAATAGCAGACCTAAAGTAGTGCCACGGCAGGCCGACAAGTGGTTGATTAATAAATGACAAATAGCAGACTAATGACAAAGCTGTAGCAGACCAATTTCAGATCAATTGATAGCCATTAAGAAACACCAACACGGTTGATTAAAATTAGACCAACTGTATAGCAAAATCCTTGTATGACTTAACATCTCGTCTTCCTCATCAGAGCAATGAAGCATTTCAAGCGATTGCACGGTCTTTCGTTATGAAGCCCACTAGGTAATATAAATTTGAAGAGGTAAATATTTAAAACTATGGAAAACATTTATTCGAACTTTGGTGAGTATATTAGTGAATTGGGGGAAGTCGCCGGATGCAACATAGCAACCTAAATACAGATTAATTAACTACCTGCGAATTACTTTAATTATAGATTTAAAGAGATGAAGAAAAAATACTTCATTTACATATACAGAATGTATAATCGCTAATATTTAGGTATTTTACATATCTAACGTACACACAACCAACTTTGTTTAGATCTATAGGACACACAGTAATATAATATAAAAAACAATTATGTGAATGAGTCAATTTTATGTCTTTTTAATCCTGCAAATTCTAGCTGAGGGGTCAACCCCACAGATATATGCAAAAACACTGAGATTGGAAATAGCACCTGGAAGTATGTAGCATAGTGAGGTACCTACTTGACACCTCTCCTTATACTGGCAGTTATTTCAGAATCGTTTTAGCTTAGGGTGTCATCCAAACAAACAAAATCAGAAGTATACTTTATATTGATTATAAATACATTAACATCTTATATAACATTAATTCCACTCTCTATAATTCCTGTATGAATTTTACCAAAAAAATTCTCAAAACACTAGTAGAATAATAAAGATTTATTAGCTTAATTTCGTTTCACTATTATTAAACAATGCGATGCTCATCGGCTTCGTTTTCCGCCACTGTCAGTCATTATTGATAAAACATCTCCGGAGCACCCCCCCCCCAAAGGATCACTTAATTGTTCCACAGTCGGCAGAAAGAGACAAATTAGTCGGTCATCTATTTCCCACCCACACATCATTAACCGTCGGTTAAATGTGCCATTAGGCCTTTTAATTATCTCCAGTAAACGTGAGGCGAACCGTTTCTGGTGTAAAGCGAGTCCCGTGATATCCTGATTTAGATTGTAGTCGAAGCAGGAGATATATCTAACGCCCTTTAGTCTAGATTGAATGCTATAGAATTAATTAGTTCTCATAGTTACTGACAGAATTCCGATTTAATGCCAGAATATTTGTATTTGGTGTTTTTCTTCGTGCACTTTCTACTTCGATTAGACATACGCACACGCACACGCACGCACACACACACACACACACACCACACGTTCACCAACTAAGTGACAACATCATTTGTGAAACATTCTATGGGATATGTGGCATTATTGAGTGAGTGAGTGTCACAGATGACAGGAAATACATAATATGTTTATAGGTCATATCTGGGTCACAGAAATGTGTCGCAATTGATTTCTTTATTGAGGTTTTGCACTGACGTCATAAAAATAACGTGAGATTTGTTGTTGCCGCCATATTGGGTGTCAAGCTAGCCATGGATACACTGGCCTCGTACACTGGGAGCCAGGACACGTTCATGTTTGGTGTACAATAAATACATGTGTTGCTGTAATCTATAACAGCCGTACAGGAAGGGACAAGACAGAAAAAAACAAATGGATAGCAGCAGTAAACAGAGACTGAAAGAGAAACGGGCCGAAGCCAACACTTATGAATACATAGTGCACACTAGTGCCAGCCACTTCGGTCACAAAGTGAAGCACAAAGGATTTTAATTAATGATTTAACCATAAATGAAACAACCTTTATTGACAATGATGATCATTTGTACCTATAGGTTTGTATTACATAACATAAAACAACAAGTTATCTACTATTGTTAACTGAACAGGTGGGTCATTTCGGAGTAAGGTTATATAGGAATTATAACCTCACCCCGAATCGCATAACTTTCATCATATATTGTTGAAATGTGGAGAGTAAAAATGGTTCGTGTAACCTGTTGAAACGCAATTAACCTGAGTATAATGACCTCTTAAAACTAACCAGACCTTTATACGATTTCAGTTGATCTCCAGTATAAGGGGATTGTGCGCTGATCAAGTAATTATATATATCAGGGTAGGTGACCTCTGGATATATACTAGCATTATCATAGTTGACTCAGATCTCTGGCGGCATAGTGTAGGGATTTTGGCCAACGTTGAGTATCTTATATTTATACCTTGTTAAGGCATCTGGTAGTAAATCTATGCTAATTGTCAAATCTGACAACTCTATGGTTTCTAACCCAACAGATGATGTTGTTTTATTTTGCTTTGAGACGAATGAAGCTCAGTATTCAAGATATCGGAAGCGTGTCTAAGATCCACGTTGTTCGCTGCATTGTACCGGATTATAAACCAGTGTAGTGAGTTGTAGTCAAGCCACCGCTTGACACCCAACACGGCGGCATAAACAAAAAGTCACGTGTCTGTGACGTCAGGTGAAAAACCTCAATACGAGGAAATCACAGAGGGTACTTTCTGTATCACGTCTTGTTTGCTTCATGTTATAAATGATTTTGGTGCTGTCAAACACCTAACTATCTTAAGATATGTGTGTGACTTGTTTCGGTTAAAATGCCACTGTTATCCACACGAATATCTAATTAGGTCGAGCGATTTCCAAAGGTAAGTGGGGCTAAGTGAAAGATGAAACACCATTCTGACTGGTCGAGGTTTGAACCCAGGTGCTATAGATCTGTGACCAAAGGTGTTACTGGCCAGACCATGGCCAGACCACCGTACCTATTCACGTGATGTTAATCACGTGACTCTTGTCATTATCGTATTATATCACGGGGCGGCTGTTCTCTGTTTCTGTATTCCTCGACATCCTCAGATTTTAGTCGCCATGACACCTTCAGCTCATTTAAAAACAACTTTCTTGTCACATTACCAAAGCAATAACAAGACGAAGAGGGAATTAACGTTAATGGGATGTTGGATTGACGTTACTGCGTAGATTACATTTTAATGGCATTGATAACTTAGACCTGAAATTAATTATTATTGACAAAAAATCGGTTAACAAAAACCTCATCTTATGTCATTATGTAGAATGGATGATGCGCTTGGCCATTTTGTTCTTCTGTTTCTTGTGTCACTTGACTTTGTCATGCCATAAATATCAATAAATAGTTATCTGATAGCTATGACAGTTTATCTGACTGTTGTTATCACACTTGGTCATAACCAGGGATGAATAAATTTATTGTATTATAACTACAGCTTAAATAGGTAAATTCAATCAGATGATGATGATGACGATGATGATGATGATGATTGGTGTATTACAGCCACTTTTGTGCACTCGGTAGGCTAAAAGGCCGGTAAATTCATTTAGATCTACTATAACTAAAGTTACTATATAAAACATTATATATATATATATATATATATATATATATATATATATATATATATATATTATATATATTTATTAACTTTTCTGTTATCATCAGAATTAATTTCAGCCATATAACATTTCCTTACTGGTAGATATCGTCACTATATCTCTCCAACTTCCACAGGAATATTCAACACGTAGCCCCTAAGTCGTTAAATGTTATCATTACTTGTCGGTTATTGAGCTACAGCTGAGTGGACTGAGCGAGACTCTGGTCTAAAGCACAATGGAATGACCAAGATACCGATCTACAGCTAAGTGGGATGTGCCAGATATTGATATACAGCGGAGAGAACTGAGCCGGAAACGAACCTACCATTGAATGGACTGATCCAGATATACATCTACAGCTGGATCGACTTTACCAAATACTGATCTATCACTGAGAGGAGAATTGAGTCAGATATTAATGCACAACTGAATAGACTTAAAATACATATGTATAGATGTACAGATCAGTGGGCAGATTGGTAAAACCTTTGCTGGCGACACCGCAAAGAAGACGAACGTCATGTGAACTGTTGAAGATACCGTGGACTAGCTCACCATAGGCTCTACGCTACTTACTATGACATCCAAGCGTAGACAACTTCACATAGACGGCTCCTGAAGTTGATCATTTCACAGACCCGTCGTTTGGTGACAACAGTCCATTCAGCCAGTCAATATGGTGTGCGAGCCATTCAGTCAAACCAATCAGCATGAGTACTCGCTATGTTATAACACATAAAATAGTATTCAGATAGGTCGAATGACGGGTCCACATAGAGAATACAGAATATATATATATATATATATATATCCATTTAAAAGGTGACTCGCCGATGCAACGTGAACTCAAATAGGTTTACTTCCAGTAGGCTTTTTGCTCATAGCTCAATAATATGAGGTGGTGATAGATAAAATTAGTTGAATAGCTTCGGAGGTACTTATTATTTTATCGACACGGATAATACTAGATTTCGATTCTACGACCTATCGGTTAGCAGCACATTGACCAACTAAATACACTACGGGGTGGCCTTAAATCAAACAACGTTACAGATATATGTGTTGTTATATTATCGTTTTAATAACTGAATTTCCACCCATGTTACTTGAACCTATTCAATCCTACACCATTTCGAATTCGTCAGAGAGTGTACTATTTTTAAACAGCTATTTTTAAACATCTTATCTAATCCAGTATTGATACATAGCTCAGTCAACCAATAAACTGGCAAAGAAAACAGAGATTAATTTGGTTTTTCGCACAAATGACTTATGCCTCATCCTCAATCTATCTACTATGCTATATTCGTGTAATACTAAACAAGGAGAAAGAAAGCAACTGTTTCGAATTTTAAGATGTTAGCTCACCATACCCCACGTCTTTATGACAAACCGTAAAATCACATAGACGGCTACTGAAGTTGATCATTTCACAGACCCGTCGAGCATCGAATGTACATCGTTTGGTCACAACAGTCCATTCAGCCAGTCAATATGGTGTGCGAGCCATTCAGTCAAACCAATCAGCATGAGTACTCGCTATGTTATAACACATAAAATAGTATTCAGATAGGTCGAATGACGGGTCCACATAGAGAATACAGAAGGCCTGCAAAGGGAAGTCGTTGTGGCTAAAGCCACCGATAGGCAGGCAGTGGTAATTATTTACAATACAATACATCGTCATAGTGGTAATAATAGGAATTACATTGTTCATTAACAATATACAGATATATACTTTTCAGAACGTTGATATCTCATATACTATGTCTGTTTACAAAACATACCTGTACTCTCAGTTTGGGCTAGTGATTTAAAAAATACCGAGATTATTCTGACGGCATTAGCCTTTGAGTGTATTTTTATGCATTGCAGGCTACAAAGGGAAGATTATTCATTCTCCGATTGGTTCATTGTACGTCCTCTTTCCTGTTTTATGATTGGCCGTAGGTTTTGAATGCGTTATTAGAACGAAGCACACATTAGCCTATTACATTCGATATGAGGACACACACAAAACGTATCCCTCACCATAACAATAAGTTCAAAATAATAAAAACAAAAAACATATTGATCAGTTCTTTGCATCATCATCATCCGCAGTTTTTAAGGTTAAATAATAACTATAATAATTAAAAAACGTCTATTGCGTCTATCCTTGAAAACAATCGAGCTCAGTGGCGCACCTATTGCTGGGGTTGGACAAACTTATAGTTCAGGTATAATGCAAAGTTCATCAACAAATGATCATTTGGAGTGGAAACTGAGGAAGGATAAGCAAGTCTGAAAAGGTGAGTTTTAAAATGGTGACGGAAAGAAATTATGCGATTTGATGACAGGTGATTCACCTTTAGCGGAAATAAATTGTATCCGACATTATGTCACAGAACAGACTTTAACTAAATCAAGGTCATAACATTATAATTATTTCGTCCTGTTTCTTACGTCCAATGATTTAGGTTCAGTTACTCAAAAACACACAAATGGCGATTTTTTCGGATCGTTTTAGAGAAGATAAAGTGGCGAATGTTGTGTGTTTCATGGCATCGCTTACCTGAAACACGGACCGAATTAAGTTTTTTTTCTTCAAAATGTATTTTAATTATAAATGTACATATTATATATATATATATATATATATATATATATATATATATATATATACCAAATTTGTAGTCGCATAATAACACCTGAACTATAATTGAATACCACATACCTCAATTAGGCTAAGACTACCCATCTAATAATTTAATATTACATACCACACGGGTTAATGTTATATAACAAATAGATCAATCATAAACAAGATACCGGACATGTTATCGACACATACCAGATAATTTAATGGATGATGTGTTTCATGTCATAAAGTAAATTATGTAAACTGCTAATACAAGCTATTAATAAACACGGGTTCTATCCCCACTGCTGCTGTTAGAAGCTTCTTTCGAGTAACGTATTGGTGGTACAAACGTTGTGTTAATGCCTAATCCCTTGTGAAGCGAGAAAATCAGACAACAACACCGCATAAGTTGAATAATACGATAGACCGTAGGTATTAGACTATCGGCTGGATAATAATATGTATCAACAAATCATGCAGACTGCATATCAGTCAGCCAATCAATTAGTTCTTACCGCTATTATTCCAACCAGAAAGGCAGATAGACATTTGTATATCAATAAAACATATTACCGTCTTATGACGGCCATGGGACCGAGATGCGCTGGTCTTAACACGGGAAATGTCTCGATGGGAGAAAATCCTATCTTAGGAAACAGTTTGATGCTATCCAGATGTAGTCATTTGAAGGACATCGTATTAGGAAAGGCGTCTTTTAACGGGGTTTCACTGTATGACATGGTGGCATTTCTGCCATTATCTAAATCGTCCATATATTATCATTATTGACATTTAGCTGTCTCGTTATGGTTAAGACGCCGTGTTACGGGCAATAATGACGGCTTACGTGTCTGATTTATGAACGAGATAGCCGGAAGTAGACTTATATGATCTTTTCGAATGGCAAGGGATTAGTTTTATACACCAAATGACCCCTATCGGCGTATCTTCAAAAACATAGACGTTTTGGTACAGGGTCAATGGCAAATCGTTCCCGGTGCGTTCCAGCAACGTGAAGCTTTCCGTTTGACACATACAGAGAAAAGTGTAAACAGAGTGATGATAAAGATATTGATTAATGGTCATTGATACGGCCTACGAGAATTGTCAGTGGACTTAGATCACGGTGATGATGATTGGTGTTTTACGGCCACTTTTGTGCACATGGTCGGCCAAATGGACCGAGCAACCTCCAAAAGCAATGAAGCGAAGTCAAATATGAAACAACCTTCAGATATGCTCTCGGCGAGATTCGAACACGGGGGTGGAAGTGATCTGTGGTCCAACACGCTACCGCTAGACGACGGAGGCGCCCTAACAGCGGCGACGGAAGGAAAAAGTGAGTGAGTGAGTGAGTGAGTGAGTGAGTGAGTGAGTGAGTGAGTGAGTGAGTGAGTGAGTGAGTGAGTGAGTGAGTGAGTGAGTGAGTGAGTGAGTGAGTGAGTGAGACGCATTTCTAATTTTCGCCTAATTATCGTCTAATTATCACTAGAGAATAATAATATAGTGGAAATGGTAAGTGTCTATAATAAAACATAGACAAGATATTATTAGCTATTAACAGATGAGTAATATTTGATGATATAACAGATAATATTGGCTTTAACAGAGTACTGTGTATCAAAGAAAATATGTAGCAGTTTCCAATCCACTCACACTCTTTCTGTTACTCATCTCACCCATAACAATACAAATACATATAAATTGCCTTATGCATGGTAACTAGCTGGGCGTCTTACCTCGTACAAGAGATGTATTGATAGATAAATATGTTGCTGCATTCGACATAATTAGTTTTAAGCAAGTCACTATGTGTTGTTCTAATGTGTTAATGTGTTCCCTGTCCCGTATCTGATGGCATTTTCATGTTTTCTGTTGTGCTCTGACTGATGTAAGGCTTAATTGTTGGCCTTGCCGTCTTCCTTGACAGCTACTGCCCGTAGCGTAAATATCAATAGCTTCTTCCTTATAAGGCGTTTGGCTACAGCACCTTTCACCTTAAAAACATGACTTTATACTTAGTGGGAACTTTCTCTCTCTATCCACAGTTTGTGTGTGTGTGTGTGTGTGTGTGTGTGTGTGTGTGTGTGTGTGTGTGTGTGTGTGTGTGTGTTTGTGTGTGAGTCTGGCGTCGAAGTTCTTCTTTAACCTGAGTGAAAAGTTAGGCCTTTTATATACTCTCAGCGTGTTAACAAACATTACAGTTTGTTCGCCACAAGAGAATGTACACTAACTCAGAATGGATTCCCTGAAGTGATTTAGCAGTGAAGTGATATCAGTCATTACTAGCTTCCTATTAAATTTGAAGCTTTGGGTAACTGATTTCAACCTTCAAATACAGACATATAAAGATACTCGGTGTAAGAAATAGTTGGCACATAAAACCTTCCTGGAGTATGTAAATCTTAACATCAGTCAGAAAATAACCTACCCTACACAGTGATAACTGTTAGAGATAGTGTGTGCGTGCGTGCGTACGTGCGTGCGTGCGCTCGCGCCGTTGACGTAACATCCATATACTGGAATTCGAATCTTAGTGTTACTTAGGTTTGTGCCCACTTTCGTATAAGGATTTCATTTCCAGATGGGACCAACACACTCACTGAATTTCTTACTTTCTCATCGTGAACAGCATCATCGCTATCATCATCATAATCAGAATCATTATCTAATCATTACCTATCTGACACCACAGTCTAATCCTACAAAAACATTTATAATTAATAATAATACAATAATGTGACGATATATTTCTCGACGTTAGACATCGACTTGATGATGTCCCACGTCATCGTCAGCAGACTACCGACATCGTCGGGATCTACTGGCTGTACACTGTTAAGAATCATTCTGAATTCACACCGTCACGGAATACTAGATCTCCGCCATCTGGATCTATTGGTTCTTCCATGTTTTAATGTGAAGCTAACGACCTGAGGACTAAACCATAAAGATTATATTTAATTATTTGGTTGCTATAACTATAAAGAGAGAATATCCGTTATTACGACAAGGTTTGTCACGTGATAATATGTCGGATAAAGTGAATGTTGGAATGTCAAATCCTTGCCATAGGCTCTGTCACACATTTGTAGATCGTAAAATAATGCCGTATGTAACATATATGTAATATGTATGTAACAGAAATAATACGTAACATCCATGTACATTGTAATTAACAAATAATTATTTAAATCCCAAATGCAACTAGCAGATTTCATTGAGACACAATCACATCATCTTGGATAGAACATCTAAGAAATAAAATTAATAATTTTCGCTTAAAAAATCCAACATAGAGGTCTGGATTCGAGTTTTCTGGATTCAAGAGTCATTTATAATGGAGCTAAAGCCGTCACAGACAATAATGTGTCGGAATGTAGTAGTTGTGGATAAAGATCTCCGTATTAAGGGATTTTCTCCCTATTATGATGGGTATAGTATAAGATAATGGTGATTTACGGCCACTTTTGTGAACATGCTAGGCTAAATGGGCCGAGCGACCTCCAAAGGTAACGAAGCGAAGTCAAAGATGAAACACCCTTTAGAAATGCCCACGCCGAGATTCGTACACGGGTGGTAGTGATCTATCGTTAGACCACATAGCCCCCCCCCCCATATGGGTATAATATGCTTGTTATGGCCTAACACTATGGGTACCATAGCGTAGTAGTACTAGAAGTATTAGCATGCCCAGTACTACGACTATTACGTCTGGGCATTACAGGTGTTTTGTCTTTATATTGACATGACTTGAAACCGACATCAATAAATGAAAACAATTATCCTCGAAAATATATAATTCCTTATTTAAACTGTATATCAGACTATTAATCATTTTATATATTAAGTTTATCGAAAGTGTAATTTTATTAAACGCTGAAAACATTACAATAAGTGGAGATTTCAATTGCTAGTATACGTAAATTTATATCGCATATAACAATCGCATCGATTCTGTCTGTTTCGTGAAAACAGTTGTGTACTAACGTGTCCATCCTGAACATGCGTGAATATTCTGGTGAATAATTAATTAGCCACATGGTGGCCAGTTCGATGTGAGGTCACCTTAACGCAGAAGATTCCTTCAACAAAAGTCCGTTACGATGCTTTATCGGTGGATCTTTTCAAACCCCGACATTTATGTCTGGATACAGAGTATCGTGCACGGATAGCTTCCATCACGAACGCTGGCTTCAATGGGCTTCATATTTCACGAACGGTACATCAATAAACAGTATACTCCTTACCAACATGTACCATCAACTGCATAGTAAGTAAACGATATATCGATGCGGATTCCTCCCGTCGAGATGACCACATCCGGGTCAGATAAGGTCGCACATCGGAAGGCGACAAAATGGACACAACACCGTGACAAAGTCTTCTGAAGGCCTGTGGCACGGGAGCTTTCATTAAATTTCCATAAATCAGAAACTGATGAAACGGTAGCCCATGAATAATTAACCCCTCCCCCAAAATAACAACAACACGTTCGAGTTACTGCCGGTGCGTGGGAATAATGAAGGCTAAATTTAGAGGTTACTGACATTGATCTGTCACCATTAGTCAGTTGATCAACACGAAGAAGGCCGTTGGCCTTTCCGTCGGCGTGAAGACAAACGAGCTCTCTCTCTCAGCTGCCACTAGTGAAAGGATATCAGATGAAGATTATCCACCGGTTTTTTTTTTCTCGGGGGGAATCCCAAACTTTCATATTTCAATCCTCATTCCATTCATTCCTAGGACGAGTACAATAAGGTGACAACTGGTCGTCTCGTGTATATATGTCGTATCAATCCGGTATACTGTACAGTATCGGATAGCTCCAGGCTCGAATCCCAGCTTTACTTGTATATATTATATATATTGGAGATTACATCCGGTAATCCCACAGGGAGATGTCCGTCGAAATTGTGTCCATGTGTGGCCCATATCGTGGCTAACGAAATCTATAACCCATTCACTCACTCACTCTCGCCTTATCAGCACAACGCATTAGGTGGTGTTGCAGTGCGAGCTTAGTTAGTTCACCTCGTGAACGCATATGACTGTTGTTAGTATACGCCAATCTGTCTCCTTAGATGCACAAAACGGATATAGTTAGGAAAATACGTTTATATATGAGAAAATAATAATGACAATAATATCTTTCGAATGTTTGATTTGTGATGTCGTTTGACCTGGCGTGAAATATCTTAGATGAATTTTCTCGTTCAGCAAACAAACTTTAGTAAAGACATACCCGCCAAATGAACACGGAGTTGGTGTTTATCTGTTATCGGTGACCTATTTGTTGTCTGGCCCGGTAAAAACAAACATGTCAAGAACAGGAGTACTATATGTCTTTTCATTAAATGCTACAATGAAACACGAAAAAATTAATTATAGATCTCTTGGTAGATACCCTTCAGGTTTACCACCAATCACGTGACTTGATCAAGACACGTGCAGATGTGTGTGTTTGTGTGTGTGTGTGTGTGTGGTGTGCGTGTGCATGTGGGTGTGTGTGTGTTTTAGCTGTGTATAATAAGGGACAGGCACAGAGAATCTCGAACCGAGAATTCAAACTCTGGACATTTCTTCAGGGGACTGAATCCAGAGTGGCGACTTTTCTTGCTGAGACATGTGTAATGTCTCACCAGTCCCTAAGCCGCCAAGCAAAACAAAAAGCGAATCACCTACAGCCGTGGAGTTTGGGAGTAGAACACCCAAGTCAGATCACGGCAGTGAGAGTCCTGGTACCTTTCTCTGATATAGTTGAGAGCTTGGCTAAATTCTTCCAGCCTTCATCTAAATGGTGTCAGCAGTAAATCAGCGTCTGGCTAAGTTTGTTAAGAAAGCATATTCCAACCAAAATCCTGTTTGTTACTGATTCTATCCTGAAAATCAGTGAGTACAAGGAGTACAAGGAATGTCGCCCAAATCGAGCTTTTTGACCTCTTTTTATTTACTTTGTCATATTAGGATCTTGAGCCAATAGCACGTTAAGAACAGCATCATAGGATCAACGCTCCCCCCCCCCCTTTTATTTGTTTATATTGTAAACAGCGTTAGTTTTTCGTAAATACTAACAAACGTTTTGGTGACCAATAAACAGAGTTATGGCGTCTTTTATGACAACTTATCCGTGACAGCATCCTGAAGGATGCCTCTATCTCGTCTTAAATCCTAACTACATTTCACCCGTATATGAGACATCCGTCATATGTAGATTTCCCTGACATCATCATTCTCCCGATAGTTAAGCATCAACATATTAACATAAGATGAGAAGGTAGAGTACAGGGCGTTGTTAAATCATGTGGATATGACAACTTCCGATTTAATTAACTAAACTGTCAACTCACTTTAATACACGATCGATAAAAGTTTGTTTGTAGACTTCAGAAGACTCTATCTCTTTCTCTCTCTCTCTCTATATATACTATATATATATATATATAATATATATATATATATATATATATATATATATATATATATATATCTTTCTCTCTCTCTCTCTTTATATATATATATATATATATATATATATATATATATATATATATATATATCTTTCTCTCTCTCTCTTTATATATATATATATATATATCTCTTTCTCTCTCTCTCTCTCTTATATATATATATATATATATATATATATATATATATATATATATATATATCAATCAACAGAAAAGCAGGATTTAATTTCCGCTATAGGTTAGCAGAAAACCGTTTTATTGGAAACAATTAATGAAAAGAGGTAATTTTTATCACTGCCTTACCCAGCAAAATAAGAAGCCGATGCTTAAATTGCCAATAAAATAATCTTAAGGGACGATGATATGAACAAAGTCAGCTTAGTGCGAACAGTGACGTCATTGCTGTTGAGTGTCACACAATTATGACTACAGCGCAATGTTTGGGGAGTATACTAGAGGAGCGAATGGAACCGTTTGGTTTAAATACTATAATTCGACAACGATCATTCGTGACACATTTACTGGTCACGATCATGTCGGTGGAGGGCTGAATAACACAGCTGGAACGTGTTATGATATGAGTTACAAAGGCTGAGTCTTCTGCTCGTGGTGTTATTATTCTTCGCACTTAGGGGATTGAACAATCGCATCATGTAGAAGAATTGGCGAGTCATGGTGATTGATTGTTTCAATTTCCAACAAGACAATACATATACTTTTCTTTCTTCAAATCGCAGTGCAGACCAGACATTAACAAAGGTGTGTGCTGTCAGACACTACGAGTAACGCCACATAATCCGGGTTCTGAAATAATTCTTTCTCCTTCCAGGCAATGAGAGCTTTCAATATCACGCTGATCTTTTCCATACAATGGATGAGCAAGACCATTGATAACCTGATAGATAGAAACACAATGAAATCTCCAATGAATAACGCTTTCAGAATTCATTCTGTGTTACCTTAACTTGTAATCAGATTATATTGAAATTTGACGTTCTATAGCGAATATTATGCTACAACAAGCAAACGTATTACTCTTTAACAGAAGGAGTTACAGAATGTCAATTTACATACGTGTTCATTTCATCAACATTTCGCCTACGTTTATCGTCATATTAAATTTTGACTATACAATGATCCACAACCAAATATAATTGAGTTAAAAGAAATCTTTCAAGATTTCCTTGGAATCCATTCAGCAATTTCTTTCACACAGAATCTTTTCGATTTAAAACTCCAGATTGGTGAACAAGTGGACGATAAATCAAGCAATCAATGCGAAAGTATCTACTTCGATTAACAACCTCCCTTGGGGTGAATACCGTATCAGAACAAGATATGTAAGCAAAGTAAAAACGCATCTTGAATTGAAATGGGGGGAAGCGGTCCGAGATTGATTAATCCAGACTGAGCCTGAAAGGTGATTTGAAAGAAAGAACGAGTACAGAAAGTGACAATAAATACCATTTTGTGTCATACTTCATCATGTATTGTCACGCGCCATGACAGTCACCATGACAATTCACTAAACGTTTGAATATTTATATTCTTTCAGTATTTACAAACCATTTTCAACGGTTTATAATAGCCGTTATACATTAAGTTAACTGTAATCCAAATTACATATATTTCATGGAATTTTACTATGGTAAAGCAATTTCGCAATTTATAAGGGAACTAAGATTGGGATATATGTTCAGTCCAAAATTGTACATCAATCAATTTATAGATAAATAAATCTACACATACAAGAAATTAAACATATATAAACCTAAACATACATATACCTACTCAAATCCATCCACACACATTTCTAGAGATAAATAAATCTTTAAAATTTATAATATTTCTGCGCTACTCATCAGCCTGTGGGAGAAGCTAAT
Organism: Paralvinella palmiformis; assembly: GCA_025642065.1. Taxonomy (NCBI): domain Eukaryota; kingdom Metazoa; phylum Annelida; class Polychaeta; order Terebellida; family Alvinellidae; genus Paralvinella; species Paralvinella palmiformis. The sequence goes on from JAODUP010000158.1 coordinate 268,329, forward strand.
CCGTGTTTCGTACGTGACAAATATGTTACGCCACAGGGAACCGTCTGTATGTAGGCTACTTATTAAAAGCGAAATCACATACAAAAAGTACATTTGACGCCACAATAATACGTTAAGACACATAAAAGAAAACTACTTTGACACCACAGTTTACTTTCAGCAGTAATTTCCTGTGGTTCAAAATAATCCTATAAATCAGAACATTTCGATAGCCCAGATACTGACCTCAGTTTTTTCTGGGTTCGAATAGCTAAACAAATCCTACATATATCAACCGTACCGAAATAGGTCCAACAAGTCTGGCGTCGCAAGTTGTCGTCTGATGAGGGTGAAAAGTTATGCTTTTTATAGGCTTCTGGCCCATCAACCAAAATAACAGTTTCAACTGAACACGTGACATAACCGTGTTGTATATACACTACCTACACAAGGAAGCAGCTAAATAACTTAGCTAAAAACAGAGGCAATACCGCATAAAGAGTTATTAGTGGGCAGGAACGAAATATCCCCTCAATCCTCAGTAAATACTATGATATACTCAAACCTAACAGCTAATCCTCATACGTTTACGTTCATCACTGAGTGAACCATGATCAGCGCCTAATTTAGTGAACACAAGAGAACACAAGAAGACATAATGTGTCATTTCAGTAGTGAGAGGGCGGTGTTACCGTTGGTCAATCCACTGTTAATGACACCTTGAAACGCAGTGAGAAGTGAACTGTAACACGTACTCCCCTAGAAACCGTTCTATTCACGTGGCCCATAGACACCCGTCGATGGTAACCGTGTGTCAATGATGATATGATGATTAGTGAAGAGAGGTTCGATGAAGAAGTCTCAGTGACGTAATTTCAGTTACAACATTTTAAAACCCGACATGGTATGCGTCACTTTAAGGTACATGGTGAGGTGGCCAGTGCATAGTCTGGAGCAGTGCAATCTGGCAGAGAACAGCTAGATGAGGAACTGCGTGATTACAGTCCTTAAGATGTCAAAAACGTGGATGAGACAGGCTTGTTCCATAGACTGGAGCCAACAGCAGTACCCACCACGACCCTTGTTCCTGGGAAGAAAAAGCCAAGACATCGGCTCACCGTAGCTATCTTGTTCGCAGACGAATGGTTCAAAAAGAATTAAGCTACCAGTTATAGGAAAGTCGGCAAAGCCGCGTTATTTTACTGGTCAGCTTCACCCCAATATTTATTTAATAATAATTTATACATGACATTTACATACCATCCTATCCGGCTAAATAGCTACTCTAAGGCGCTTTACAGTATTATTATCGATGACCTGTTTCAATCCAGCACACATCTCAAATACTAAGGAATCATAAAACCCACGCTGCGATTACCGGCTCAAAGCGTTGCTCAAACACAGAGCCATCACGTTCTGTTAGCTTCTCATTTCTGGCTGAGTAAACCAGTCGCCACGTAACAGCGTATCACCTCCGGAGCGTCGAACCCGCAACCTCTCGGATACGAGACCTATAGGCTCTAACTAACTGCGCCAAAACAAGATGGCCTGGACGACTACCGTCAATACCCAGTCGTAGTTGTCTAAAGTGGACAGGCTAACGCGATTAGATAAACGCCGAATACTTAGTCTCATTCTCTCTCTCTCACTCTCCTCTCTCTCTCTCTATATATATATATATATATATATATATATATATATATATATATATATATATATATATATATATATTATATATATATAGGGGTGGGTGGGAGGGGGGCTACATGAAAATACATGTCTATAATTCCGGTTGATGTTAAGGCCCTTGAATAAGCGATATACAATGAAAGAGAATTTGCATATCAACTGATCTACAAGTTATATTCATATATTATTCATGGATATGGCTTAAAATAATTTAGTCTAGATTTTGAAGAATAATTTGATGGATATGTTCTTGATTGTTTGAGTAGAAGATGAGATGGGCTGGCATATTTCATCTTTCAATGTCACAATTGTATAAGGATTTCTATTAAGTTCTTAATTTCATCTAGTTTTTTGTGTGCCCTGGATTTGTCTGTTTATGACCTACATACATTGGTCCGACATTTTGACGACAGCTTTTTTCCATTATTAATATTCGACGGATGTAATAATAATAATCTTGTTTTATATCAACTGATCATCAAATTGAACAGTTCGTGCGATATTTATGGTTAAACATCAGTATCTAGTTCTCTTTTATGTTTGCGAATTCGCACATCTAGTTTAACACATTATCTAACCCAATCGCACATTCTATTCATGTCAATCCGAAAGTGTTTCCTTGGAGAGAATCTCTTGCTGTGAAATAATTGATCTAATCGAACCACAAACAGCTTCTATAATCACAACGTTACTAATACACGTTTGCACGGTAGTAGCCGTAGAAAACCTAACCATCTAAGACGTCCCAATTAAGGTTCATTGACCGCTGCTGAGTTCACGTAATGGCATTCGGCATGGCTATTCACGAACGCAAAACAGTATTGAGGCGGGGCCGCATCGAGCACCATTATTAGTATTGTGTTATAGGTGATGACGTTAAGGACCGCGGATATGGCCGCATTGCACGTACATAGCACAGTAGAGGCGTGATTAGAGGGAGACGTTGTGCTGCAATTCAAAAAGGTAATGAATGATCTCATGAATGCTGAAGCTTTTTGCCACCTAACATCACCTTTTTTATTCAACTCAATTACTTTGCATTGTTGAATATTTTTCCGTACTACTGCAATCGGCATTTTCCAACTTTCACCTGTTGCCCACATTTTTCCTTTCCCGAACTTGGACATTTTATTCGCTTGTTAGAATATATTTTTTCAGGGTCGGTTCGAACTAATTCTTTAAGGCACATATCAGTCAAAGTCTGGCATGTCATCAGGCAGGAAATAGTCTGAGAAGCTTAAGTAGTCCATTCCATACATCACTGATGAATGGCGGCACTCTCCGTGACAGCTTATCCCATCAGTTCAGTGGTAATCTTACTTTTGTTCTGCTTAAATGATATTTCGTCACGAATTCGAGTTAGCCGTGAATAGAATTTCAGTGAAGTTAATGAGTGATGACTGAAGCCGAACTTAGTCATTTTGAAGGAGCATCTAAAACGATTAACCGAAAAGAGTTTCATTGCCTGCCTTTATGCGTCATCTCACGTCACCAGAATCATGATCATCACCATCATCATTCTCATCATCCCAATCATAACCATCATCATCATCATCATCTTCATCATCATCATAATTATCATATATCATTATAATTATAGGTTGTCTTATCATAAATGTGTATCCCTGAATCATCGTATACTGTCCTCTGTGAGTCCTGAGCGATGAGCGTTAATAATAAATCGCCAAACTGACTACCTCCATTAGTACCCTCATCATCGACATCGCAACCACTATCATCATCATCATCAATATCACAACCACTACCACCACATTCATCATCACCGCCAAACCCACTACCGGCATCACCAGTAAACCCTCCCCCCTATCATTAATATCACCATCTCATCATCATTTTTTTTTCTAAACTATGGAATACCTTTAAACTTAATACTGATGTGATACTGTTAAACAAATTAAATTATAAAATAGTATTTTGAGGTTAGAGTATACACAACTCTATTCCATGGCTTGGGACTGTATGATACTAACTGTAATGTAAAATTTACATAAATAATTTAGTTCATATGTTATTGCGTGCAGTTCCGAAATATAATTGATTGATTGATTGACTGATTGATTGATTGATTGATTGATTGATCATCACCATCAACATCAAGATCGCACACACCACCCTTCATGAAAATCACAATCGTCATCACCATAACAAATATAATTTTCGCCCCAACACCACCATCATCATCGCCATCACCATTCAAAGAATCCGTATAGGCCATCATGACCTAGATCCCGATAGAGTACATGATTATATTTATACCTATGTATTCTGAGCTGTTTCCGGAATAATTGACTCGCATAATGTCACTGATCAGAATATATCACCTTTATTTATATAATTAATATGAACATAAGACAATAGATTTCTTCAGGAGGAATTTGGCCAAACGAGATTTGAACTACTAGCCAACGAGAGCTGGTCAGCTGAGTATTTGGCTCATTGGCAATATTTGGTGACGAGATTTGGTCAGACGAGAGTTGGTTAAACGAGACGTGGCTAAAAAATAATCTCGATTAGACGAAACTTGCTCAGACGAGACTTTGCCAGCGAAACTTGGCCACCTACTCGCTGATCGGCGACTTGGTTAGACGAGACTCGATCATACGAGATTGAGCCAGTCGAGACTTAGGCAGACGAGACTTCTTCGATGACGTATATTAGCCTTCTATCTAATCACCAGACTTCTCCCTCGCCCTATCCCGGATCAGCAGATCCAGATCTATGTGGACGGGTTAGACCTTTGCCCTCCAAGCATCCCTTAGTGAGATCCATTTATATCTGCCTACGGTCCAGGTGACGGCCGATAGATAGATTATTATAGAAACGAGATCCACAGAAGATGGTTCTATTAATGAAACAATTATCTTCTGGATTACACAGGTGTTTCGGATATTCTAAGATAAAGCCAATACATTTCATACTTCTGAGATTATGGATTATAGAGACACTTGAAATGTGCAATTTTTAAAAAACAAATCAGTTGGTTTTGCGCCTGATATATTTATATTACCTTTTTAAGGCTATTTAGAATACTGAATGCATCTTGTAGGAGTATCGTTTATCAGGTGTTATGGTGTTTAGGTGAACAACAAGCTAAAATAGTTTTCTTTCTTTCTTCAAGTTTAATGTCCGAATTACATTAACCGAGAAACCAAATAAAGAAACATACAAATAAGAGTTTGGAAATTTGCGGCATAGCCGTTGTCTCCACACAGAGCTATCAACAGAAGAACGAAGTTCTAGTATATATATATATATATATATATATATATATATATATATATATATATATATATATATATATATTAAACTTAAACTATACGAGAAAGGTTGCACATAAGATCCCGTGCTCGAATTACTAACATCACAGGTTGATGAGGCATGCACAATTATGCATACAGTGTACCAGAAACACGATGTTATACACTGAGTAGAATATGTACAAGTTAATAGACCGAGCCAGATGAAAAGCGTTGCATCGGTTACCAACTGCGGTCTCGGGTTAAAATCAGCTATAGAGCCCTCTATTAACAGGGGATGGCAACTTTTGACTAACGGTAAATACTGGAAATCATTCAGCCAATTATTTCATATTACACGGAGACTGAGAATAATATTTCTGCTGAACAATGGTGTCTTTCCACATGATTTAACACAATACTTATCAGGATATAACCCAACGATTGAGCTGACCGATCTTTCCAGATGAATAACACAGCTAAGTCTTAGTTATTCATGTTGACTTGTAGGTTTTTTTAAGCATTGGTTTCAATGGATTAAATAAATGATTTTAAAATTAAACTTTTAGCTGAATGTAAATTGATTTTAAGGAAGATTTAAAAAAATATTCAATGTAGTTAGCTAGCGGGCAAGTTTTATCATAGTTACTACTTCTTTATTATATTTGATATTTATGTTCAATTATAATTACCCCACTAAATCACTGCTTAAAATGGTAATCACTGCAAACACTCAACCATCATTGAAGTAATACAAGTGAGATGTACAGGTTATTACTACACAAGCTGCTGCAGCATTACTTAATACAACATGGACCACTGCGAAAAAGCTATAAAAAAGACAGACTACTACAATACAGAGTACTAGAAATATCTGATACAATAACATATATTACCGTACTATACAAACTACTTCGTTTTGTAGACCACCAAAACGGGCTACTACGACACAGGTTAGTAATACACAGGTTGTCGTATACTCACTGCTGGCAAATAAGGAAAATGGACATTCATACCATCTGTGAATAGGTCACTACAGTCTGCTATAAACTGGTTGTGTGATAGGACCTACCACCACTCGCACATACAGGTTAATGCCCGTACAAAATACTAGAATAAAATTAATAATCATACTATCGTAATATTATAGCCATGTGATTACAGTCATTATGTGTTTACCGACACTAGAATAGTAACGATACCACAGTACTATCGTCATGATACTAAAATCGTTTTTGGTATAGGAGACAATAAGAAATCATGTTTTTAACAAAAGCCAGCTCCATCTTTACAATTGTTTTATGACACTGAGAGGCCTAATTGGAGAGGATGTACCGTGAAGCTTCAGTCATCTATAGCACCATCTTCCTTCTAAGTTCTTTTTGCTTTGTTATTTTGCTGGAGGTTTTTTTGTTTGGGGGGAGGGAGATTTCGCTGACGCATCGGTTAAAGCGCTGCAAACTTCTAGATTGTGATTTCGAGTCCGGCTCATGGCTGCGTTCGTGGGATTCGTTTCCCTTGTCAGATGACCCTCGTCCAGGTATCCCACCATATTAAACAAATCCAATTAATCCAAATCAGCTCTTTTTGATAATTGGAAAAATTAACTGGTTATAAAATTCCAATCTAGTACAATACAAGTGAGGTACAGACCCCGTTGTTGTTGCTCTGTACATTCAGAGATACGTCTCATTCAAAGCTGAGCCGATCCATAAACACCGCACAGACTTACAGTGTCCGTGTATTGAGTTTCCTCGGCGACGGCGTCAGTTTTTCTATGGCCTATGCATTTCTGGATTTGTCTCAAAACGTCCTAGAAATTGATTTTTTAAAGAAGGGTCCTGGCTTTAATCTCTTCATGTCTTCCTGATATTCAAACCGACAGGGCATATTCAGCAGCTAATACTTCGGAGTGTTATGATCGTTTTGTCGCACTTTCCGAAGATTACATATTGTAACGTGGAAGACTAACCATTCGACATTTGTCAAGTCTATTTCCAGATAAAACATTTAAATAGATACTTTACATGCACATTTCTCCCACGTGCTGTTTCTAACAACAATCACAGGGCTTTCCGTGATTTTCATTCATTGCACACAAACATACACACATACACACACCTGTATATGTCAGTATCTATATGTGTGTATGTCAGTATCTATATGCGTGTATATGTCAGTATCTATGTGCGTGTGCGTGAGCGTGTTCGTGTTTTAGGATAAATATATATGTTGGCACTGGCTCAGAAAATCAAAACCTATACATCCTTTAAAACCTATACCTCCATTAATCTATACACAATTTAATCAATACATAGTTGAATTTAAGCATACAAAAAGACCTATATATGTCTGGGCTACTCATCAACCTGTAGGGCCCAGCTAATTCGCAGGGAAGCGGTTCATGTAGGCTACACACAACAAGCGGAAGCAAATAAAAAAGAACCATTTTACAGTATAGCTCCCAGTTAACAACACATGTATGTGGTTCAATAGTAAGTTAACATATATACAAGATAAATATTTTGACACCACAGTTTACATTCAGCAGTAATTTGCTGTGGCTCAAATGTAGCCTATACATCAAATTATTTCGATACCACAAATGCTGATCCCAGCTCCATTCTAGGTTAGAATAGCTAAACAAATCCCGTTTATGGACTCTCGGTGTGCCAACCAACAGAAGCGTTTAAGTTGAGCACACGACAAAATTGTGTCGTGTAGACTACCGGCGTCTCCAAGCTATTAGCCGATCAGGATGAAAATGTATGCCTTTTATCAGCTCTCGGCGCACTAACCAGCACAACATTTCAGTTCAACACATGATAATGTTGTGTCGTGTATACTACCTATGGAAGCAGTGAAGTGACTTTGCTCAAAAAAAGAAAGTAGCAATAATGTCCAATGTATTATTACTGGACTAGAACGAAATATTGTCTCAATTCTGAGTAAATATTATGATTTACTCAAACCTAACAGCTAATCCTCATACGTTTCCGTTCATCACTAAGTGAATGTTCATCCACGCCTAATTTAGCATCCCTAAGTATATGCAGTTAGATGTGGTGGGATCTATATTAAAGCGCCTATCCACTTGATCTATTTGACTCGTGGTCGAGAACAGCGGATTTCCGGAAAAACTTCGATACTGCGAACGACACGTCGGGATCATAACACAATTACTCATAATATGGTAAAAAGGTCTGTCCGCAGTTTAATACCCATGGAGATGCCTCCTGGAGTAACAAACGACTCCAGGAGTATAAATCCATCAAGCAGCATTGTATGAATTAATAGGTCGTTTCGCCAGACCACATAAGAGGACAACAATATAGATTCTACATTATACATAACAAAGCTAATAGATTCAAACATGTTTTAATAACGACATAACTTTCTTACATTGGTGTAATAAGGAATCTGGATGGAAATAGATAAGATGTCTGGCACGGGCAATGTGCGTTTTAGGGTACATAGTAAGAGGCAACAGGCACAGAGCATCAACATATCTAAACATCATTTGATACCTCTACCTCCTTAAATCTAAATAAAACTATGCATACACCAGTCTTGATATAAAATGTTCTGTACCTTCATATATCGATACATATATGTGTGTTGGTGTGTTGGTGTGTTGGTGTGTTGGTGTGTTGGTGTGTTGGTCTGAGTGCGTGCGTGTGTGTGTTCCATTCTTTTATAATGCAAATTATGCAATATAACAAATAATTATAGGTAGAGCCGCTCTTTATTACAAGATCTTTGATGCTGAACTTTGATGTACAGATTTGATGATCATAAATTATATATATATATATATATATATATATATATATATATATATATATCATGAGACCAAGGAACTATTATCATAGAGCATATTAAATCAGTATATATTATCTTGTATCAATTTATTGAAGTATATTGGAAGTAAAAACAACAACGATAATAGTAGTAGCAATAATAATAATAATAATAATAATAATAATAATAATAATAATAATAACGAGTATAATGAGGCATTAACTAGTAATTTGATCGTAAATGATAATCATCTTTTACCAAACCAATTACGTTATCAAGATCTATATCTGACGTACGTGACGCCATTATCGTGTAACTGCTCTTATCGTAAAGAGTTAATGTTTACATGCAGATTTTTCGGCTTTTGTATTACGGCTAATATATTTTCTAGTTGTTATACTGGATTTCATTCTATAACATCCCCGTTTGTTGTTTGTTACTTTTACCCACCGAGTGAAGCGACTTAAAAACAACTATTTCAGTACTATCAGCAGCAGGAGCAGCAACATTGTTCTAGTCAACATTGCCATCATCATCATCATCATCATCATCATCATTATCATTATTATCATCATTATCAAAACTACCGCCGTCAGTATTCTCAAAATAAGCATGAAATCTACGTTAGTTTCTATTTTAAGCTGTCACTTTTCCTATCCTCATTTGCAATTAAAGGGCATTTTTTCGGGATCACTTGGATGGCCGAGAACAGTTCAAACCGACATAATTGCGACAAATATTAATCTCTAGCCATTAATATAACACCGTCTGGTATCAGTCATCAGTAAAGCGGGCTATACGCGAGACAGATGGAAGGAGAATTGTGACGGGCATGTTGCTGTCAGAGAAGGATTGGCCATGTAATCTACCGAAGACCGCTTCCTCGTAATAATGGAATTAGTGGACACTCAGTTGTGATTAACCAGAACAACGCACGCAACGCTCACTTCTGTCGACAAACTACGGAGAACATTTACACAGTTATATTTGTCGCTGTCACGGAATGGTCGCCACTCTGATAGGTAATTATGGCTTGTAACACGGGACACGGGAAAATATGAATAGATAAATAGGTGGAGGGTTGGCCTGACAACAACAACAAAAATACATAGGAGTGAGATGCACAAACACGCCCGCGCACACAAACAACACACCTATATCTTTGAGGGAATTAATATTGTCCCATTGTCTGTTTGTTTGTTTGTTTGCTTGTTTAGCGATGTAACAATTGAACAATTAATAGGTCAATTAAATGGTTGTTTGATTAGTAAATTGAATGGCTGGTCGTTAGATAAATAAAAAGCCAAATAAACAATTGATTATTCAATCAATTGATGGATCAAATAGTCCATCAATTGAAAGTGAAATTATGTTAAAATAACTGAATATGTTCCAGATGGACGCATAATTAATATTTAAAATCGAGTAATAAATTTAAAAGATCGTCAATTGAATATAATACGTCCTTCACCTGCTCACTTATCACGATTCCCATAGTTTCCCATGTGTACTTATCACCATATCGCCACCATTACCACATCCATCACCACCTTTACTAGAACCACCAACATATACTGTAGCAGCAACTAACGATTATTTCACTGGGGGGAAGGTGAGAGACATCCAGAACACCTCGACTCTTGTAATCAGAAATCGGAAGTGGCGCGTTAAGGAATCATTAGGACCTCGCGAGTACCGACTTAATAATACTTGATCTGAAGTAGATCGTTCTGATCCGAAACCAATGATTATTTATGAGCTTCATATAATACTGTCAAGGTCTTTGGTCAATATTGTATGACGAGATTCCATGATGTGTCATATATGAATATGGTCAATGTGTTTATCGGTGACGAGTTTATTAATTTGCTTATTATATTATAATATTTATATATGCTATATATATATATATATATATATATAATATATATATATATATATATATATATATATATATCCTACATTCTATTCATATGATGATCCAGAATGTAGAGCTTATGTTGTCAACAGGAGATATTACTCTATCAACTCCCCTGCAATTGGGTTTTCCATTAACCAGTCATTTTATGCAACCAAGCTCATTGTAGACATGCAGAGAGTGATGACACGACACACGGCCAATTAGATTCAAAGATGGGTACGAACCTCGGCATGAGGCAGGGGCGTTCTGATCACACTTGAAACTGATGGTTGAGAGAAAGTTCCCTATGGAAGACCTCACAAACGCAGTTAGCTTGAGTCGATTCCTCCTCTAACTTGGAGTGAAAGGGAAACAAATAAAGTGTACTACCCGTCCATTAAAAGCGAAGAACGACGTGAAACTCAAAGAGCAATAACTGTAATTTAAACAAAATAGTTGATATCGATTAGAATAGAATACGAAAGATGAAAGGCTGCATGAGCTTGCTGCCTAATGAGAAGATTAGGAAAATTACGTAAACATTCTGGCTAAGTACTCATTGATCACATCATGCAACAAAAATCTAAACAACAAACGTATCTAAACAGGGTGTATTTAATCCGCATTTTGTGACTAAACATTTAGAGAAAAAAACATAGATCTATAAATCATCTTCAGCCAGGATCAGTCCACTGCAAGACGAAAGCCTTAGCATGTTGCCTTCGAAGGTCTCGGTTTCTTGCTCCATGTACCAGCTCACATTGTCCCAGTACTGTTGTAGTTCATCTCTCCATCTTTTTCGTTGCCTTCCTCGATTTCTTTTGCAACCCATGGGTGTCCAAACTGTCAGTGCTGCACTCCGTCTATAATTCGTTATGCGGCTGATGTGACCTGCCCGTGTTCATTTTCTGTTTTTAATTATTTCCATAATGTCCATAAGTTTATTTTGGTCCCTCACCCACGTGTTAGTTTTTCGGTATTTTTAAGTGATGTTCAGCATGTTTCGTTCCATGTTGTGTTGTGCTAGAGACAATTTCTTTTCCATTTTTGTTGTTAATGTCCGGGTAACGGGAAAATAGGGATTACATTAACGAAGTGCCTGTTAGGAGAAACGTTTAGGAACTGTATTTTTTAGCCCGGAAGTGGTGAATCCTTGTAATACGTGCTAGGGTATTTTATGACGTTACCTGAGACTAAAATAACTGTAATACTTCACATTCTCTGAAGTTACATGAAAAGATAATCGGTCGGTCGGTCAGTCGGTCGGTCGGTCAATGAGCATATCGGTCAGTTAGCCAGTTAATCTAGGTGTCGGTGAGTCAGTGAATTCTGCATAAATAAGGATGTTCAGGCAAAAACAATTAAAAACATTAGGCAAATATTCGACCTCACCACCTAGAAGTCTACAGGTGTTTACAGCTATTAGAACTTGTAGGGACTAGTAAACACAAAGACACTCAAAGCATATTTCTTCTTAGGAACACGAATTAGGGAGAACGGCACAGAGTTCAATACTAAATATATTTCGTTTGTTTAAGCAGTAAAGGTTTGCAGAATGCACTGAATAGGATAAATTCTAAACAGTCAACAACAAAATATAAAATGCATGAATTGCTTGTGTCACTTTAGGTATGTTACATTACTTGGCATGTTTTATTCAAGAGAACGGGTCGTCCGATAGCGTAATGGTTATAGCGCTGTGCTGCAAACATTCAGGTTGTGTGCTCGAATCAGGTTTAAACCTGTGTTTATGAGATCTGTTTCATTAGAAACTCCCCTGTCGTCCATATGTCCCACGTGTGACACCAGTCTAGAGGTAATACAACTCAACTGAACTCAGCGTCTTCGGCCAATAAAAAGCGTTTAGCGAATGCAAATACTTGAAAAAAACGACGACATTTCTCAACGTACTCGCGGATCATTTGCTTTAAAGGCTTTTGAAGAAACATTACATACGCTGTTTAATCTCAAAATCAACATACATTAGTATCATAATATGAAATGTCAATCATAAGAGAGTGGTCAGCGATTGTATAATATCTATCAATAAATTATTATCAGAATAAGCTCTCTTTGTGTCATATAAATGATATATTCCTTCGAAATGATTAGTGAATGTTGTGATATCTCCAAGACACGTTAACTTTTAACTGCTTCATCAACAAGTTATCATTGGTGGGGATGGACTGATTAATGGACATCGTTGAGAAGATAAAAATGAGATAAACACGGTTGGGATGACACTATTATGTCACAATATAGACGGCTATATACTATAATAAATTGTTATAAAGAAAGAAGTCATACAGGGATATAACGTTAGGAGAGGACAGAGACTGGCACTTTATTCATCAAAGAAAAACGCCCACCTGCAAGTGCGTGTGTGTTTTAGCTGTGTATTATAAGGCACAGGCACAGAGAACCTCGAACCGTGAATTCAAACTCTGGACGTTTCTTCAGGGTACTGAAACCAGAGTGGCGACTTTTCTTGCTGAGACATGTGTAATGTCTCACCAGTCCCTAAGCCGCCAAGCAAAATCAAAAGCGAATCACCTACAGCCGTGGAGTTTGGGAGTAGAACACCCAAGTCAGATCACGGCAGTAGTGAGAATGTTTAGCTTAATTATCTAAGCAGCCCTATTTATAGCTATTTTTCAATTGCTGTATCTTTCTTCAAAGCAATACTATATAAACTATATAACCCAATTGTTACCGTCTTCAAAGATCAGTTTTTACAACGGGCAGGCGTCATGAAGCGACTACTATTAAAACTATTTAGCTTAATTGCTATTAAAAGACTGACATCTGCGCTGAAGCAGACCGTATTATAATATAGGGTTTTATTAATGACAAGGAGACTACAGTTAGCCTTGAATGTCATAGTACAGACTGGACATAACTGAACCTAGGAAAGATAATTCTATTCCCACAAACAACCAAAGTGAATTTTATATACAACTAAACTTGTTATATAAAACACACCAACCGCGCGAGCTGTGTCCAATGCCACCACTCGAGATACGATGCAGTGTTTCTATTCCTGAGTCAGGAGTACATGCTTTAAGAGCGTACTGTGTCTGCTACAGTCATTTAAATGCTGGATAAACAGGCCAAACATCTAAACGGCGTGCCTCCAAAGACGCAAATAGTGCACGGAATATATAGCTCTAGATCAACTTTTCTTGAATGCAGGGACCGGGAAATACGGTCCCAATTTAATGTTATAATATTATCTTTAGACATTTGGCTAACGTTGCCATATCTGGATATATCTCACCAGCTGAATTAAATAGCAACATATCAACGGCATTAATTAATTCAGAAACGTTAGAGACTTATCTTGCTATGGATGTTTTGAGTAATTGTGGTAAACCCGGCACCACATTCTCAAACTATCAAGTTCTCAAACTATCAATCCAATTATTATTATTATTATTATTATTATTATTATTAATGATAATAATAATAATCATAATATTATTATTATTATTATTATTATCATCATCATTAGTAATAATAATAGTAGTAGTAGTAGTAATATAGTAGTAGTAGTAGTAGCAGTGTTAAAGCACTAATTAAGTGCCGTATTTCCAGCAAGCTCGTCAGAGGCGCTGTATATTGATAATAATAACAATAATAGTAAATATCATAGACACATTACGGTTAACCAATATTATAGTAATACATGATCAGATGTTAACAGATTAGTATGAATAATCTAACTGAAATAAATAGGTTTTTACATGCCATTTGGATGTTGCAACAGCCTTCATGGATCTGATAACTTCTCAGAGGGTATTTCATCCAGTTGGAGCTTGGCGAGTCTTTTGGCCATGCATCCAGGCAACAGGATGCGGAAGACGATTTCCTGATTACTTTCAGAAAATTGCCACAAGTAGCTGGTCTAAACGTATGGAGTAGAGATTTTGCTGTCAGTGTCAGATCAAGGCTTGAATCATCTCGAATTTCCAGATCTGGTGCATGGTGGATTCTTTCAATCTTTATCAGAAAGAACCGATTGAATCTTTCAGTTGCTGAAGAATATGACGACGGGAAGCAATCATCGTTTGTATGTAGAATTTATTCGCAATCTTAAAGAGAGTTTGCTGATCTCCTGCACACTGGATGATTTTACCATTGAAGTAAAATGCCTCAATAGCGTCAGTAAGATCCTTCAGGCGTAATCTCTGGTGCCGGAATATCTGCCGGTCGACAATAAGGCGCGTTCTCTTCTCCCTTTTCTTTCATATTGTCTCAGGACACGTTTGCCTTCATTGATCTCATCGGTAAACCAGTGAACTTAGGGCGCGAGATCATTGTATGGCTTTTAAATGGTGGTTGTTTGTGGATAGCACCAATCAGGGTGGTCCTCGGCTTTGTAATCAGTTCACTACCATTAATGACCAGAGTCAATGGCTTTAAACTTACCATAGATAATAGTTATTTAATGGAAGCGAACTATTAGGCGGTAAATAATGAGATTTGGTGTTTTGGACCCACATGCTTTCTTGTATAGAAGTGCAATGCCCCCACATGCAAGTTTTCATGCACAGTAGTGCAAAGCCCCCACCTCTACGTCTTACACTGGAGATATAATTAAGTTTGTAGCCATCGTGTGTACCGTCCCTCTTAATCTTTCTGTCATCGCTTCCAAGTTAAACCAAGTCTCACTCAAAGCAACCAAACAGAAATCATGCTCCAAGACCTATTTTAAGTGGTTGTTTACGTTTTTCTTCATTGGACATGGGTTGAAGAGGGGTGTGTTTACTTACAGGGGGAGTACGTTTATACTGAGTGGGTTTAATGTTGTTTAGTGGAGTTCCAATGTTCCCCTATTTCTAGGTACCGTGGCTATGAGGCCTTCATTTCTGATAGTTCGCATTGTATTCCAGTCTAATTGCATAATGGTTTTATTTAACCTCATTTGCAACAGCACATCCCCGATATATCCAATATTTACAATCCTCAAACCGTTAACGCTATAATAAAGTTATACGGAGCTTTATACTTACCAGGTCATGCTATCGTTGACTTCAATCCAAACGAATGGTCAAGGTGAACAACAGACGTAACATACAACTGGATTTAACTGAAACCCCCTATTGAGATAAGATTAGTGTCTGCGTAAATAGGTCGCCCAGATGTTTGTGCAATCAAATAATGCCTCAAAACCGGCGGTAAAATGTATCAAAAGTAAGAAAGCGTCACTTTCATTCACAAAATAAAATATCCAGATATGATCCGTACATATTCACTGAGATGACGAGAAAAACATTTAATTCACAGAAATGCCTTTTGATAGGAATATCTTATGAAATTAAAGGAACTCAATTGCAGCTGCCACAAGGGCATAGAGACGCCTAAATCCATAACATGACTGATCCTTAATATTAGTGTGGCTGAAAACAGGAATAATAATATGAAGCGATTTGAACTGAAAGAGTTTTGAAGATGATATGATATGCCATGTTTAGCACATAAACGACAAACACACACACACACACATCTCAACGGTTGACAATGTGCAAAAAGCTGTAATTACAAAATTCTATTTGTAATGTTATCCTTTCACGTCTGGGTATGCAATTTTACCCAAATTGAACTTTGGTGCACCGAATATTTATATCATAATTATATTTTGAAGAAGGTAACCTCCGCTAATGGTTCTTTTACCACTTATAATTATGACATAGAGTAAGCTAGAGAACACAGAACTAGTCCACGTACACAAAGGCACATCCCTATATGGAAGTCATTTCCTATATTATTAACTCAAGCTTCGATGGTAATTCACTGAAATACAATGAAAGAACATAACATTGCATCTAAGGATATTCTAAAACTTCAGTATGTTCAGAACTGCTTAGTTAGGGTTGTCAAACGGTCTCCTTGGTTTTACCATTCTGTCCCACTTCTGAAATCGCTTCACGGGCTCCATGTTCAATCTCATATCATTTTCAAACTCTGCACTATTGCCTATCAAAATCTTTCTTCGGGAGAACCTTCATCTGCTTTTCACTTGTTGTCTGGTCCCAGGGTTAAACCTCATACTGGAACTCGTGTTTTTTTCTTTCAGTTGTAGTCCCTACTCTTTGGAATTCACTCTCCGAACATGTAAGTCATCAAAACATAGTTTCTTTCCGTCACCATTTGAAAACTCACCTTTTCAGACTCGCTTATCCTTCCTAAGTTTCCTTTCCATCTGATCATAATTGATGAACTTTGCATCGTACCCGGACTATGAGTTTATCCAACCCCTGTACTAGGTGCGCCACTGAACTCGATTCTTTTCGGGGATATTGGCGCTATAGAAGTTTTGTAATTATTATTATTGTTATTAAGAAACGGTGTAAATATGTTTTCATTATATGACAACATATTACCGACATGTAAAGTTAACTCTGTTGCTGAATAACTAAACTAAACTATCGAAGTTAATAATCATTCGATTGATACCGACATTATTAACTCAGTAGGTCTATTTGTTTGACATAATTGCGTTAATTTGTGTTATCTGTTACTCTATTCTGTTAGTCATTTACTGTTCGGGCTTTGAAATTTGATCGCAAATTATGTAGAAAACTCATTTTCTACCCACTTAGTTTTGTTGTATATCAGCCAATATTGCTTGTTACCTCATAGACGATAGACAGTTTTTAGATACAAGGCTACTTCATGTTATTTTATCAAATTCTAACAAATATCATCAGTACAATTCGGTCACCTAATCCGGCAATCAATTTAAACACGCTGTTTTCAAAACAAAATTCTAAATTTGCGTTGATAAGCGGGGAAATGTTTAAAAATGCACGATTCGATAGTTTTGATGTGAAATTACCACACAAATAGCTTGCTGTCACTATAAATTATATTAATTTGATCATTCGTATCTCCTTTAATGATTATTTTGGTAGAGGATTCACTAGTTACCTATCATATGCTCATTTGTTATTGTACTCAGTTATTAGAAATTTAGTACTTCGTCATCCCTATTTAATTATAGCATATTGATTGCGTGTTAACACTTATTGTTATCATCAACCAGACTGTTGATATTAATATCAAGTGAACAATTAATTGTGTAACAAAGGGCTGCCTCCGTAGCCTAGTTGGTAGCGCGCTTGAGCCACAGATCACTACCATCTGAGTTCGAATCTCGGCATGGGCATATCTGAAGGGTATTTCATCTTTAACTTTGCTTCATTACCTTTGAAGGTTGCTTCACGGCCCATTTAGCCTACCATGTGCACAAAAGTGGCTTTAAAACACCAATCATCATCATCATCAAATAAGAAACGTTATCATTAATCATATTAATCGTGCTATATAATTCTGAAATTAATGATAAACAGTAGCTCAAATTAGAATTTGTTTTATAACATAATCACTCACCAGTTTATAGGTGGTTAATGGTGAATATGAAATTGACTGCATGAATGTTTGTATCTTCGTGTATGAGTGAAAAATTTATGTTTGTTCGTACGAGTACGCCTGCCTGTTGAATGCCTCCCACAACTAATATATATTACTTTACTTTTTTAAACATAATATCGTTAATATCAAACATATGATCTTACGGTAAATGTATAAGCCTATATGATTTGTCACTAATGACTGATCCTCATTTCTATCCAGATCAACAATCTTGGAAAATCCAAAATTTCCACGATTCAAACCTATGAATTCTAACCTATCAACCTCTCCTGCCTACCCAAGAAACTAGCATCTAGACGCAGTGACAAACAAGATTAAATATTACAGAGAAAAAATGGCCGGTTAGAGATTAATTATTGCCTCCTCAAGTAAGAAACTTGTTGGTTTGGCGATACAACAGACATGTAGTCTACAATCATCATGATTATTAGTTTATAAAGTTGAAATATTAATTACTGAAATCGCATCTACTTACACTAAATCTTTCTAATATGATGAAGGAAGATGCAGATGCAATATAAATGAGAAAGCATAAGAAAAAGGTAAAAAGAGAATATTGATAGATAGATAGATTGATAAGAAAAATAGAGTGATTGATTGATTCATTCATTCATTGGTTGATTGAATAATCGATTGATCGATTAATTGATTGATCGTTTACAACTAATTAATAAAGAAAAAATGGTCGATGAGAAAAGGAACTAATATGTAAGTGGATCAGATGACTGAAATAGTCGATTTCTACCAGATTGATAGATAAGTAATAACTAAGATTGAGGAGCAAAATAAAAATACTGTTGAATCAAATATTTCCTTCATCTTCTCACTTCTCACCAAACATCTTTAATATCTTTTTATCACCGGATCACTATCACAAGCGACACGTCCATGACCTCACTGACCACCATCACCAGCATTTATTACATTAGTAACATGGCTGACGATCATTTCTGTGAGGAGGATGCGAGAGATATCCAGAACGCCTCGACTCTTGTAAACAGGAATCTGAAGTGGCGCGTTAAGAGATCATTAGAACCTCGCGAGTACCGACTTACTGATATTTGATCTAAAGTGGATCGTTCTGACCTTAAATCAATGATTACTTAAGAGCTTCGAAGAATAGTGTCAAGGTCGTTGATCAATATGATATGACGAGATTCTATAATGTATCAAATATTAATGTGGTCAATGTATATATCGATGATTAATTTATTGATCTAGTTATTATGGTGCACTCTCCCATGCGATATATATATATATATATATATATATATATATATATATATATATATATAATTATATCCATAAAATTATCCAGAATATTCAGATTTATCTTGTCAACATATCTTTAAGCTAATATTGGTATTCGTTTATCAATTCCACAGTCCAGAGTATTGTCCAGTAGCCACCCATTTATGATTAAATATTTTATTATTTACTTCTTCCATACACCCTTATCTATGGTACTAGCATTTAATTGTGTTCGGGGCCACATTTAAGCTTAATCAAAGACGCTATAACTTAAGGTAATTCTTTGTGTGGTTAAAACCTTTTATCTAATTACTCTTATTACATGAACTTTCACTTCTATTATTGTCAAGTCAATCAGTCAGACACAAAAACATTTAGTCAGAAATGTTTTCATTAGCCACGTTGCAGTACTCACACATTTGAATACGATCGAGCAGCTTCCCTCTACAGAATTTAGAATTTTTCAAGCAGAGACATAGTCAAGATTGACGCTGCCCCCCCCCCCTTCATACTATACAGATATTGTTAAGATTCTATTTCACGACCTGGATGTCTGCAAATACAGCTGTCTGAACTGAGGAAGCATCTAAACGTCTCCCATCTTACAGAACTGAAGTATACCTTTTATAATATATCTATGTCTGAACATAAAATTAAACAAATATTTAGATATATTTCAATATTTCAATAAACACCCCGTGGTTACGACTTTTGAACTCAGGGACTCAGTATCTTTCTTCTGTTTACGAGCAATCAATCATTCGGGACAAAGACAGAGCTCAGTTATAAACATACGTCGTTTGTTTTAGACAATAAAAATTTGCAGAACGCACTGTGAATTACTTGTCTCAATAATGGTGTCAAATAACATATAGTGATATACCCGTTTTGCTTTAACAGAACGGTCGCTCCTAGTTATGGGTTTGAAAGCGGCTCAAGTCTGTGTTTGTGAAATTCGTTTTACTAAGAAATCAAGATTTAATTAAGAAAACCAATCATTTCTTAATTACAAAACTGGCGGTACCTGTCACCTGCATTTGACAATGTTAAGCTAACACTGATACTACAGGACAGTAAAATAACTTAGCTTCTTTCAACACAGTAAAAGCAGAAATATATCAAACAACGCATCAAGAGAGCGTAATAACACGTGAACTATATTGTTGAAATTTGGATATCAACCTCGTTTCGTCAATGGTGGTGAATATTGGAAACACACACATATATATATATATATATATATATATATATATATATATATATAATTTACGGGGTTGGTTTGTGTGGTGTGTGGTGTTTTGGGGTACATAAAAAGAGGAACAGCACAAGCATCAACATATCTAAACATCCTTAACCTCCCTCCATAAATCTAAATACAAATATAACTATACATAATTAATCTAAAAATAAATGTTCCATACCTCCACATATTGATAGATGTGTGCGTATACCTAAGCATGTGTTGGTCTACTCATCAGCCTGGGGGAACCAGCTAATTTTTTTGGGAAAAATGTCACGCCCACAGGAAAGCGGCTAAATGCAGGCTACGTACAAAAAGCGGAAGCAGTAAAAAAAACCATTTGATACCACAGCTCGAACAAACAACACGTGGTGTGTTCAATGGTGACTTCTACATACATAAAAAAAACTATTTTGACACCACAGTTTACTTCAACAGTAATTTTCTGTGGTCCAAAAGAAACCTGTATATAAAACATTTGACACCTCAGATGCTGACCTCAGCTTTATTTGGGTTGAATAACTAAATAAATCCTACCTATATAACCTTTATCAATACACGTCCGACTGTCTGGCGTCGAAGTTCTTCTCTCCCTATTCAAGTTTTATATATCCCTCGCGTGTTAACAAAAAAATTTTTTTCTAACAAAGAGAATGTACATAATCAGTTGGACTCACTAAGCGATTTAACTAAAAAAAAAACAAAGTGCAATACCGCACAATGGATTATTATGGACTAGAAGAAATATCGTTCAAACCTGAGTAAATACTGATTTACTCGAACCTAACAGCTAACCCTCATACGTTTCCGTTCATCACTAAGGGAACGTTCATTCACGCTTAATTTAGCGTCCCTAAGTATATGCAGTTAGGTGTGGTGGGATCTAAATTAAAGCGCCTATCCACTTGATCTATTTGACCCATGGTCGAGAACAGCGGATTTCAGGCAGATTTCCGATACTGCGAATGACACGTCGGGATTATAATAGCTATACATTTAACAAATTTCCTATATCAGTGTAACCTAATTACTCATAATATGGGAAAAAACTCTGTCCGCAGCTTAATACCCATGGAGATGCCTGAAGAGATAATCCAGAAGAGGATAATCTAAATATAAATAAGAAACTATGATTAAAACAAAACCAGGTTTTGTGCCGAACACTACGGCCAAGAATTCATCAATAATAAAGATTAAGCCTAAAATAGAAAAGGAAAATATTAGTACACTGTATGAATAATGTGTGAATAATATAAGCATAAATCAGAATAAATTCAGATTAATACTAATAGTAACGATATAACACGACTCAACCCAATAGCAACGACCGGTTTCGACCTATTCAAGTCTTCATCAGGTTGTATATAAACAAAAAAAAAAAAAAAAAAAAAAATATATATATATAAATATATATATATATATATATATTATAACACTTTAACTCTTAAAGAATACATGGTATATGTGTTTATGCATATATTTTTGTGTATTACTAGGTACCTATACATAAATGTATGTATGTAGTATGCATGTATGTATGTATGTATGTATGTATGTATGTATGTATGTATGCATGCATGTATGTATGTATGTATGTATCTATGTATGTATGTATGTATGTATGTATGTATGTATGTATGTATGTATTTATGTATGTATGTATGTATGTATGTACGTACGTACGCACGTACGCACGTATGTGTGTGTGTATGTATGTATGTGTGTATGTGTGTGTGTATGTATGTGTGTATGTATGTGTATATGTGTGTAGGTGTGTAAGTGTGTAGGTAGGTGGGTAGGTAGGTAGGTAGGTAGGTAGGTAGGTAGGTAGGTAGGTAGGTAGGAGGGAAGGTAGGTAGGTAGGTAGGTAGGTAGGTAGGTAGGTAGGTAGGTATGTATGTTTGTATCTATGTTTGTATATATGTAGATATAGGAAGGGAAGCAGAGGTAGACATTGGGAGGAGTCAAAGTTGTGTCCATATATAGATATGTATATCCGTCCGTAAGTCCCATTTTTTGTGCATGTATTCATGTGTGGGTCATACAAGAATAATTATCTTTAGCCTACTATAGTGAGACATACAATATAAATCCTATTTACATGATAATACGGTACCCGAAAATATATTTGTTTAGCCTTAACTATTGAACTTGGCGATTCGTGCACGAGTGTTAGAAATGCACCAAAATGTAATTTGTCTGACTTCTTGGACAGAAATATTAATAATTAAAGTCATAGTATACTCTATTGGATGGATTACAGTTTGATATAGTGTGGCTATGTTTGATATGTAGATACACTACACCAATGTTCTATGGACATTGAAGATAGTTAAGTTATCGCCATATCACTAACTTGAATAATGGCACCATGAATTGAGGATCCGAGTATAAATCCCCTGTCAACCAAATTGAAGGATGGAATGAGTATTACTTAATTATAATGAAAATAAAATAATTATTGCTACTACTCATTACTACAATTACTACAATTATGCGCTGTGTTCCGCCATTAAAAGTCTGATCATTAACAATGTTATTACTGCAGCAGTATTTCTAAATAGCCCAGATGACCTTTGTTTAATAATAATAATAATAATAATAATAATAATAATAAAAACATATCATTATTATTATTATTAGTAGTAGTAGTAGTAGTAGTATTAGTAGTAGTAGTAGTAGTAGTAGTAGTAGTAGTAGTATTAATGTATATTTAATAAAGCGCCCTTACTAGCAGGAACCATTCAAAGGCGCTGTACAAATAATATGTAATATAATAATACCCCCAAATAATATATCTGTAAAAAAACTCTAATAGATTTAAAAGATAAGTATTATTCATCTGTGAAAGCAACCTTGAACATCAAGAGATGACGCATTTCTAATATCTGCCGGCAACCTATTCCACAAAGTGAGGGATGGAACACCAAATGGACAATCACCATTTGAGACTTCAGCCGAGACACAGGCACCTGTAATAGTATCTGACTGGACGATCCGAGTTTACGGGATGATTTTATTTAACCACAAGTCACTCGCTCAAAGAGTAAAATCTGTCGAACTTTGGAGACACTTATATCTCTATCAGGTACAGAAACCCACCAGGATAAGATAAAATGATTTAAATTGAAAGAGTTTTATTGGGGGTTTTTTCCTTCAAATTATGCAATTTGGCTAATAAATTAAAACAAATTACATGATAAGAAATAGAACTATTATGTGGGAGAAAAAAATGGTTGAAGTGAAGCGAATTTATTCCAGATAGATAGATAAGAAATATCTAAAATCAAGGAATGAATTTAAATAATTTTTCAAATGAATATAACAGATCCTTCATCTTCTCACTTCTCACCATTCCCATCATTTTCCACACCTTTCTATCATCACATCATCACCAGCATCACCACGTCCTTCACCTGCCACCATCACCAACATTTATTGTATTAGTAGTAACATGGCTCGGGGTCATTTTTCTCAAGAGGGTGTGAGAGAACTCCAGAACACCTCAAATATTGTAATCAGGAATCGGAAATGGCACGGTAAGGAGTTATTAGAACCTCATAAGTACCGACTTAATGATACTTGATCTGAAGTAGGTCATTCTAACCCGAAAGCAATGATTATTTATGAGCTTCATATAATAACGACAAGGCTTTGGTCAATATAGTACGACGAGATTCCATGATGTGTCTTATTTGAACGTGGTCAATGTGTTTATCGGTAATTAATTTGTTAACTTAGTTATTAAGATGCATTCTGATTAGCTATGTATATCCGCAACAATCCTAGTCATATTATGATCCAGAATGTAGAGATTTATCCTGGCAACATAGATGGTCGAGATGACATTACTTTATCAACCCCGTTTCCAGAGGATTATCCATTAGCCAATCATTTGGGATTTTCCTGAAGTATTTTATTATTTACTTCTTTAGTACACTCTATCTTACAGGACTGAAATATGACGGTATGTAGTCCCAAGTTTAAGCTAAAGCTAAAGAAGCTACATCTTAAAGCAATTATTCGTGTGGCTAATACCTTTTTAACGAGCATTCTTATACAAAACAAATTTACTGCTACCATTATCTTTAACGTCATACAATAAATTGAGTATTTTATATCCAGAAACATCATAATAAGTTTGTATTTACACAATTCACGTCGAGCTGTTTGCCATGTGGCTGATTAACTGTACAATCGATTGTGCAAGCTTATTCAATGCAGTCAGAGCAATCAGTTTCAAAGACGGGTGTGACAAATAATACACAGATTCGACCAATCTTAAAGCACAATGGAGACAATTCCTGGTCTATCTAATGAACCTAGGATCACTTCACATATAATGTGATCTACCAACCAATCAATGGCAATGAATAGTGAGGAGTACACCGAAATGTTCACACCGGAAAAGGTATACTGAGCCATTTTAGTAAATGAGACTATCTGATGATAAGTGCTGATTGTTACGCAAGATAGACATCAAATGGTTTATTGAGTATATGGCTATTATATTTGGAAAATAAGGCTACTCACAGGTTGACCATTTCTGTTGATATGTAACTATGATAACAAGAACTAATAATGACTGACTGACTGACTGACTGACTGACTGACTGACTGACTGACTGACTGACTGACTGACTGACTGACTCAGACTGAGTGAGTGAGTGAGTGAGTGAGTGAGTGAGTGAGTGAGTGAGTGAGTGAGTGAGTGAGTGAGTGAGTGAGTGAGTGAGTGAGTGAGTGAGTGAGTGAGTGAGTCAGTCAGTCAGTCAGTCAGTAGTCAGTCAGTCAGTCAGTCAGTCAGTAGTCAGTCACTCAGTCAGTCAGTCAGTCTATCAGTCAGTCAGTCAGTCAGTCAGACTAAGAGTCGGTGAGTCAATAAGTTAGCCAGCTAATCAGTCTGAATTTTTTTTATTAACCTCGTTGCTGGTCACACACGTGAAATTGAGAAGGTAATCTACCTCTGTACGTGTTTCACATTACTTCTCCAGATTTATTAAACAGAAGAGACCCATCTACAGCATAATGCTTATAACGCTGTATTACAAACCTCCAGGTTGGTGAAGATCAATACTAGAATTAGATGACAACATTATTCAATGCAGCTGAATATTATTTGCTTTAAAGAGGTTTGAAGAAACATTACATACAATGTTTACTCTCACAAACAATAGATATTAGTATCATAATATGAAATGCCGATGATACGAGAGTGGTCATCGATTATATAATATCTATCAATAAATTATTATCAGAATAAACTCTCTTTGTGACATATAAATGATATATTCCTTCTAAATGATTAGTGAATGTTGTGATATCTCCAAGACACGTTAACTTTTAACTGCTTCATAAACAAGATAGCATTGGTGGGGATGGACTGATTAATGGACATCGTTGAGAAGAGAGAATGAGGTAAACACAGTTGGGATGACAATATTATGTCATAATATAGACGGCTATAGACTATTATAAATTGTTATAAAGAAAGAAGTCATACAGGGATATAACCCGTTAGGAGAGGACAGAAAACTGGCACTTTATTCATCAAAGAAAAACGCCCACCTGCGAGTGTGTGTGGGGTGGGTTGATGCGTGCGTGCGTGCGTGCGTGTGTGTGTGTGTGTGCGCGCACACGCGTGTGTACGTGTATGTGCTTGTGTGCGTGGTTTAACAATGTGGAATAAGCCACTGGTGCAGAGAATCTCGAATTGTGAATTCAAACTTTGGATGTTTCATCAAGGAGATTAATTCCTTACCAGCCACATCCGTGCTGAATCACGTGTATTTTCTCATCATTCCAGATGACCCACCTGTCTATGCAAACTAGACTGTCCCCTTTTCACGCATGATAAATATAGCCTCATGTTCTTAATTTAGTGTCATGAGATTATCTTTAAACATTTCTCATTCTAGATATGTCCCCATGCTGACTCAATTATAACATTAGTACGTAATAAATATCAGTAATTAATTCACTTCAGGAATCGTCCGCGACACATGCTGCTATGGGTGTTGAGTGGGTGAGATAGAGAGACATTTTCAATGTACTTATGGACATATTCAATAACGACTAATAGACGTAGACTGAATATTAATATGCTAAAATCATCATTATTAATTAACATCAAAGTACCACACTTCCTAAGTGTTACAACTTTATAATTAGCTAATGCCCTGCGTATCCACCATTACAGGTCAGATCGGTACTAATCATTGAACTTCATCAGAATTTCTAAATGCTCCATATAAACTTATCTTAACCACCATCTCTGTTAAGTATCATCTCTGTAATTTTGTCGACAGTACAATCACTTATATATCTATCAAATATAGGCATAAAGCAGGATAATATGAATCAATTTGAACTGAAATAGACATGAAGGTGAAATGATATGTTTAAGCTGTGATATGCTATGCTTAACACACACACATAAACACACACACACACACACATATATATATATATATATATATATATATATATATATATATATATATATATATATATATATATATATATATATATATATATATTACATGTTTATCTTGGAAGCTGTAATTACAGAATCCTATTTTGTAATATTATCCGTTCACCTCTTGATATGCTAGGTTAGCCAAATAGAACTCTAGTGCACCGAATGACCCAGTCCTTTGTAAAATCCCCATTTAAAGAACAAGTCTATACAAAGACTAACTATCGTAGCTAGATCTTGAAGAAGGTAACGTCCGCTAATGACTCTTTTACCATTTACAAGTATGACATTTAGTCAGCTATAGAACACCGAACTAATCAACGTACACAAAGGCACGTCCCTATAAGGAAGTCAGTTCCTTTATTGGCCGTTCAAGCTTCGAAGGTAATTAACTGAAACACAATGAACAACATAATGTAAATACGTTTTCATTAGATGACAACATTTTACAGACCTGTAAAGTTAACGTCAATAAGTAAACTAAACTGTCTAGGTTGATAATTTCGATAACTCGATTGATACGGACATTATTGACTCAGTACGTCTATTGGTTTTGACACAAATGCTTTATTTATGTGATTCGATGCACTATTTGTTGGCATTTCGATGCTTCGGGCTTTGAGCTTTAATTAAACTCAGTCGTTTATAAAATCGCCATTTAAACAAGTCTACATAGAGACTAAACATCATAATTATATTTTGAAGAAGGTAACCTCCGCTAATGGTTCTTTTACCGCTTATAATTATGACATATAGTGGGCTAGAGAACACCGAACTAGTCAACGTACACAAAGGCACATCCCTATATGTGGAAGTCATTTCGTATATTATTAGCTCAAGCTTCGATGGTAATTCACTGAAATACAACGAAAGACACGGCGTAAATATGTTTTCATTATATGACAACATATTACGGACATGTAAAGTTAACGCTGTGGCTGAATAACTAAACTAAACTATCGAGGTTAATAACTTCGGTCACACGATTGATGCCGACGTCATAAACTCAGTGCGTCTGTTTATTTGACATAAATACATTATTTATGTTATTTTTTTACTCTATTTCTTGACTTTGAAATTTGATCACAAGTTGATGTAGTGAACTCATTCTCCATTCAATTAGTTCTGTTAGATATCTGCCAATTTTGCTTGTTACGTCTTAGATGGCATGGCTACTTTACTCTTTCTCAGCTGTTATCGTTTAACAATTTCCAACAAATATCCTGAGAATAATTCAGTCACTTAATTTAGATCTTTGATGTCTCTTTTTTCTTTAAAGCATATTTATGTCGTGTCAACACTTAATGCGATCATCAAACGGACTATTGCCATTAAATCAACATTTAATTGTGCAATACATTTCCTCAATAATAATTTGAATTTTGTTATGCAATTCTGAAATTAATAATAATAATAATAATAATAATAATAATAATAATTACAAAACTTCTATAGCGCCAATATGCTCGAAAAGAATCGAGCTCGGTGGCTCATCAGGTACAGAGATTGGACAAACTCATAGTCCGGGTACGATGCAAAGTCCATCAACAAATGATCAGATGGAAAGGAAACTTAGGAAGGATAAGCGAGTCTGAAAAGACGAGTTTTCAAATGGTGACGGAAAAAAACTATGCTATTTAATGTTTGACAAAAACCAACCATTGTTTAAATTAAGATTATTCATATTAGAATCACCAGATGCAAGATGCAATTGATTGCGAGAATATTGTACGTCCGCGTATGAGTGTATGTATTTAATTCGGTCGGTCAACCCACGAACATGTTTAATTGTTCCATAATTCAAACCTAAGAATTCGAATCTATCAACTTTTCCTTCTTACCTGCAAAATCTTCTAAAGCCAATGACAAGCAATGTGAAATATTAGAGATGACAGGTGGTCGGGTACAGATTAATTACGTAAACAATTGGTTAGTATGCGTGGTATCATGTACAGTACAGTCGTCCCCATTACTAGTTTATAAAGGTTTATAACACTTGCGTATTACTTGCTGAAACTGTAGTTACTTCAATTTAATATTTGTGAGATGATGACGTGAGATCCAAATGCAAAGCCAGCGAGAAAATAGAAGAAATAGATAAATCGACAATGTCGATAGATCGATTGAGATATAAATACTCTGATCTATAAATTTTATCTGATTGGTTGAATGGGTTATTGATTGATTAAACTATTGACCGATTCACCAATAGATAGAATTATTGGCTGGTTACTTATCATTTGTTTGTTTGTTTGCTTGATTGTTTGATTGATTTACTGATTGATTGATTTGTTGGTTGATTGATTTATTGATTGATTGATTGATTGAGTTTATATAGACTAAATATTAAATAAAAAAGAAAAGATACTATCAAAAATGTAACTAAATAATAAGAAAATTCTTTCCACTTTCATCACTTCTCACGATTCCCATCATTTTCTATTTCTTTCTATCACCTCATCACCACCAACAGGATCACGCCCATCACCTCCCTCACCACCATCACCAACATTTAATATAGTAGTAACATAGCTGATGGTCATTTCTATCAGGACGATGTGAAACACCCAGAACATCTCGACTCTTATAAACAGATATCGCAGGTGGCGCGTTAAGGAATCATTAGGACCTCGCGAGTACCGACCTAATAATACTTGATCTGAAGTAGGTCATTCTGACCCGAAAGCAATGATTATTTATGAGCTTCATGGAATAATGTCAAGGTCTTTGGTCAATATAGTACGACGAGATTCTATAATGTCTCATATATGAATGTGTGATCAGTGTGTTTATCAGTGACGAATTTATTTATTTACTTATTATGATGCACTCTGTGTTATAAATCTGTAACAATCTTTTTCACGTGAGGATCCAGAATATAGAGATCTATCATTTCGACATATATACAGGCTGGTGATGACATTACCTTATCAACTTCCCTGCTAGAGGATTTTCCACTAGCCAGTCACTCGGGATGTCCATGAAGCATTTTAGGACTGGTATCTATCTGTGTGTGGGGACAAGTCCAAGACAAAGTTAAAGAGGCTACAACTTTTTTTCTCCGATTATTCTTCTGGACGCCTCCGTGGTCTAACTGGTAGCGCGTTCGATCACTATCACCTGAGTTCGAATCTTGGCGAAGGCTCCTCAGTGGTCTAGCGGTAGCGTGTTGGACCAGAGATCACTACCACCCGTGTTCGAATCTCGGTGTGTACACATCTGAAGATTGTTTCGTCTTTGACATCGCCTCATTATCTTTGGAGGTCGCTCGGCCCGTTTAGCCTACCTTGTGCACAAAAGTGACCATAAAACATCAATCATCGTCATCATCATCGAATCTTGGTGTGGGCACATATGAAGGGTGTTTCATCTTTGACGTCGCTTCATTACCTTTCGAGGTCCCTCGACCAAATTAGCCAACCATGTGCACAAAAGTGGCCGTAAAACATCAAATCATCATCCAATTTTCTTCTAGTAACAACTTCTACTGTTTCTATTATTTATAATGTTATGCATACATTGAGTATTTTACGTATAGAGACATCGTAATAAGTTTGTTTTTATACGGATGATTTTCAGCTGGTTGCCCTCTGACTAATTAACTGTCCAATAGAATATACAAGAACGGTCATTGTAGACACAACGAGATTGGTAACGTGATATCCGCACCAATCAGATTCAAGGACGGGCATGACAAATCATCCGCATGCTGATGACATCAATTAACACGGATTGGACCAACCTTAAAGCGCAACGGGAAACGAATCCTGGTCTATCAAACGAACTTTGGGATTGCATGACATTTAATGTGATCCTTCGACCAGACAATGAGAATGAATAATGAATAGCAGACGGAAACTTCGACACCGTAAATTGTGTACTGCACTAATCTTCGGAGATTAGTTGATTGGATCATACAACGTAAAGGTAACATAACCAACCAACCTCAACGTTCTGTTTATACCCACAGGACCTGCGGCTGACGGGCAGTTCCCTAGGGCAGACGTCACAAACACATTTACCTCGAGTCGATTCCACCTCTAACATGGAGAGGCGGAAAACGAATAAAAATTACAACCGGACCATTAAAAATGGATCTGATGTCGATCAAAATAAGATGCTAAAAGTGAAAGGCTACAAGAGCTTGCTGGCTAATGAGAAGATTAACAAGATTATGGAAACAATCAGAATGAGTACTCCTCATCGGATACATCATACAACTAAGAGAAATAAATGTAATGCTCTATGGCCAAAACGTTATTATGCTTTGTTTATACCTTCATCGTATAATCTAATCAAACATTATCTCATCAACCATGCATTTAACCATTCATCCACATTTTGGGGCTAAGTATTTAGAATATATATTATATATATATATATATATATATATATATATATATATATATATATATATATATATATATATATATATATATATATATATATATATATAATTGAAATATTGAGGTTTTCTTTAAATTCCAGCTGATAGCCATTTCTAAGGCAGTGGGTGGGTGGGTGGATTAGTGGGTGGGTGAGTGGGTGTGTTGGTGGGTGGGTCGGTCGGTCAGTCAGTCAGCGTCAGCCAGTCAGTCAGCCAGTCAGTCAGTCAATCAATCAATCAGTCAATGACTCATTCATTCCGTCAAATATGTTATTAGCCTCGGTGCTGGTCACACACATACACTATATCTGGATAAAGAGGAATTGAAAAATTACCGCCCAGTGTCTAATCTGCCTTTCTTGTCGAAGATCCTGGAGAAGCTGGTTGCTAAGCGGTTGGAGACCAATTTGAGTAGTCATATCCTGCATGATAATCTTCAGTCAGCTTACCATACCGGTCACTCTACAGAGACCAAACCCTTGGACGTCCACCATGACATTGCTGAAGCTTTAGATAGGAAGCCCCCTATATAGCCTGTAAGAAGGTTACTCTAAGGCGCTTGACAATAAATAATTCTATGGATGTAACAGATTTACATCTTTAAAAATACATAATTCTTTCCAGCCAAATACATAATATATTCAGCTAGGAAAAGCTGAAACAAAAAGATTAGTTTTATCTTCTTTTTGAAGGTATCAAGGGTCTTGCACTTCTGATGGTTACTGGAAGATTATTCCATAAGGTTGCAGCAGCCTTTCTGAAACATCTATTATCGTATGCCACTCCACCTGTTATTGGTACGGCTAAGGATGCTCTAGACTCAGACCGTAGAGACCTTGTCAGCTGATACGGAACGACAAGTTCCTCTAAGCACTGAGGGGCAGTCCCTTGAGGTGATTTAAAAGTGTACATCAAACATCTTGTACTGCAACCTATATATAACCGGAAGCCAATGCAGGGAGTTTAAGACTGGTGTTATATGTTCTCTTTTATGAGTGCGAGTGACTAACCTGGCAGAAGAATTCTGTATTTTCTATAGCCGTGTCATCAGTGTGCTTGGAAGACCATACAGAAGAGCGTTGCCATAATGTAGCCGAGGTGTTTTCAGAGCGTGTGCCAGTGTTTTGCAAGCATCCAATGGGTTGTACCGCCTGATATGACCAATATTACGAATTTAGTATTAACAAGCTTTGGATATTGCATTTACTTGCCTATCCATAGTCAGGGATGTATCAAAATATACTCCTAAGTTCTTCACTGACGATGCTACAGAAACAGTATTCTTACCTATCTGAAGCCGTAATTCCTCATTTATCCCAACCTGATGTTTTGGGTTAAAGATAATGAGTTCTGTCTTTTTCTCGTTTAACTTAAGCATATTTGCACTCATCCAAGTACTGATATCAGCCAAACAAGCTTCCAATTTCTCTGCAACATCGGACCAAGTTGTTTTGCACACAAATAAGAATAAAGGACAGCGATAGAGCTCAGTTAAAAAAAGCTTTTAATTTGTTTGAGCAATAAAAGTTTGTATAATACACTAAGACCTTCAAATATCCAAAAAGAAAATATAAACGGCCTTTATTACGTGTACTTCGTTTTTGTGTGTCACGTGACTTGGTCTGTTTTACTTCTAGAGAACGGTCGATCCGATAACAAGTCGCTTAAAGCGCTGCGGTATATACGGTGTGGGTTCTAATTTTCCTCAAGCCTGTGTTTATGGTAATTGTTTCATTTGGAAGATCCTCCCCCCCCCCCACACTTCCACCGCCCATATTTCTCACGTGTGACAAGCGCAGAGGCTGAACAAGCCGAGGCGACTTTAAGAGGAAGACTTCGTACAATGATATAGATAAGAGATCAAAGTATCCGTCGATCATTTAAAGTAGCATCTCGTATGTTATTTAATCTCTAAAGAAAAACATCAGTATTCATAACACAGAATGTCAGGGATAATGTAGTAATATTTGATGGTATGATTTCTATTAAAACGATGAGTAAATATTGATATTTCTCTGCGAGACGCGTTAACTAACAACCTGTCATAAATACAGGATGATACTGATATGTAATAATATAGACGACTGTAGAATATAAACTACAATAATCAAAGACATCATACAGGGATATAACTTCGTGAGAGGACAGAGAATGGCACTTTATTAATTAATGACATATCCATACCAGTGTACATGAGAGTGTGTATATATATATATATATATATATATATATATATATATATATATACATATAAATCATGTGAATGTATGTGTATATGTGCGTGTATGTATATGTGCGTATATATGCGTGTGTGCATATATATATATATATATATATATATATATATATGTGCGCTTGCGTGAGTGTGCATCTGTATGTATGTGCGTGTATGTGCGTGTAAGTGTGTGTATGTGCGTGGGCATGTATGTGCGTGTGCGTGGATGTGGGTGTGCCCGTGCGCGGATACATATAAAGTGGCAATGGCTCAGAACATCAGCATCTAAACATCCTTTAAGACCTATACCTCCATAAATATCTACATAAATAACATTATACATACTTCAATCTAAATATAAAACGTTCTACACCTCCACATATCTATACATGTGTAGACTTATACATATGCCTGGGCTACTCATCAGCCTGTGGGGCCAAGTTAATCCGCTCTTCGACAAATATGTCACGCCCACACTGAAGCGGCTACATGCAGGCTACGTACCAAAGCGGAAGCACGTACAAACATACCATTTGACACCACAGCTCGAAGTAAACAACACGTACGTGTCTTTCAATGCAGCGATAGTACATATACAAGATAGCTACTTTGAAACAACAGTTTACATTCATCAGTAATATTCTGTGGTTCAAAAGAAACATATACAAAGAACGTTTCGACACCCCAGATGCTGACCTCGAAGACAACTTCTTCAGCACACTTGGTTTTTAGGGGTCAGAGAATGACAAACGTAGTCAAATGGCCCCGGTACACCATGATCCACTTGTAAACTCCTTCCTCAGAATATGAGGCACCACACCAGGTCATAGCCCTATTTCTCTTTCTCTGATCCTCCCCACACGGGAACTTTCAGAGTCTTGGGCATGGTGTTTGCGTATTGGCGTTGAAGTTCCGTGATCATGCGTTCAGGTCATCCATGACCAATGGACGTTTGATGACACCAAACGCGTCTTCAATGGTAACGTAGTAGAGGATGATAATGAATGTTTAATCAAATTAAATATGACATCATCAATCATTACTATAAAGAATAGGACTTAAAACTATTATATAAATTGTTATTATCGGAGAAAGTAATAAATGTTTAACTACACCTATATTACAGAATAGTAGACAAAAGATATTGTATAGAGATGATAACCACAAATGAATTAATTTACTAAGGTAAGGGATAATATTATTAATACTAGTAGAAAATTATATTTCAAACAATGCTATTGTAGAATCTGTTTAATTTTTTGTATAATATATGTTTACATAAATCATATCACTTTATAAATAAAGCAACTTAATTGGACAAGAGAAGATCGTCACTTCTGCTCTTAGTATTACTACTGACAGAAACAGATATCACATTATCTAAGGTGCTGTAGTATTCATTGGTATTCATTGGTATGATATTTTTTACATTCATCGTCTCGCTTTAGCAACTAGCCTTCTAACATTCCTTCCACACTCTCTGTGGGTTTCTTATGTGAATAATGGTCAGTGGAATAATCATGAATACTCTATCTTGTATGGAAAATTATCAGAAGAATTATGAAAAATCTATGTCTTTGCCATATTTATAATCATTTCCGTCGATAACCATAAAGACCACAAATTAAAGGAATACACATCTGAGTCATCTATCGACTAATTCCCTCGAGCAGATCAGTCTCACAAACGTCAGAGATTATAAGGCATTCGTTGATTTAATCCCTGCCCAGTCCTTATAAAGTCATCACCATCTGGTATATCAATTGCATTTGTCAGTAGGACTTAAACACTTAACTGTTTGTTGTTATGCTGCAGGACTCGTGCATATGAAATTACACATAGTTACTAACATCATCTAGTAAGATCATCCAAAAACCCGTACAAATAATTCAAGAATTTCACGAAATCCCTATTTATTTCATTAATTTTCTGAAGTCTCTCAGCGATTCAGTAATTACGTGAAATC
This sequence comes from Paralvinella palmiformis, assembly GCA_025642065.1. NCBI lineage: Eukaryota > Metazoa > Annelida > Polychaeta > Terebellida > Alvinellidae > Paralvinella > Paralvinella palmiformis. The sequence continues at coordinate 303,926 of JAODUP010000158.1, forward strand.
CCTGAAAATTTCGAGGATTTCGGGAAATTAGTAATAATATCAGTATGAATTATGTGTCCGAGTTCTATTCCACACTTAATTCAATTGAAAGATGGAATGGCTTTTACAAAACAAGTAATTTGGTGGCAATGGAAGCATCTTTCTCTGTGTGCTCTTATAGCAGACAGAATAGCTAGAAACTACTGTTGCTAAATTATTTTCTAAAGATACCATTCTAGAAAGTGATACGAGAAACCTTTCCCTTCTCGTTCTTTTAAGAGATAATCTTGTTAGGTCAAAACTACAGATATGTGATACACTTATTATAAAATAAGTTTCTGAATTATGAGTTTGGTCATTTTGTAACAAATGTTCTGTATAACACTTTTCCAACAGTTTTGATTCCGCTGATTGTTTGATGTATCTAATATTCATAATGTAAAGGCTGCATTTCACAAACTAAAATCTTCCCAGTTTCCAGACTTCGATGTTGTTCTTTATTCTGAAAAATATCTTCGTAGATAAAAATAAGAATATTCGATGACTCCAGCAGACGCAGGTATCGTCCATTTGTCATTAATAGTCTCTTTTTATTAATATATTTAAAAACATTACTTCACATTTTTACTCTAATTTAGTACGTGCTAAGGATAATCGGATGGGATTCAATATATCGCTTTTACACTGATGTCTGTCTTTTTCCTTTACAGTCAATATATGACGTATATGTTTCCATTAACATACCAGTTTATATATGTTATTTGGATGTCCTTAAAACCATTGATCGTTTAAACCATTTCTAACCTTTTGCTTAGATATTAAATTGAATTTTTAGAAGCTACCGTGTCCTTTCTTACTACTAATTGCACGTGACAGAATATGTTCTACTTAATAATAGATATAGATTATACTTAAGTTAAGTATGATGAAAGCGTCTGATTTTTCCTTTATCTTGGCACTCGACATATTATAGATTGTACTTAAATTAGGTGTAGTGAAAAAATTATTATGACAAGCTACATATATTTGTTTTCTTGGTAATAAGGAATTATAATTCAAAGTATGAATGTACGAACAAATAAATAAATAAATCACCGAACAAGCCAACAAATAAGCAACTGAATGAATGAATGAACGAATGAAGTAAGTAATTAATTAATTAGTTAATTGTTATTTAGTTGGCTGATTGGTCATTCAATCTATTGGTTGGTTAATCGGTTGGTTAGCTGGCTGCTTATTCCATTGGTTGGTTTATTCTTTAGTTACATCGATTCATTGTCACTAAACAAGATTATGGAAAATAATCAATTTGACAACATCGAAATGTCCATGAAGCATGTATGGAGGAAATAATGAAAATAATTATATACCACCCAATCTATAGTTATTTGCTTTAAAAACAATAAACAATACCTTTCTGAAATATACACTGCTTACAAATTATTCCGAAATACGGCATTAAAAATAAGTCTTTTGCGTTGAAAATATTTGTGTCGTAGATGAAAACAGCAAAGTTGATAAGCCATTTATCAGAATAACCTAAAAGGTTGCAAATCATCGATTTACTGACTCTAAATTACAAAATATTCTCAGTCAAAGGCTCGCGTGTCAGTTAAACAGATTGACAGTTGGTCTCTCCGATATACCGAAATATATGACACTTTAGTACTGAAGAAGCATCTTCAGATCAGATGTGTCTTGGTCTGACGTCTTCGATGAAGTGTAGAACTGGAACTATGAAAATTTGTAAATAATTACTGCTACTCCTCAAATACATAGTAACATTACCTTGACTAGTCGAGATGGATTTGAGGGAATTGTTTATCCATAATAAAATTACCAGACATAAATTATATGACTTTCGTAATCCAAGTCTACAAATCCCGAGAGTGTAAAAATGTGAGAAGTCCTAATAACAGAAATACTGGAGTAGCCTATATAAATCATCGTTATTTATGTGTCCTGCTTCAGATCGGGAAAATATATATATATATATATCCCAACTGTTAGCTTGATGCAGCACCGTTTTTCAAATATCCGGTGAGGTTGGCCAAGGAGAGACTTTGAAAACAACATACAAATACTACGATTTAGATCTAGTTCGGAATATATAAGTAGATATATCTACCTTTTTTCTCACCCGATTGGCTCCACATATATGGAAAAACATCAGTCTGAAAACGGAGTTTTACTAAGAATATTCCCGCGACCCTGTTTATAATAGAAAGTGTATACGGCTGATCCCGGAAAACCGTGTTTGTTTACAATTATTAATCCCTGCTAACATCAATAGCATGCACTTAAAATGAAAAGGAAATACATTTTCTATTACCTTAAACGATATTCCATCCAAAAACAATAGTCAATCGCAAACAATTTTTTTATATTTACCAGTAACTAGCGGATTATTACAAGGCGTTTTCAATGTAGTTGATACATCAGCGTGTCAAACCACATGCCCCTCGGGGTGCTGTCAGAGGCAGTTTAGCAAGGTGTCGTATAAAACTATATATTCAGACATAATTTCCATTTGTACTGGTATATGTTCCATCCCGGTCATCATTGAGCAGTGAAGATGACAAACATGGTCCCACACACACACACTTGGATGTCTACCAACGCTATTTATCACGACTCATCGAGTTGAATGGCGTGTTTACCGGCACAATGTAATGTGTGTCTGGTTGATATCGGTTTCGGAAAAGCGATGCGTTTTTTTCTACATGTATGTATCGGTGTCTGGATATATCTGGGAGGTGGCGCGCCAGAGATTGATCTCCCCGCAAGTCGGGACAGCGTCACCAGCGAATGTTTACCCTAATTTGGCAACTGAGTCATTGTAAGCGAGAAAGGCACAAATAGTATACAGCTCTAGATGAATTTTTCTAACAGAAACCAGAACATTGCAGCATATATCATGCACTATACCAGCTGATACAGCCTGAAATTCCTACAAGAATTTTGAACATCTTATGTTCCTCAGGCGTAACTAACAAAAATTGAATTTTGTTCTTTTCATTTGAAAAGTATTTGCATTTGAAATGCATCCAACAGTATTTGTATTTGTATTTAAATACATTTACAAATGAATGAATTGGTATTTGTATTTGACCAAAAGAAAAGTATTTGGATTTAAATACATTTCAATGTATTTGACCCCATACCTGACTGCAACCGCAATATAATATGTCTTGACACCTCATAAGCATTCAAATCCAATAAATACTATGACCTACTCGTCACTATTAGAACATTTACATCTGTGCTAAAGCAGACCGCTATGGCCGAATTGCCCGTCCATATACTGTAGATCGACAAATATTGACGATCGTTTTAATTTGCCGAATTGAAAAAAATCGCCAAATTAAAACGATTGTCAACATATGCCGATCATGTAATCTACAGACTAACACACCATCATAAATATAGTCGAAAGCTGACAGTTATGAGGATTTACTATTGTTCTCAATAGTGTGTGCTTGTTTAGGCAAATTAATCTGCATACAATAATTAAATTGAACGCTGGTAAATAAACTATTTATATTTAAGATCAGTTTAAAATCAGTTGAACGCGTCATCAATATTATGTATCATGGGATGTGATTGGCTAACTCTCCATCAATAGAATCATCTTTCGAAAGTCGCATTATAAAAAACACCCAATTATGATAATCAATTAATTGACAGCATTGTCATAATATAACATCACCAGACAATATCCTATTGGTATGAAGTTTATCTCAATCTAGCACAAATCATCGAGGTGATCATCCGTTTACAATACAACACTCAGCATTCACGCGCAAGCTAATTACACGCCACACTAAACATTTAAAGTTATGGTGACATAATGGTGACACCTTCCAAGAAAGTTTGTAATGAACTGTGGTATTTCAAGCGGATTACTGACCATTCACCATTCAATCCATATGACTTCTTTTGAGAGTGGTGCGTGTTTGGATAAGAATCTGTAAGCGACCGGTGACCGCGTTTTGGCTTATGGCGTGAATTACAAGAAAACACAGGTGTCGGCGTGTTTTGAAGTTGTGATTTGAGACAATATTTGTGAATTTACCAAGATTATTCAGGCTTTATATTACAGATAAAATGACGAAATTAGATCATTTCAAAACGAAGAATTCGCCAACATAAAACGTCGCCATCTTGTCCACATTATCGATTCGCCAACTTAATACCTCGCAATTATTTGCCGATTTACAGTATTAGCATTATCAAATGTCAGACATAATGTCTGCTATTCAAACTATGATTATGATAGAGGGTTTTAGTATTATTAATGACAAGCGGGCTAGAGCTAGCCTTGAATGTCACAGTACAGACTGGACATAACTGGACCCAGGAAAGATAATTCTATTGCTACATACCACTAAGGTGAATTATGTATGCAACTAAAGTTGTTATGTAAAACACACCAACCACACGAGCTGTGTCCAATGCCACCGCTCGAGATGTTTGATAACCAGGTCAAACACCTAAACGGCGACCCTCCAAATATGTAAATAGTGCACGGAATATACAACTCTAGATCAACATACAGTCTCCACGCACAGAAAATAGAACATCTAAACCCTAGCATACTATGCCTTATTATATTTGCTGGAGGGTGAAATACCTCATAAGTACTCAAATCCAATAAATACTATGACCTACTCATCACTATTAGAACATTTACGTCTGCACAAATCTACTTTATATCCGATAAATGGTGAAATAATGAGATGACACCCTGTCAGGATCTACATTACGCGGTATTGGAATATATGTGTATCGAGAGGGAAGTCAAGCTTATAGATAAGGCGCTAACCTGTTTCTAAAAGATAACGATTTTATTGTGTAGAAACAGGTGCAGCAATATGTGATATCAGGATCAGGAAATGGAACAATAAAAAAACTCTGTGTGTGTGTGTGTGTGTGCGTGTGCGTGTGCGTGTGCGTGCGTGCGTACGTGCATGCGTGAGTGCGTGTGCGTGTTTTTTATAGCTTTTTATAATAAGGCACAGGTACAGAGAATCTCGAACCGTGAATTCAAAATCTAGACCAGAGTAGCGACTTTTCATACTGAGGCATTTTTTATCAAAGAACAACACTAATTTACGAATTACTTAACAAAACTCAAAAGATTTAGTGACACTATTTGTTGCACAATTAACTGTTAACTTTACCGCCACAGTACGTTTAGTTAAATGTACACAACCAATCGATGGTTGACATAAGTGTTTATAGAACATAAATATGTCATAAATATGTAGGGCTATCAAAGCATTAAATTATAAATAACCGAGGACTGACTTGAAATTAAAATTGACCGCGTTATAGGTGCATTTTTAATCCTCTGCCCAAAATAATCATTGGATTTAAAAGGACATTTTTAAATCGTATTATTATTATTATTATTATTATTAGTGACAACTTGTTATTTCTTTTATAATTTAACATCAAACTATCGGATCATTTATTTTTAAGCATTTAGAAAATTTAGAAAAAATACTAGACATTTTGAAAATAACGCGTTTAGATTTGATTGCCGAGTTAAGTGGCCGAATTATATTCACTAAATTTGTTAAGATGTGTTGAACTGAAACATATAAGATAACGTAAAATAGCCGCGTATCTGTCAAACAAATAGACACACTAAGTCGATAATGTCGGTATCAATCGAGTGACCGAAATTATTCACCCCTAATTTACTTCGACAGATAAGTTTACTTATTGAACAATAAATTAAACTTTACATTCCCGTAAAATGTTATTTACACTAGGTCGTTCATTGTGTTTCAGCTATTTACCTTCGAAGCTTGAGCTACTAATATAGGAAATATATTATGATGTCAATTGATCAAGGTAAGTCAGTAATGCTTGTTCTTCTCGACCTTTATGCTGCATTTGATAAAGTTGACCATAATGTACGTGTCTCCCGGTTAAAAGACATGTTTGCTCTGTCAGGTAAAGTACTTGAATGGTTGCGATCCTATCTGGAACAACGCTTCCAGAGAGTGTCTGTTCGTGGTATTTTATCTGACATTCAGTTTTTGTTATCTGGTGTACCACAGGGTTCAGTTCTTGGTCCTCTTGTTTTCACAATGTATACCTGTCCTCTTGGGATCATTAAGCAGTGATATGGGATTAAATATCACTTGTATGCTGATGACACACAGCTGTCTATATCACTGGATCCTGATAATCAGTTAAATTTCTCTTCTTCCTTGAAGAATTTAGAAAATTGTATTGCTGATATCCGGCTATGGATGACTCAAAATCTTCTAAAACTAAATGATAATAAAACAAATATTATATATTTGGCATCACCACATTGTGTTAAATCCCTAAAGACACCAGCATTACAGATGGGTGCATCTTCGATTACCCCTAATGGGTCAGTAAAAAATCTAGGGGTTATTTTTGACCAATGTATTAACATGCATGAACATGTCACATCAGTATGCCGAGCTGCCTACTACCATCTTAAGAACATCCACTGTTTAAAAACATTCTTGATACAAGAATCACTTGTAACTGTAGTTCATGCCTTTGTTACATCTCGTATAGACTATTGTAACTCCCTATTATATGGCATATCTGATTATAACATTAATTGCCTTCAGTGAATTCAGAATAGTGCAACTCGCATTGTAACAAATACTAGAAAATATGATCATATCACCCCAATTCTTCAAAAACTACCTTGGCTACCTGTTAGACAGCGTATCCATTTCAAGATTTTATTAATAACTTATAAATCTATTAATGATATGGCGCCAGAATACCTTGGTGAACTAGTGTCTATTAGAAAGTCATCCCGAAAACTCGTCATCCAGTCAGATACTACTGCAGGTGCCAGTGTCTCGGCTCAAGTCGTATGGTGATTGTGCGTTTAGTATTGCACCCTTTGTGGAATAGGTTACTGGCATATATTAGAAATGCGTCGGCTCTTGAAAATTTTAAATCTCTTCTAAAAACACACCTGTTCAAGGTCACTTTCACAGATAAATAATTATTATCTTTTAAATCACTTACAGGAATTTGACAGACATATTATTTGGGGTATTATTATATTACATATTATTTGTACAGCACCTTTGAATGGCTCCTGCTAGTAAGAGCGCTTTATTAAATATACATCATTATCATTATTATTATAAATAACTTCCAGATAGAGATGTGCCTTTTGGTGATTCGATGCATGAAAGTTCTATTTTATATAACCTAGCACGTTCAGACCTCAGTTTAGAAAATTAGAAAATATTATATTATAATTATATTGTATGTGCGTAAGTAAGTATAAGTAAGTAAGGTTTATTTCATTTTCTTTATATATATTATATATATATATATATATATATATATATATATATATATATATATATATATATACAGCATATATTAAGCACAAGGCTTATATATTGATTAGATTGAATAATTAAAATGAAAATTGAGAGGATCAGTATACCATTAGTGGTATCTTACTACTGGCTCTATGATGGATGAGGGATGATTGCGGTGTTCGAGAGTGTCACAGCACTGAGAGGAAGGAGACAATACTAGCGTTAATCATAATTTAAAGATGTAATATAAACAAGAGCACAAGAGGGACGAGGAGAAAAGAGAAGCATCAGGACAAGAATCTACAAATTAAAATAATAGAGCGATTTTGTCGTATAGACCTATGTCATTTTGTCTATCACAGAAAACTAATAAAATGGGAGGTAACTGGGTTGATAATAACCTGGGTTCAACAGTAACAATCGTTCCATCGTAGATTGTAGCATTTCACCCTTTCTGGGTATGCGTCAGTTATGTGTGTTTTAAGTTGATATTTAAAGTGACCTCGTGTGGTTTGGTATGTCAGCACATTCATCCATTTATTCCATATTTTGGGAATGCTAATCAACGGTAGTCTACTAGCAAATATATTATAGCTTTTTGCTACATACAGATGGTCAGACTGTCTTGTCACACGGGCGTTTACAGATATTGGTAATTTCTTAGTATTAAGATCAAACACAAAAAGTGCTGCATGGTATTCCACTAAGTCAGCGAGCTTTAATATACGAGAACTACGAAAACGTGGGTCAGTATGGCTGTTGTACTTGGCATTGTTGATTAAACGGATAGCCCGAGATATTTCTGATTAATGTGGGATGGATGATACTTCCATGTTAAATAACGTGTGTGTGAGAGGGAGGAAGCCCCCCACAAGTAATATATATATATATTACCGTTACATTTTTTTAATAATTGTTTTCATATGTCAAACATATGTAAATACAGTTGATGTTATAGACCATATCTAATGTGTGTCCAATGTCAACTCTTTATTTAACTGGATAGAGTATCTAGTGTTGATCATCATTCAACCCAAGAATACGTGAAAATGTTAAGCTCTTCCGGGTTTCAAATTTTAGAACTCTAACCTATCATCGTCTCTTTCATATCCGGAAACCTAACATATTTTAGACACCGTTATAAACAAGATGAAATATTACAGAATAAAGATGATCGGTTATAGGTTAACCATTGTCCTCTCAAGTACATGTGCTGTCCGGTCATCCTAATTGATTGATTGATTGATTGATTGATTGATTGATTGATTGATTGATTGATTGATTGATTGATTGATTGATTGATTGATTGATTGATTGATACAAATATATATATACATTTACAAAACGACAGAATTATAGTATAGATTGATTAATTGATATGTACGAAGCAAGATAAACAGGTACATAGGTATATATATATATATATATATATATATATATATATCATCGGCTCCAATGAATGAACTTATTTATTTCTTGCAATAGAGACCATTTTATGATGTTGTCTTGACAACAACCCGACACGTTTTCTAAGAGAAGGCAACCTTTTAAGCCAGATTCTAAACTTGGGCCGGAGATGAGTGGCTAAACCGTAAAGACCGATTCTACCGACCTCCCAACGAAGAGAACCAACAAGGGTGAGATAAGGTCGGGCCAATATTACACGTCCGTAATCCGATGTCTCGTTCCTATGTTGTCTTCAATTGAATTATCCGACGAACCATTCTCAAGTACATCGAATCAGCGGACGATTTGATTAAAAGCAAAACTTCGCACCTTCGGCATTTAATTAAAATTGTCAGCCTTGATTAACTCTTTGGCTGAATGAGAAAATAATATCGACACAATAACCGGATTGGGTCAGTTCTATACATGAATGATAACGATTTACGATCCAGAGAGAGAGAGAGAGAGAGAGAGAGAGAGAGAGAGAGAGAGAGAGAGAGAGAGAGAGAGAGAGAGGGAGAGTATTCCAGCTACGAGAGCCATCCTGACGTATTACATTTGGTCCGTGGGAGTATCAATTTTTTAATCTTCCCGGGAAATTCAATTTTATTCTATGTAATAACTTTGAAAGTTTGAAATTAACCCAATACCATGTTAAATCAGCCAATTTCAGAAGCGTAATGTTTATATTGAAGAGACTACCCCGATCAGTAATAAATGAAATAAATAATTAAATAACATACAGAAGCGCGCGCGCGCGCGCCAGCACACACATACACACACACATACACACACTACACATACACACACACACAGATACAAATATATATATACATTTACAAAACGACAGAATTATAGTATATACTACTTACCAGGTGCCTTAATTATGTTATAATTAACATATATTTTGCTAATAGTTTATTTTATAATATTTATAGATTCAATTAAAACTTTCTTGCTGTTCATGCGCATTTCACGGTAACTCATCTCTTCCAACAAAGTTATCATTCAATCAGTCAGATTCAAACCGGAACCTATTAGCTTTGTCGGCCACTCTATTCACAGGGCCATAATAATTTCTGCTTGTACTTGATCATTATTAGAAACCAAACACACCAGAGCTCATGTCAATCGGAAAAGTATTTATTGATTGAATTCCCTGAAATGAATTTTCATTATTTCATTGTCCAGGTGATTGAATTTGCTCAGGTTGAATTGATCTATACTGAATTAACAGGATTAGTTTAAGTGTGTCATCGGCACTCGTCGATGCACGCCAATATTTGCTTTCATAAATCTTTGAGTATAAATCCCTTACAATTCAGTTGCTAACTTATTTTAATTGTTGATTCTCCAGAACAAAACTGTTCCTATTGGCTAATCAGCTCCAGAAGATCATCCCGTGACAATTGGATAAGCTACAGCAAAGTCATTGTTATCAACCAGAATATTCATATTTATTATTAAATGTCAAAAGATATGAAAAATAAAAAATTCATTTCAAGACAATTCCTCAGAAATGGATGATACAGCACAATATATATATATATATATATATATATATATATATATAAACGCTTATTATAAATTACTAACATAAAAGATAAGAGAATATAATTCCAGACTAGATCACCATTCGACAGCTAATCACCTGTATACCTGTATCTTGTACATCCTATTATCTCTCCAGATTAACAAAACATGATCCGGTCATTCCCAAACCTCAAATGTAATCTGCATCCCAGAACCCTTCATTCATCACTAAGACCATATTGAACTATAACACAGTTTTACATATAGTGAGTGATATATTGCTTTTATGACCTCCCTCACCGCATAATTCTACATATATATAAATCTATACAAATTCAACCTAAACATATTTTTTGAAAGAGCTAATCAACTCTTTGAATGTGACAAATCTGTCACACATACAGTGAAGCTGTTGTATGTAGATACATACAGAAAGCGGAGCCATGATTGATTGGACTGAACCAGACACCGATCTATGATTGATTGGACTGAGCCGGACACCGATCTATGATTGATTGGACTGAGCTAGACACCAACGCGCGCGCGCGCGCGTGTGTGTGTGTGTGTGTGTACAGCTGTGTGTGCGTGTATGTGCAGCTGTACGTGTGCAGCTGTATGTATGTAAATACTAACGTGAGAAATGACTGCCTTCTTTATTTATCTTTTGTCGTTGTTTTGTTCTGTTTTGTGTATATTTTGTTGGGGGGGGGGTCTATTTAATTTTGGTGACAGAGGAGTTATTTACACGTCATCATCTCAACATCAACATTCCTAACAATGAACCAGTGACAGTTGCAATAAGACGAGTGTTTGGTTATTTGCGCACCTGGCTGTAATCCGTCTGGATTGTGTACACGTTTGTCCTAGTCCCGTCTGTACTAAGATTGTCCACCATAACAAACACGAATCTAACAATCTCCTTATAACACCATCTACCGAAAACATCAAATATCCGTTTTTCCATCTACATAAATATGGTCTCGTTATCTGCAGTTAAGTCGATAGAGAGCTCAAGGTCAACTGGTACATATCACATCAACCATACATGCGAACAATAAAATGGTTTATATACTATAAATAGAATATAGAAAGAGCTTAAGCCCTGTTAAAGAATCAATTCCTTAGATTAAACCAAAGTGTGAATCTCGTACATCTATCTGAACTATAAATTCCTTAGACATACCCACAGCATGAAGTCCCTTGTCTTTGTCAGCATATATCGGACTAAGTACCTAGACTTAGCCAAATTAATAAAGTTTTAGCATCAACCTATGGATGCCTTAGTTTGACCTAATCTACTGTCCTTGGACATGTCAAGAAAGGTTCTTAGACATATTTTAGGTGCAACAGGCTGGCACAAATCTACTTTATATCCGGTAAATGGTGAAATAATGAGATGACACCCTCTGTGTTGTCAGAATCTACATTACGTCGTTTAGGGAGGTCAAGGTTATTGATCAGGCGCTAACCCGTTTCTAAAAGATAACGATCTTATTGTTTAGAAACGGGTACTGCAATATGTGGTATTAGGATCAGGAAATGGCACAATAAAAAAACAGCTGTGTGTGCGTGCCTGCGTGTTTTAAAATAGAGATATATGGCCTTGAGCATGAACACCTAAACATCTTTTATCACATCCTAATCCCCATAAATCTACATGTCTATACAAACTTCAACCTAAACATACAAATAATATCCCACTTAATCCGCTTTTGGAATGTGACATATCTGTTACACCCACAGGGAAGCTGTAGTATACAGAAAGCGGAACACATACAAAAAGTACCATACTACATCACACCTCGCTGTAAGCAACACCTGCCTGTGGACGCCTGTGAAACGCCGCAAGGCGACTGGCCAAAGTAAAATTGTAAATGTTGCTGTTTTGCGGCCACTTTTGTGTACAAGGTTGGCTAAATGAGCCAACGACCTCCAGAGGTAATGAGGCGAAGTGAAAGATGAAACACTCTTCTGACATAGCCCTGCCGGGGTTTTAACCCAGGTGCTATCCGTCTGTTACAACCGGGCTACCAGCTGGGCCACAGGTTACGCTTGAAGACAGGTGGAACCCCAGGCACCTAATAAAAGGTGGAACTTTAAGTGACAGAACGACATATATTATATGCAATCTATTTATATCTATGCATACATACAAACATACATACACACATACAAATAAAAGTGTACATGCAGATACTTCATGTACAGTTCCATATAGATATAGCTACATAAAAAAGTAATTTATTTTGTTTTGGTTAAGTGATGAAGTCATCTTTATTTTGACACGTATAACTAGTCTTGATATGAATACATCAACTACGACTGAGTGCATTTCCTCTAACTTCCTCCCGTGTTCGAATCTAAGGGTGGACATATCTGAAGGTTGTTTCGTCTTCGACTTCGCCTCATTACCTTTGGATGTCGCTCGGCCCATTTAACCTACCTTGTGCACAAAGGTGGCTGTAAAACATCAATCATCATCTACCTTCCTCCCATAATAAAGCGTCCTTACTGGCAAGAACCATTCAAAGACGCTGTACAATAATACCCCGAATAATATATCTATAAACACCCAATAAGGGATTTGAATGATAATCATTATTCTTATGTGAAAGCAACATGGATCAGGTGTGTCCTCTGAACGGATTTATAATTTTCAAGGGCAACCTATCCCACAAAGTGAAGGCTGCAACACTAAATACACAATCACCATATGAATTGCGCCGAGACACTGGCACCTGCAATAGTATCTGACTGGATGACCCGAGTTGGCGGGATTACTTTCTAATGGACACCAGGTATTAAAATGCCTCAGCCTTACACTTCACAGGTTTTTGTTTGGGGGTTTTACTCACTCCAACTGTGCCACAAGCTGGGCTTTTATCATACGTGACCGGAGCCTTCACACTTTGTTCTTTTTTTAAGATTTTTATTAAGATCTTCGTTAAGATTTTCAAGATTTACGAAACATCTTGTAATCCACAAACACCGATCATCGTTTCAACAAAGAAAAAGTATAATATGTCAGGAATAGAGTAGACATTAGAATATCAAAAGCATAAAGTGATTGATTAATTAATTTGCTGATAAGTTATATCCAAAATAGTTGTCAAGATTACAATTCCCGAAGTAACGCATTTAGCAGTTCTCAGTTCAAAGATTTTCAATGCTGGCATTCAGCGCTTGTGCCACCATTACCCGTTAATTGCATCATTCCTTTAATGTTATTAAGAATTAGTTTGGAGATCTCGCACAAGAGTTGCTCAAGAAGCTATTTACTCAAGGTGTGTTGAAAGGCTCTTAAATAAATAGTAATGTAAACAGCACGACACACTACCTGAGACACCGTCAGCACAAAACTCCACACACACCATCGGTAGCATAACACAATAGGGTTAGGGTTGCAAAATAGGTAATTTGTATTATAGAGCATTTGGTTAAGCTGGTGGTATCAGTTTAGTGGCGCCCTCTACTTATGCACTTAATCCGCAGAATGTGCGATATAGCGATATATATATATATATATATATATATATATATATTATACAAAAACATAAATTTTTACCAGATTCGTTTTGTTGTCTTCCACGTGTTTTTGAAATATTTTATGACGTCTCCATAGACAGACAAATCATCATGTCACGTGACTAACCACACAATGTTTGTTGTGCCGTACAATGGGATATCATTTCAAGAATAAATTAATTGGGTTACTGTACCGAAACTCACTAGGTGAATGAACCTAAAGACTGCAAATCCATAATTAGCTGTTACGTCCATAACCAGTACTTAGAGTGGAGAATTTGGCAATAAATACGTAATGTAGTGACCAAAATAACAACAACAACAACAACCTTGACGACAACGACAACAACAACTATGACAGAATGCCAGAATGACAAACTGAACACCTAAATTTGTTCGGTGATAGAAACAGTAAATGGTAGAAGGCTAAGCTTGGAATATCCCACACAGAGCCCCGACCCCCTCCCAAATAGTCTATTGGGAAAGATCTCGGATTTTTGGCCATCACAAAATAGCTATCAACACCTCAATTCAGTATGAATATGTTTAACTACAAGCAAATAATCATTTTAAATTAGACTTAAATTATTTAATTTTCCTCATTTGACTCCCCTAAGATTGTAGAAGTTACTTATAATAATCGAAAATAGAATACCTACTTAAATTAATCACCGTCACTTAACAACTCCGATCCATTTGTCAAACTTTTAACTGTAAACGTTATGATATTATATTTATCTGTTGAAATTAATTAACGTTATGATAATGGTGTTCTGCCAAGAGGCACATCTCGGCTATCTTTTTCTTATGCCTTTCCACTGTTGGTATGGTAGCATGAAATTATCGCATAAAATATTACCTAATAGTTTATCTGCTTTCCTGCATAGCAAACGTCAAGCCAATAAAACAAGTTGATAAACTGTCGTTTCGGTGTTTAGGGAAGAAAATAATCCGTATCTAATGTTCAGTGTTTAATTGAATAGATTATAATCTAGGCAAAAATATGGCAAAATATTACCCTCCTCAAATGAATAGAAGATTGTGTGTGTGTGTGTGTGTGTGTGTGTGTGTGTGTGTGTGTGTGTGTGTGTGTGTGTGTGTGTGTGTGTGTGACATTGGTTATGTGGTGTGTGTTGAGAGAAGAATGAGAAAGACAGAGAGAGAGGTGTGTGAGGATAAAATTGTCGTTAATATAATAATAATAATAATAATAATAATAATAATAATAATAATAATAATAATAATAATGTACATGTATATTTAATAAAGTGCCGTCACTAACAAGAGCCAATCAAAGGTACTGTATAGTGATATCCAAAATTATTTCTGTAAAAAAAACAATAAAGAACTTTGATAATCTTTATTTATCTGCACCTTGAACAGGTGTGTTTTCAGAACAGATTTAAACCTTTCAGTAGACGACGCATTTCTAATATCTACCGGCAGCCTCTTACACAAAGTGGGAGCTGCAGCAGTAAACCCAGAATCACCTTTACTATGACTTGAGCCGAGACACTGGCACCTGAGTTTTCCGGGTGACTTTCTACTGGACACTAGTTCACACAGATATTCAGGAGCCATGTCATCGATAGATTTATAACTTGTTAGCAAAATCTTGAAATGGATATGCTGTCTAACAGGTAGCCAATTAACTTTTTGAATAATCGTGGTTATATAATAACATTTTCGAGTATTTGTCACTATGCGAGCTGATCTATTCTGAATTCGCTGAAGGCGATTGATGTTATTATGCCATTATAAGCATATATCTACGTACAAGTACCACCTTCACACATGACAGCATACAGTCAAATAAGGTAGCTACTACAGTGATTTCTGTTTGCAAACAAACAAATGATTTTTATTTAAAAAAAAATTTAAATCGAAGGAGGTGAGCAGGGGGAAAAGATTTTAAACAGTTTTGGTGTTTTATCACACGACGAGATAAGGCTGTTATCTTGGCTGGAGATAAGGATATCATCTCAGTTAGATAAGAACGCTTTTGGCTATCTGATATATCAAGTGAACGTTTGGTGATAAGACATCAGTTTGTCACCAATACACAATGTCCAGGCAGCTTCTTTTGTTATAGCAAGTCGGGACAAAATTTACACCTTCATAAAACACACAAGCAGACCACACACACACACACAAGCACAACTCTATACATGTGTCCACGTGCACAAATATACACATGCTTGTGCACGTGCATCCAATAGGCATTCATTTTACATCTCAATATGAAAGTGTATTTTTCAGTCCCTTGATAAATCGCACAGGTAATGAAGTTACGGTTTATTAGCCTTCGTGACGGTGCCTTTTAATACACAACTAAATCGGGCATACGCACGCACACGGGCAGCATTGATCCATCTCAACAAATAGACACATACAGAGAGAGAGAGAGAGAGAGAGAGAGAGCTATGATCATCGGCCAATAGCCTGTTAGTTTACGGCGGCGTGCTAGACGTGAGCCGGCCCAGAGCGCGGCACGCTCAACTTGGCACACTACCAGCTGTGCCACACCGGTATAAGTAAGCCTCGCCATATGACTTAAGGCCAGGCCTCACTGATTTAAAACACGGCCTCCGTTATGCGGCGAGTTGTCAATAACGTTTCATAGTATAACATACCGAACAGGGGGCTGCTCGGTCAGACCGAGATCTGAACCCGTCTACGCCGAAAAGGACAAGCTACGGGTGTGTATGGGCACGGGTGTACGTACGGGTAATATGTACGAGCTGTAGGTATGGGCTGACAAATCGCTTGTCGGTCGGTCATTCGCTGCTAGGTGCTGCCTGACTGATATCAAGACAGGAGCAATTTATACCAGAACAGGCGATTGGTGTAAGTGAGGAACAATTATATAAATATAGGCAACTGACGCAAAATGACAGCCACTGGTATAAAAGGAACAATCAGCTGGTATAAAATAACAAGCAGATCTTATAGGGACAGGCAGCCGAAATAGGGACAGGCAATTGGTATAAATGGATAGGTAACCGGCATAGAAGGGCCGGGCGAGTGGCATAAAACGACGGACAACTGGCATAAGGACGGGCAACCAGGTTACAGAATTAGGATAGGCAATTGATGTAACAATTGTCCGCTGGTATAAAGGCAAGCGGTTGATATACGGACAGGCAAACAGTAGAACGACGGATAACTTAAAATGATAGGCAAGTTAACAGAAACATTAACCATTAGAAAGCTTCGTCTAAGACTTGCCTAATACAAGCTTACGGAGACAATCCAGAGAATAAAAGACACAATCTCATGGAACGGTCATTCCCGATCCTGATAGACCAAATAATCTCCGGTATGGCGCGTACGGTCACGTCCAGCTACCTGGATTTGTTGAACAAGTTCAGCATAAAGTTCACGCTCCGGATATTGGCTCTGTTTATGATATCCACGATCCCAGTATTGGGATCGGTCCAGGATTTCTGCGATACAACCGTTTGGTAAGTAATTCAGTGGGAAGAAACTAACAGCTTCGGGGGATTAATTACATTTGTTAATTCGAATTATTCACAGGAATGTTGTACGATTAATAGCTCACAGCGATATAGTAATAATGTTGACCTCCACACACACACACAACGCACACGCACACACACACACGCACAAACACACACACAGACAAACAAACAACACACATACATATATATACACACACACACAAAATATACACACACACACATACACATAAATACACACACACGCACACATATACACACAAAAATACACACACACATATATATATATATATATATATATATATACACGCGGGGGATATTTTATTATTTGTAACATTATGGCTAAGTATGGATTCATTAAAGCGTGTCAAAATGTCATCAGAAGACATCAAACTTCGATAGGGAATTATTGTGAATTTCTATTGTCATTTATTGTCAGTGAAGAAAAAGAATAAATCTTCAACTGATATGAAATGGAGGTAATATCCTTAAAGAAAAAAATGTCGATCTCAAATGGATCACTTTTTCGGTTGTCATTTAAGCTCGGTTCGACTACGGATATATGGTCCGTGTAGACAGGTTTTGATGTACCTGTCGTAGAAACAATAATTCTAAACGAAATACATTTGCTCAGCTGTCGTTTTATATTTTTTACATCGCTGTTGTATATCTTAATACGATACTTCAAACATAACCCATAAATGGGCTCTCAATAATATAAGATATATCCTGTTAATCTAGCCCTTGTTCTCACCCTGGTATAGCCAGTATATATATATATATATATATATATATATGGGGGTATAACCTATATGTTAATAACCTCTATGTGGATTGTACTACAAATTTTATATGCTATAAATTCACATATTTTTCAGTAATATCGGATTCATATCAGTATCATAGTCTCTATATGGGCATAGAAACACGAAATGAGACACCCCATCAAGCACACGCACGCACGCACACACACTGACAGTATCACGTTTATGTTGCTACTATAACATCTCTGTGCTCATCCCTCAAACTACCAGATAAACAAAAGCGTTCAACATCGATTTAGATATATGTCCGTAACCATTCTAACACGCTGTATCCCCAAACGGAGCCACTTCCCATAACGGAGTAGAAAATTAGAGAACGTTCGACAGCCTCTATCAAATGTAGCCATCGAGACGGAGAACTCGGAGGCCAGCTGTAAACATGGCGCTAATTAATACAAACGAACCGACTTCCTTTCGTTCGGGCACCACCGCCACTGTGTCTGGTCCTACAGCCGGCTGGAAAATCGGTTTAACAATCCCTACATCGACCGGAGCGCCCGGCAGTTAGTACCATATGGCTAGATAATGAACGATTAGCTAAGAAAACTCGCTTTCGGATCGAAGGCTAACAATCGAGGCGGCATTTAGTCAGCCCGCAAGTGGATTTGGCGCAGATCTCTAATTTTCAAATCGTCGCCTAGTTTTTCTTTAAGGAACAATTTTTCGTGTTTCGTTTTTGTTACTTTTCTTAACACAACCTTTGGGCTTTTTTTGGTTGTGAATTTGTTTTCTAATGTTATGGCGTTTTCCTTGCCTTGGATGTACATATCTTTCCGGCTGAACTTTCCACACGCGTGTTTGTGTGTGTGTGTGTGTGTGTGTTGTAAGAGAGAGATCCCCATAAAAACCTACCTTCGAACAACGCGACAACTGTTCAACAGTCGCCTAGATATTCAAACAAGCGATGGTGACATTTTCCATTATAATATTATCTTAAGTGAAGCTATAAGTGCTATCTATTTGATGTACGTTATCAGATAACATGTATGGTTAGAGTGAAGGGCAGTCGGGTATGGTCAGCCGTAAGGGGCAAAGCTACGTTTGGCGTTAAGTTGTCTGTTTCGGTTGTTAGCTTCAGAAAGTATCCCCGTGACATCATGCGTAATGTGTAATCATATCATAAATACTACCTATCAGAATCAGTATTTGGTGTATTTGGCCCAAAATAAGAATTAGGGAGAAACAAAATCACGGTTTTACCATATGGACGATTCATCAGGTAACTATATATATATATATATTTTATTACTAATTTGCTTTTATTAATGATTTACGAAATTAAAGAAATTGTATTTAAAATTCTGATGAATCATCCGGATGTCATCATTGCGAATTATGGTTTTCTGTGCCGAATTATTTTCATACACAAATAGTCGTTTTTTAATGTATTTCTATAGTTTAAAAAAATAAGTATCCAAAATTCTGATTTAAATATCCGGGGTGATACTTTTTTTTATCCAATGATTTTTAACAAATTAGTGTATATTATTCCGTATATAAGTAATTTATGTATAAGTATCCAACACCTGTATTAAAATATCACTGGGATGATACTATTATCCACTGATATAACAATTGATGTGATACTATTATCCGCTGATATAACAATTGATGTGATACTATTATCCGCTGATATAACAATTAATGTGATACTATTATCCGCTGATATAACAATTGATGTGATACTATTATCCGCTGATATAACAATTGATGTGATACTATTATCCGCTGATATAACAATTGATGTGATACTATTATCCGCTGATATAACAATTGATGTGATACTATTATCCGCTGATATAACAATTGATGTGATACTATTATCCGCTGATATAACAATTGATGTGATACTATTATCCGCTGATATAACAATTGATGTGATACTATTATCCGCTGATATAACAATTGATGTGATACTATTATCCGCTGATATAACAATTGATGTGATACTATTACTATTTCACACCTATTTATTATAGACTATTTTCTGTTTGTTATTCTGACTCTCACATATCAACCTTATTAAGTATTCTATACGAGTTTTGTCGGTGATGTATTTAGGTGTTCAGGTGTAAGTAACATCACAATTAACTGTTCAGGTAACGTGTTATTAGTCCTTTGATATAGACTTTGATGTCAAACGGGCGACGATTGCTTCGTAAACGCCTACATGTGGATACACGCGTACAGATGTGCTCACGAATCCACACCCCTTGTGTGTGTGTGTGTGTGTCTCTCTCTCTCTCTCTCTCTCTCTCTCTGTGCATGTGTGCGTGCGTGTGTGTGTGTGTGTGTGTGTGTGTGTGTGTCGTGGAATAAAATCTCAGTGTTTCCTCTTCCACATAAGCATAATCTTTCCCTCTACACCCACTGGCGTACCCATGTATATATGCACGCACGAACACAGGCACATATGCGGGCTCTCTCACACACACACACACACACAGAAGTGATTCATGGCAACCACGAATGTTGTCCCATCTAAATGAGTCTTAAGTAGCGAGGCGTTACCTTACTGATATAACATCTACTTGAATGGTAATACGGGTATAAATCTCCCCCCGACCCCCCCCACACACACACACATACCTCCATACGTGAGTCCATATAACGGCATGCAGCTGTGTCCGTTGATGAATATTGCTGTCAAACCGTTGTCATAGTTACCAATTATACGACACTGAATAAGCGGACATTTTTATAACGACATCATACCTGTGTTATGAGGCGTGTAGCCTTAAAATGGTCAAAATATATATATATATATATATATATATATATATATATATAATTTGACACGACTACGGTGTGTGTGTGTGTGTGTGTGTGTGTGTGTGTGTGTGTGTGTGTGTGTGTGTGTGCTGGCAACGTGGGATAAAGCACTGGCACGGAGAATCGCGCGAATCGTGAACACGACCTCTGTCACATCAACCCGACAAGCCGAGTGCAGGAATTTGACTTTTGGGCATTTAATTTCTTAGGACCTGTTCTATTCTATTCAAACTCCCTAATTGTCTTCTTAATAACACACGGAGGCTGTCTTATTAGCACAGCCGCACTGAGTCTAAAAAATAGCTCGCCAACGATGGCTCACAGTCCGCGAAACCTCGTCAAACCTATAAGGCTTGCATGTGTGATTAACAAAAATACTACTAATAAATGTAAACGAACGGAATTTAAATATAATAGAATTCTTATTTTGCTTGTGGATTATGTAAACATCAGGCATTTAGTTCGGCTGTTTCGGCCGTTTCAGAGAGAAAAATAATAGTTCTAGCACGTTGTTAGCGTATGTTTAGATCTGAGAACTTGCCGACAACTCTTGATACGGACGCTCTTAACGTGGGATTGTGGCTTCATAGGTATTTCTATTCATGTTGGCACCTCCGCGCATTTTAAGCAATGTCGGCAGCATACTTTCTATACATTAAAATAATTAGAATAGAAAACGTTGTAACTCGTATTTGTCGGGGATATATCCGTGGCTTATATTTAGTTCTGGTTACAGATTTAGGTCGTGGTGCATTTTTACACACGAAGGGGAGTATTTCAAGATTTTGATAGTCAAACCTTGACATATCTGGAGATATCAAAATGCTTTAATTTTCTTCTGTAAGCCCAAAGTTTTAAATTGGCCGACATACTGACTTGGAGTTTCATCCAGGTCGCTAGGGTGGTGATTAGAAAGCGAGCCGCTCTAGGTTCGAATCCACTTAGTTACTCCTCCCCCCCCCCAACATACTCAATCCGACCTCTCCAAGCTGTCTATTTGTTGATGTTACACATTAAATCCGGACTTTACACACGGTATCCGGATCCCTATCATCAGCCATATTGTGAGTCATAGTTCATCGATCTGGTCGCTGTCAGGATCACTGAAATATACTGGATAACGAAAAAATGACACAGACAACTTTATGAGTGAGTGAGTGAGTGAGTGAGTGAGTGAGTGAGTGAGTGAGTGAGTGAGTGAGTGAGTGAGTGAGTGAGTGAGTGAGTGAGTGAGTGAGTGAGTGAGTGAGTGGTGTGGTGGTGAGTGAGTTATATGGCCTCGATTACCTCGATTATTGGTCACACATGAGACATATGATCTAAAGGTTAGATATTTACGATGATGGTTATTCTTTATACGTCTTATAACAGGGTCACCATCGTTAATCAACTTTGTGTATTTGAGCGATAATAATAATAATTATTATTATTATTATTATAAATATTTAATAAAGCGCCTTACCATTCAAAAGCGACGTACAATGGTGCCCCAAATAGTGTCTGTAAAAACCCAATAACAGATTCGAACGATAATAAAAAAAAATTGAAAGTAACATTTACAGGTATGTTTTTAGAACGGATTAAAATTTTCAAGAGACGACGCATTTCTAATATCCACCGGTAACCTATTCCACAAAGTGGAGGAGGGGGGCTGCTACATCACGAAAAGCACAATCGCCATATGACTTGAGCCGAGACACGAGTACCCCGTAACGGTGTCACGTGTACCGTCCTCGGACACCCGATTATACAATACCTAAATGATATAATGAAAATCAACGATATAAAAACTATTCTAAGCCTGATATTGGTCAACAGCTTCAAACCATCGACTTATTGGTCGATGTTAAACACCCCCCATGTGGTGATCAACCAATCATATAACGCTATCCAACAATTACCATAATCCGTTTACCGTGTGTTACGTGTATGATGCCGGTTAGATCAACTGACTACTGGCTTAGAGACATCACACGATCGGGCCGAAGCTTTTTATTGTAGCATGAAACACCCCACAGACACTAGCAACACTTCGTCTCCATCGCGCCGTCTAAACAGCGGAACTATCGGTCAGACGAGATGCGGGGATGTGCGTAGCAAACACCGCCAATCAGGCTCGGCGTCAAACTGGATCGACACAAACGGTTCTCCAGATGAGATAATGGCATTCCATGAGAGAGACAGAGAGGGGGACGAGATAACGTCAACCATTATCCTCTAGACGAGACAGAAACGAATCTCGATATATTGTCGGTTCATTAAGGGGACAACACTTATCGGCGATAACGGGCGATGAGTACTTACTGATAGCGACAACAAAAAGTAGTCAACACTTCTACACCGATCTTATCTGGATTTCGGTGTCTGAGAATAGGACACGTGACGCCGTTCCGGAGTTGTTATCGATGTCGGTATCTCATCGGGCGGCTTGATTGATGAGTCCTTAATCGGTGATAAATGATCCAGGATTCGATGACACAAACTCCAATCGATGTTATCGTTTCTCTGACATGGCGGCTATCTGAAGGTCATTTAAGGTTAATTAATCGTCTGAAGCCTACGTAGATTTGTTGTTGTTTTTATCATCGTCGTTGTTGTTGTTGTTGTTGTTGTTATTGTTTCAGTTGTTGATGGTGGTGGTGGTGGTGGTACTTCTATCCAGAATATCGTACACTGCCGTAGTTGGGGGGGGGGGACTCTCTGGACTGACGGCGGCGCGCAATGACTCAATGTAAAGGATAGAGGCACCATCGAATCCTACCTATGCTCACGAATCAGAGTAAATGTTGGTTATGCGTTTGACAAATCATAACTTCAAAAATTACTGTAAAATATCACTTTAAATTAAATTAATATTAAATTACGACAAGTCGAGAGCACCATTCGGATCATCGAATTGTTACACCATAAAGTTTCGTCGTCTTATGGGGACATCAACTGTCCGAATTAATACCTATAGCACAGCTATTATTAAAACAAAATTAAACCAGCTGTCAACAAAAGACTCAGCCAAGCGCAGCCTCCTCCTAACCAGACAGTTCCGAAATAAATTCATCATTTTGAAGTGATAACACGCTGTCGGCAAGTTATCTGAAGTAGGAAAAGGCACCAAAAAAAAGAAGACAAGAGTGGAGTTATCTCCGCGCGTATACAAAGCTCAAAAGACGACAAACAAAAAGATCAATCGACAATAATAATAATAATAATAATGATATACAGATAAACGTTATTATTATCTCATCAAATATTCATTATCGAATTTATGACAATGCTGAATGGGAATTATTACTATTATAATAATAATTTTTAATGTTTTTATTATTGTCGTTGTTTTCGCGACAGCTGTTGCTACTATTGCAGTTCTTTGCGGATGATTGTATTGTTCGATTGCAGTGATGCTGGTCTAAGAACTTCATTTCCTTTAAACTACAAATGTCGGAGTATAGAGTAGACATGAAGTGCCAATAAACTGAGCCGTAATATAGCCGTACTTGTTTGGAAATTAATTTAGTCCCGAGCCAGAGTTAAGCCGACACTTTGGAGTCAGTGATGGCAATAACTGAGTCACTTCTCTAACGCAACAATAGCAAGAATGTCCGCATGTGGCTCCCTCTGTGACCCAGGGGATTGTTCGGGGCAGGTGGCTCCACGTGCGTGTATGGATATCGTTAGAGGGGCATGCCGAGATAGCTTGAATGTCGCCGTCCTTGTCATAATGCGTAGCGTCGTTTGTGTATTACGTCAGTTTCGTGTCAGTTTTAGATAGGTGGACTGCGACTCGCTGGATTGACCTGACCTATCGCATGGAAGATAGGTCAAAACAGTGTACGTCTAACTTCAGAAACATTCAATAACAACAACACCTACGCCTTTACAGCCTTAAAGCTTTGCTAATGCCCATCATCCTATCCAGTATGTGTGTGTGTGTGTGTGTGTATGTGTATATATATATATATATATATATATGGGGGGGGGCTTTGGATATGGGCTACTATAGGGTTTTTGATTATTATATCGATGATTCAGACATTTTGTGTTTGTATTTTTAGTAGAGAAGAAGCTGAACGCCATAAATAAATAACACAAGTGTCGTACACGTGACAAACTACTTAAATATCACCCGACCGACAACCACCTGCCAAACTGGCGCCATGCTTACATTATCGCCCAGTAAACAAACAAATGCTTAACACACGCATCCTGGTCACGTGATCTCTGCGGATAGGCCGCATTGAGTCGCATATCATGTGTGCGTATTCTCGTGAAATCCAGATGTTTTGGGTATTAGCATTCTCCGCTAAACAATTGAATATCCATAATCTGTTTTAGTTTCTTTTAATACGGCTCAAGAAACCAGCTTTCGTAATATTTGGCATGCTTCTTTCAATACGAACGTCTTCTAAAGCAGGTTCTGTTCTCTGCAGTTGAAGTCGGACGAAACACTCTTAAATCAGGTAGTTATAATAAAAGCAGTATACGCTGTGTGTAGCCATTTTGGTGCTAAAGGGAGGGGTCGATGTGTGGGTGGGTCGCGCTTGCGCGCTACCTGTACGAAAGATCTGGACACTCAATAAAGAATGGATCTTCTAATTTGTATTAAAAGCTATATATATATATATATATATATAATTGTTAGATTCATATAACGTCCTATTTTACAATGGCGCTCAGATGATAAACAAATCTAAATTGTCCGTATCTCTCAGCATATAGTATACTATTTCGGCGATTTTTTTATACACTCTAAAACCCCACTTATGGGGCAAATATTATTGTTGATACAACGTTTGGTCGCTTACAGACTTGTTGGATATTATCTAGAAAACTCAAAATGTAAATATTAGAGTTTATTGCTCTCTCCTCTCTCTCTCTCTCTCTCTCTCTCTCAGACACACACACACACACACACACACACACACACACAATATATATATATATATATATAAGAATGTACACACACACACCACATATATATATATATATAATTATAATATAAGAATGTACACACACACACACACACACACACACATATATATATATATATATATATATATAAGAATGTAAACACACACATATATATATATATATATATATATATATATATATATCACATAATCCCCCCCTCTCTCTCTCTCTCTGTGGCGGGGCGGTTGATTTATTAAACTAATTAGTTACTAATTACATTCCTGTATATGTTTGGGGTGATGCATGTTGGGGGCTGTTTGGGCTTACTATCCAGCTGTTTACAAACTGTTTACTCTGTAAACATCGATTAGTCCGCTGCGTCTTATTGCTCACAGATGGGCCAAAACGAGTGATGGAGAGTTATAACGAGTAATTAAGCTCGTTTGTTTATTTGTTTACCACATCGGCATAGAAACGAATCTGGCACCGAAAGTGTATCAAGTGCGCATGCTCAGTTACGTCCACCTAAAACAAACTTTACTATATAAACTCTATTAATGACTTGTTTATAGTAAAATAAAACTTCTCTACTTATTAATCATCTAGCTTATTGGCGTCTTTTTTCCTCTAGATATGTATGTGTTGATTTGGGTATTTGTGTCTCTATCTGTCTGTTCGGCCGTTTGTCCGTCCGTCCGTCGGTACGTTCCTATGTCCCTCCATCTGTGAATTCACCCATTCTTCAAACTATCCGCCCGCCGACTCAAATTTTATAACGTTATAGGTTATTATAACTTATAAATCCAATCTATATCGATCATATTTGTGTAACTCATGATAGGGATCAATAACTTCTCTAATTATCCATAAATATTGTATGCTAATAACGTATTTGTGATACGCCTTTAATTAGATAGATAGATAGATAGATAGATAGATAGATAGACGGGTGACTGGCTGGCTGGATCAATGGATGGGTGGATGTATGGATCGATTGATTGGTTGATTGATTGATTGATTTATTTATTTATTTATTTATAAAGTAAGAGGGATGGCGAATGCCGTCTTGAGCCACATACTCATATAGCAAACTCTTTTCATTGATTCTCTTTCAGGGCTATGAATCGTGAAGATGTTGGTGTCCAGGATGTAACTGGAAGGTGTTCTGAAGGGCGCATTAGCTGGCACAGTCCATCCGGAGCCATACGGATCACGCTAGAGCCAAACCGACGGCCAAATCCCAACAATAACAGCACGCTGTTTGAAGCCTGTATCCTGGCTTCTGTGCACGCTGCCACCGTTAAACTCTTCCTAGACGACTCACGGACTACACTAAAGCCTTTGACAGTGTTATCGCCGAGTTCTCCTCTTATGGAGGACGAACTGTGTTTTGTGTCGCTGCGTGGTGAGCCAGTGGTGTTGTACATCGAGTCTGATATACAGGTCGAGTCAGCTGGCATTGGTTGGACTATTGTGGATTATGAGAATAGATTGGTGCCGGAGCCTGGTCAGAGACAACGAGATGGTGAATATATTAGCTCTCTTAGCGATGGGTTTAATAATGTTTTGTTAGTCTAAAATATCATTTTCCTACATGCACGTCTGCCTCTCTATGAGACTCATATATATTCTTATGTGCGTGTTCGTACGTGCGTGCGTGCGTGCGTGTGTCCGTGCATGCGTGCGTGCGTGGGTGTGTGTGTGCGTATGTGTGTTGCTTTAACTAAACATTCCTCCTTACCAAACGACCGTCGAGAAAGAATGTGACCAAGAACCATTTCGTAAACAGACGTTTGCCGCGCGAGCGGTGTAAAAGCGAAATATGCGAAGCGTTTTGTAAATATGTACCAAGCGAGAAGAATAAACCGGCAACCGAGCAGAAATACGAAACACTTTTGTGTGCGGACACTTTACGAAATACGCCCCCGGACCCGCAGGTCGGGTCTAATCTTCCATTCATCTGCGTAAGAAGCCCACTTCTGGTGTGCCTGGATTCACCGAAAATCGCCAATATTTATCCACACACTCAGGCAGCGTCGACCAATTCAACCCGCTCGAACGTCTGTGCAAATATTAACTTCTGGCGAACAATATCAAACGCTCTAGATGACACAACACGCTATCTTTCCGTCTATTCTCTCGCCAGATAACAAACATCCCCGGGGCACTGGGCGTCAGTTGTAGCAGAAATATTACACCTTGTTAGGTTGTGGCCGTTGGTTATTAATGACAGAACGAGCTTTCTGTCGAAATGACTTCGCCGTAACCTCGGGAGGTGCTCTGGGGGGTTGGCGTCTTTCATTCGGACTCGGTTAAATAGCTCAAGCGACGAACATCAAGTGCCTTATCAATTAATTAACTAGTTACGAACGTGTTTAGGTCTCGTACCAGTCCAAACGCCAAACGGGGAGTAGCCCCCATTTAAGATAAGTGCTCGTGAATTCAAATTCGGTTTCTGTTTGTTCCGGGCCAAGCGGCCCAGCACCCACGGGACACGGTTCACTTTAAAGAACAATCTAAAAGGACATTTTAAAAACATTTTAATAAAACCTCTCCAACGGAGACGAATAAGACCGACGGGCGTGGGTTGGTGGGGAGGGGGGGGTACCGGTGGAAGAAGAGACCAAAATAAATCTAGCATTTTCTAAAATGTTTACATATCTTAAATTTTTTTTTTTTTAAATGGACAGAAAGCTCCCATGACAACCATCTCGTCATTGTTTCTGCCGTCAAGTCTAACATCATCTTTCTAATCAGATTCACGATCATCGAATTCTCCACATGATCCTTCACGTGACATCTATATATCAAATTCGTATAGACATAATAACACTTACCAGCATACTTTACACTAATATTATCCTGGCATCACCCCCATAAATGATATATATAAATATAATATATATATAATTATATATATATATATATATATATATATATATATATATATATATATATATATATATCCAAACACTTACAAAAATCTTGGGCATAATATTACTGTAAATCATAGTTAAATTGGTGCATGTACCCAAGATAATTTTCAGATTGTAAATGTCACATGATAGACGGATGGATGGACATACACACGCGCACGCTTACACACCACACACACACACACACAATAATATAATATAATATATATATATATATATATATATATATATATAGAGAGAGAGAGAGAGAGAGAGAGATGAAATCAGAACATAGAGACAGATATACAGACAGACAGACAGAGAGATAGATAGATCATTAGTGAGATAAATAGATATATAGATAGATAGATAGGCAGACATATAGGTAGATAGATAGATAGATAGATAGATAGATAGATAGATAGATAGATAGATAGATAAACAAATAGAAATAACTGCCACCCTATTTCTCTCTCTCTCTCTCTCTCTATCTATATATATATATATATATATATATATATATATATATATATATCCTGGCATATCACGTTATCTTTGATAAATCTGACACGTTACGCTGACAGACTAAACAGCTATACATCGTGACTACTCAAACTGACTCAAACTGACCTCAAGTGAGTCAGGATGAATCGAGACTGACTCTATAAATGCTATTCTTTTATCCCTCCCTTGGCAGCCGATGAGCAGGTCTCCATTGTCAACAAATGCCCCATAAATGCCTGAGGATGACTAAAATGTCACCCAGAGCATAAAATGTCTTTATTTCAGTATTTACGACAACCGATCACGTGATAGGTTATTACTTTCTTACGTTAATGGTGGCGGCGGCGGCGGAGCTATATTTGTGAAATTACTTGAGATGTTTTATAATCTATAAGAGTGTTGTCTTTCTGGTTGACAAATATTGACCATTGTACGGGGAGTAGGGTTTGGAGTACTGAGATAGATGGTAAGTGTTTAATGGTTGAGGGATATGACACTCTAAGAGTGTATAAAATCGGTGGTCATGTGATTTGTGGGATCATATATATATATATATATATATATATATATATATATTACTATAGGTCTAGTCTTTGAGTCCGCGGATTACCTCCAACAACGAAGCCAAGACGATCCCCCAGTCTGCCGTACCTAAATGATGTGTTTGTGTGTGTTCGTGCGTGTGCATGTGCGTGACCGACAAAACACGCGCGCGTGCGCACACACAGAGGGAGAAAGAGAACATATATATATATATATATATATATATGAAGGATAATTTTGTGGTCATTTACACTTTTAGGAAAAATTAATACCATTTCAGTGTTGTGGCTATTTTTTTCTTTAAATTCATGTCCTCAATATGACTGAATAATAATTAGATAATTAATTTTATTTCGATTTGTGGTGCCCTTTTGACTGATCAAAATTAGCCATACCAGAGTATAGTTACTTCTATAAATACTAAAACCATATAACCCTAACTGTGTATTCCTTATCCAAACCTTACATATATCACCCCTATCTTAACCTCAGCCGTATCACCCTTATCCAAACCTAAATCGTTTATCATGCTTATTCAAACCTTCACTGTATCACCCTTCCTCAAAACGTTACCGTGTCACCCTTATCCAAACCTAAATCGTTTATCATGCTTATTCAAACCGTAACTGTATCACCCTTCCTCAAAACGTTACGGTATCACCCTTATCCAAAACTAAATCGTTTATCATGCTTATTCAAACCTGAAATGTATCACCCTTCCTCAAAACGTTACCATATCACCCTTATCCAAGACATATATGTACACATACACATATATACCACACCACATTCGTCGACGCGGAATTCCTTGTAATCACCAGATGTTTCCCATCAAAGCGACAAAAACTAAAAGTGGCGAAGTGAAAAATTCTCCGACCGTCGAAAAAAGCTCACAATTTACACTCCACGCTAATTAAACTACAAGATTGTTGCCATGGTGACGCTAACTAGCACAACGGGCGATAATAGGTCGGCCAAAACCGAGGGGCCCCTTTATGTCCGCGGAAACGGGACCCCGCGCGTTTCATCATCGGCGTTTGGCTGGCTGACGTCGTCCCGTTGCTGGTCCCTGAGTGATTAGTCAGCGGATAATAGGCTCCAGATGGCTTCCGGGTCAACTTTAAATAAACCGAGACAATATGTCGGGGATAAGATTAACACACTGACTGAGGATTGTACTGGATCGTTTGTGTAGAATTGGTTAACACCAGCGGTAATGGACACACAGATTGATAGGCTATATGGTATACGTGCGCGCGTGTGTGTGCGCACCCGCGCGTGTGTACATGCGTGTTAGGCTAGAATCAAACGCAACGCAACAAAGCGTAGCATACCCAAACACCCTCCAAACCCAGCACAAACAAACACACGTCTGACGCACAAATACACAGTTGCACCGAACATCGCTCCTCAGTTTATCCATCCATTCCGCATTTATCACGAACAGATAAGTTCGTGCCTCGATCCTCTTGACAATAAGTTTAAAAAATTATAATTTAACGAACCTGACCCAAAATTGAATGTTAAAGCATGATCGAAGTTTGATGGCCAACAGTAAACGTTTGACACACTTTATCTCTCTCTCTCTCTCTCTCTCTCTCTCACACACACACAGAGAGAAAGAGAGAGAGAGAGAGCTAGAGAGAGACCCATACTGACTGATATTTGAAATGTCTTCTTTCGAGCAGATTGCAGACCGTGTACAGAGAAAGAAGTCCTTGCGGCAGTCTGTTCCAGTGATCTAGGTAAGTATGTTCCTGCTAAAAACTGTCTAATTAACGATTATCTTCAGATTTTCTCACATTTCGCCCAGAAATTTCAAAGATCACTCGTACACCAGACGTACAGACATCTTGACCGGGTTTATTTAATCTATCTAAACTTCCCAAAGCTATTTTATTCACATCAAAGCCGATGTGACAGTTGATGCGTATCGCATCGAAGTTTTTATTGTCGGTAGATTAACGATTATAGTTTCCGCCGAACATAAATAAAAAATTGTCTGCCGTAAAAGGGTCGTCTTCTTGTGGCTCAGTGATAGAGTGCTAAACAAGAGCGCCAGACTGTACTGTTCAGGTTAGAATCCTAGCTCGATCAGATCACTCACTAAGTACCATGCGCGTTTAATTAGCACGAGGAAACAGTGAGCTGACTCATATTTCAATGTACAGCTGAATAGACTGAATATGGTACTGATCTACGGCTGAGTGGACTGAATCTGGTACTGATATATGGCTGAGTGGACTGAACCTGGTACTGATATATGGCTGAGTAGACTAAACTTGGTACTGATCTATGGCTGAGTGGACTGAACCTGGTACTGATATGTGGCTGAATGGACTGAACCTGGTACTGATCTATGGCTGAGTGGACTGAACCTTGTACTGATCTATGGCTGAGTAGACTGAACCTGGTACTGATCTATGGCTGAGTGGACTGAACCTGGTACTGATCTATGGCTGAGTGGACTGAACCTGGTACTGATCTATGGCTGAGTAACTGAACCTGGTAGTAGTGATCTACGGTTGAGAGGACTGAACCTGGTACTGATCTATGACTGAGTGGACTAAGCCTCATCTACGGCTGAGAAGACTTGATATGATATTGATCTATGGGTGCGTGATTTGAGCCAGAAACTGATTGGACTGAGCCAATGACTGATCTATGATTAGGTGGACTGAAAAAAATGCTGATCTACGGCTGAATGGACTAAACCATTTATTCGTCTTTGGATCAGTGCATATACAAGCTGAAGAAGATTGACCACACCTCTGACAATAGCTACTAGATTCGAACTCGCGTACTCCGAATAAGTGTCAACAAACTCTGGTATATAACCCGTTCTGTACGTTTTCTTTTTGCAGTTTTCGCCGGTACAATCAATGACGTCATACACAATCCAGAGCGGGGAGAAAGCGTCCTTCATCTAAAGGTCACGAGGATGATAAGACAGAAGAGGAGCATCTTTCCGGATCTCGAAGGACAACATCCGTCGCCGGACGACCGGCGCCGTCATCCCGGACTTAAAGTGGACACCGGAAGCCTGATTCTCCACTCGATCCGGAACGACGCGATGACGTCGCCATCTTCCGCCCGGATCGCCTCCGATCAGGCAAGAGGGGTTCTCCACGCCCCCTACCGATGTGCAATAAAGAGAGGCCAGGGAGAGTTTATGTTTCTTGGCCAGTTTCGATTCGCCAGAGCTTATTTACATTGTGCCCCACGGATGGATCAGTTTGTTGACTTGTGGAGACAAGCCAAGGGCAGAAATAAGATTCTTTGTTCGCTGGAATAGTCGCGGACGACGGATACTGAAAATGGGGACTGCCTTTGACAACGCATAATACAGCGAAACCTTTCTGGCTTTATTGGGGGATTATAAAACACGGACACTGCCTCTTATATCTACCACCAACAATAAACGGTTGATTCAGATGACAAGGTGAGGGTCCACCCTACGAACACCTGCCCCAGAGGACACCTGTCTTGAAGCGGCACGGAAGTATCCTTTACGGGCGCCCATTATAAACACCAGAGTCACTCGTTAGTTAGCAGTTTTAATTGCGCAACACGAAAACGACTTCTTAAATAGGAACTTACCTTTATTGATATATATATATGTGATGACATTCCACTGTCGTTCACGCTTCAATGAACTGATGATCAAAAGACTCTATATCTCTCTCTTCTGTGTGTGTGTGTGTGTGTGTGTGTGTGTGTGTGTGTGTTGTAAAGATAGTTAAGGCGCTGGCACAGGATTCACCTCCGGAAAAGTAAAACCTGGATGGCAAGATCTGGATCGCACGAAATAAACGAATCCACCAGTTGTGTGCTATATTTCCTGACCAATTAGGCCTATCCGTTGACATGACGATTAACTTAAGCAGTGTTTCGTTCAATGACACTTGAGCACTTGAAAGCCCTACCGTTTCTAGCTTAGTCTGCCTGTTTAATTAATTTCCATATGTTTGTAATAACTTTTACAGCTCTAAACACTTCTTTGGCTAATTTGGGTTGTCTTTACAAAAGTGAAACTTACACTGGGAGTCCCTCTACCATAGAAAACCTACGCTGCCAGTCCACGCCATTCGTACAGTGTGACAATCGGACTCTTTTAGGATGTAATTTTCGTGTACTCTTATTGGTTTTCCCGACAATCGACCCACAACTACACGTACCTTATCACGCGGAAGACACTCGTTTAACAAAGGCTAAATTCGAGCAGCTCTAAAACCAGTTGCTTTAGGTGAGCAGTCTGTCTCCATATAACCCCATCACAAACGGACATTTTGTTAATGGGACAGTTCGGCCCAGCGTATATGCCTATAGTTTTATACATATACAATTTTCCTACGCGTAGTAATCC
Source organism: Paralvinella palmiformis (assembly GCA_025642065.1). NCBI lineage: Eukaryota > Metazoa > Annelida > Polychaeta > Terebellida > Alvinellidae > Paralvinella > Paralvinella palmiformis. The sequence goes on from JAODUP010000158.1 coordinate 338,060, forward strand.
TCCGTGGATTTTAGGCTGCGTTTAGACATCTTAATAACGTTTATATTTTCAAGAATCAATGAAGGACTTTCGCTTTAGTTCAATGAGGTTACTTGTTCTAGGCCCCTTCCCATTTGAGAGATATAAAGAAGTTTCATTTTTGCGAGTGAGTGAGTGAGTGAGTGGCTGAGTGAGTGGCTGAGTGAGTGAGTGAGTGAGTGGGTGAGTGAGTGAGTGAGTGAGTGAGTGAGTGAGTGAGTGAGTGAGTGAGTGAGTGAGTGAGTGAGTGAGTGAGTGAGTGAGTGAGTGAGTGAGTGAGTGAGTGAGTGAGTGAGTGAGATTAATTTCAAATATTATGAATTGGTACCAGTCTATTTTTAAGCGATGATACATAAAATAGATTGCATATCAAATAATGTTTACCTTTGGTAAGGCAGCTACCATACATCGTGTCATTTTACAGCTAAATGGACGCTCTCTAAAGTGTTATAACATGGAGATCGTAGCTACACACAGAAATATCGACTGACTGACTGTGATATTATTATATTTTATTATAATTATTTTGTTTTTGATGTCTAAATATATTATTTGTTTAACGTATGCTGCCGAATTTGTACAAAGTTATCGTGAATAAAATCGTGATCAACAATCCACAAACGTTTGCTTCGCCAGCCTCCATTAGTGTGTGTGTGTGTGTGTGTGTGTGTTGTTAGTTCGTGGGTTAGTAAAAGTTTATTATCATATATATATATATATATATATATATATATATATATATATACCTGTCTTAAATCCATAGAACATCACTCATAGATAGTTTATAAATCAATTAGACTAATCCGCCAGTATTGAAACTAACCTATTTGCTTTATGTAAACAGTGTGATAAAGTATATCAATAAAATGTATACCTAAAACAAACTAAATAACTAGCATGATAAATAATATATATATATATATATATATATATATATATATATATATGGTTATGATATTCAAATAAAAATCTCTCCGCTGAAACCCTACAGAAGCACACTGAGAGTGTTGATAAATGGCCTTGACTGTATTAATATCTTATTAATATCTTATTTACTTATGGTCTTTGATATAATAGACCGCCAAATACGAGTGAAACACAGCTTACGTTGGGTATCAACGAACGAACTTTAAATAAATTAACTGACATACTACATACAGTCAAAGTTACTGTCTCAATCGGTGACAGAATATCATTAAATTTGCCGAGTCATCTTTGTGTATCGCAGATATACAATTGTAAGAACAATAAAAAAAGATGCCATAATATATAATGGTTAGGCCAATTACTATTAATTGTACAGCATAATAAAATTGTATCATCATCTCAGATTTATTAAATATACATTATTAGTATTTATTATTATTACCTCACATCGGTGACTGTGTATACATTATTTTTAAAAAAACAGTTCGTTGTAGTTGTGTCGTGGCAACACGTTCACAATTCTACATAAAAGCGTTAATATTACGAACTGAACAACACAGCTATAATTAATTGTAAATATATATGATGACGACTACGGTACTATATTCTTTAGGGATCCACGATTGATGGATTAAAGGATTGTCAATATTCGGTCTAAGAACATAATACTTCGCAACATAACCGTATATTGTTATGACATCATCAGACAACACATAAAATGTGACAATAAATAAGGGGTTGGAGCCCAAGATAAAAGCTTCAGTATACTAGATCTACTATTCGTTATTGTGACATCATAACGTTTTTGAATTTCCCTTTGCTGAACGTTTGAGGCAAGTTAGTAGATAGGTATTTATTAATTAATCTGACTCCACCACAACGATATATATATATATATATATATATATATAACGAGATACTAAGTTCCTTTAGAACCTCATATAAATGTGGACATATAAATGTAGGTTCCGACCCACTCGTAAATGTATCAGGTCTTGGGAGCAGTCGCCGTTCCAAGGTCATTTCTGTGCAATGAATTCAATCAGCAGTTGGTGGACCAGGTTATTGCTTATGTTCAGAATCATAGACTGCTCAAATTTGACATAATAGAGGTGATGATATCTCACGATGAACATTAACCAATTTCAGCCACTCATAGAAATAGGACAGACGTGAATCGGTGTGAAAATATCATAAACCTGAACCTCCACATTCGATGCCACTTTAGGCACTCCACACTTGATCCCTGTGTATCACTCCGTTGCCGTTTCAAGGCTTAATCATTTCTATCTAAACCTAGTTCGACTTACTAGAGACACTCAACCTCCGCGCATTTATGTCGCGTATGAGGGAAAATGGCCGACACTTCTTGGGATTTGTGCTCTATGTCTGTCCATTCTAATTAAAAAATATAATGTTGACTTTTTTCTCAGGAAGTTATACTAAAATAGCAGAATGCTCTTGTGCGGAATGTCAAGCGAACTAAAAATTAATTCCACATAGGAATACTTCCACACATCTGAACACCACTTTATCTATGTATATATATATATATATATATGTGTATGTGTGTGTGTGTGTGTTGTGTGTGTGGTGTGTGTGTGTGTATTGTGTGTGTGTGTGTGTGTGTGTGTGTGAATATGGTTCTTTTTTAGATTTCCATTTAAATGTAACAAATATATCCTAGATAAAACTATAAAGAATTCCACTGAGAAACATTCCACATTTCAGTGTTCCACACAAGAGTATTCTCATTTACATTTATAATGTATCGGTTATCAGTCGGGAATTGGGAATACTTTCTACTCGTAGGAACATTGCACACATCATAATTCCCACACAAAAGTATTCTCCTGTACAGAAATTGGTCTCTCACTCATGTTTGTATCGATTCAGGTATGTTGGCCACTCACTAAATAACTCGGCGATCTTATAACCATTCCGTCTACAAAGTGGTAGACGATAAATCACACAGATTGTCATCCGACTATTACCAACATTCACTCATCGCTCCATCCGTTCAAAATGTGTAAATATATCGTCCTCCTCGGAAAGAAACATCTTCACGACTAATCCCTCTTTGAACAGAACCGTCATACCACCACAGGGCTTATCTGATCGCCTCACTTATATGATATAATACATGTACTAGCATTTTATCTAGCGCCTTAGGGCGTTTCCTGCTGAAAACAGAATTAAAACGGACACTTGGGTATCGACAGAAGTTTCTCTCAAAGTCAGAATATCAGTAATTGACAATGCCTTATTCTTCAGCCACTCTCTCATTGGTTTGATAACCCACATATTTCTAAGGCATATAGTGCTATTACGGTTACATTTCCGTAGTGCGAAAAGTTAATTTATATAAATCTAGTGGGTTTTTTTTTTGGGGGGGGCATTAGTATTTTTTCTTCTTCTGAAGTTGTAAACAATGTGATACACAACGCCATGGTGACGTATGCTATTTGGTGCACACTCCGTTCACATCTAACTTTTGATGTCAACGTGTCTATTTGTCACAACAGTAGTTACACTGACTTCTGTATCAAGTATCCATCTAATACCTAACAAAATCTGTATTTATGCATTGATTATGAAGCACCAGTCTATGTAACTTGTATTAATTCATAATCAACAATTTTAAAAACGACTTTATCCATCATTGGTACAAGTGAGAACACATACATATGTACTATATAGACTCCAATGGCTACCCGTGGACGTCCGAATCAACTTTAAGGTGTTACTCATGGTCTATAAAGCTCTACATAGACTGGCCTCTCACTATATTCGTGAACTTCTAAATGAGTATCAGCTCACAAGACAGCTGGGATCATCTTCCCACATCATGTTGCAAATACCGAAGACTACGAGAGTCCGATATGGAAATTCTGGAACTTGTTACTATTATATATTTGACAATATGACATATGTAATTATTTTAAACTAAAATACCCACACACTAGTCACTTTGTGTACTCGTATGATTTTACTAATTAGTTTATTATTTTCTATCCATCACACCAATCATATCTATGTCATGTATTGTTTTACATTATTGTCAAAGCACTTTTGAACAATTCTGGAAAATGCGCTATACAAAAGTCAATTTATTATTAATATTATTACAATATTTGGCCGAGAACTCGGGACTATCGTATCTTCCATTACCTATCATGATGAGAGTGTGAGTGAAGCGCTTAACCTCCTCGTACAGAACAAGCTTTTCTTTTTTATATCGCTCGCTTATGACAAACTGGAATAAAGTAGAGATGGGCACCCTTCAAGATTACAAGCATAATAGACCATTTCCGCGACGACTGCGCCATCTATCGAAAGCCTTTTGCGGGTCGCGTTTCACCTGGCTCGCTGAACCATCTGATAAAAAAAAATTACCTATCGTCAGATTGCGGAGATCACAATCTGTTTCACATATTGATAACATGTCAAAAAAATTCGGAAAAAATAAACTTTGTATTTAGTTGCACATAACTGTAGTTTCAAATTAACCATCCCTTAATTTTAATATATAACATTTAGCACCATAGTGTATGAGTGAAAAGTTTGTAACTGAGACAGCTGTTGGAAAAATGAATGGTCATTAACCATATTGGAAGGTCTGAATAAAACCATTTTAAACAACGACAGTTTTGTTATAACAAGAGACTTATATTGAAACTTAATATTTAAGATAATTATATTTTCCTGATGTTTGAATTCATATTGTCCTTTAGCGCATATATTTTTAGTTTATTGCCATAAGATCTGACTTGCAATCTGACAGTCATTACTTCCCAACTTCAGCCGTCTCGAATGATGAAAGTTGACTTTCCCCATACAAATAATCTTATCTATTAGCAAAAACAATTCTACGTTATATTTAATAAAAATTAAACTGCTACAAGAACTTGTAGATCGATTTAGTTCGGTGAATCACCCAAAATTAACAAACAATTACTCTTCTTGTTCCATACTGCTTCACTATATACACGGCTTCAGTGACTCACGAACCACAGTAGATGTCTAAATCACGGACTGCGCATGCGTCGCGCAAATTGTCTATTGTTTTGATTTTTGCCCCTGCTTATCTTATAAACAAGGATATTATAGGTGATCCTGGATATTTAGTGAGGTTCTGCCTCTGTTTGGTTGGGATAGACGCTATTCGTTCAATTCCCTATATCTAAGAACTCTCTTACTAACTTGACCGGCTGTGGTATAACCGTATATAGCCTGTGGGCCCGGTAGGTTTCCTATGCCATATTTCGTATTAATGTCAGTCATAACTACATAATAACTCGTATAGCCTGTGGGCCCGGTAGGTCTCCTATGCCATATTTCGTATTAATGTCAGTCATAACTACATAATAACTCGTATAGCCTGTGGGCCCGGTAGGTTTCCTATGCCATATTTCGTATTAATGTCAGTCATAACTACGTAATAACTCGTATAGCCTGTGGGCCCGGTAGGTTTCCTATGCCATATTTCGTATTAATGTCAGTCATAACTACATAATAACTCGTATAGCCTGTGAGCCCGGTAGGTTTCCTATGCCATATTTCGTATTAATGTCAGTCATAACTACGTAATAACTCGTATAGCCTGTGGGCCCGGTCGGTTTCCTATGCCATATTTCGTATTAATGTCAGTCATAACTACGTAATAACTCGTATAGCCTGTGGGCCCGGTAGGTTTCCTATGCCATATTTCGTATTAATGTCAGTCATAACTACATAATAACTCGTATAGCCTGTGAGCCCGGTAGGTTTCCTATGCCATATTTCGTATTAATGTCAGTCATAACTACATAATAACTCGTATAGCCTGTGAGCCCGGTAGGTTTCCTATGCCATATTTCGTATTATTGTCAGTCATAACTACATAATAACTCGTATAGCCTGTGAGCCCGGTAGGTTTCCTATGCCATATTTCGTATTATTGTCAGTCATAACTACATAATAACTCGTATAGCCTGTTGGCCCGGTAGGTCTCCTATGCCATATTTCGTATTAATGTCAGTCATAACTACATAATAACTCGTATAGCCTGTGAGCCCGGTAGGTTTCCTATGCCATATTTCGTATTAATGTCAGTCATAACTACGTAATAACTCGTATAGCCTGTGGGCCCGGTAGGTTTCCTATGCCATATTTCGTATTAATGTCAGTCATAACTACATAATAACTCGTATAGCCTGTGGGCCCGGTAGGCTTCCTATGCCATATTTCGTATTAATGTCAGTCATAACTACGTAATAACTCGTATAGCCTGTGGGCCCGGTAGGTTTCCTATGCCATATTTCGTATTAATGTCAGTCATAACTACATAATAACTCGTATAGCCTGTGAGCCCGGTAGGTTTCCTATGCCATATTTCGTATTAATGTCAGTCATAACTACGTAATAACTCGTATAGCCTGTGGGCCCGGTAGGTTTCCTATGCCATATTTCGTATTAATGTCAGTCATAACTACGTAATAACTCGTATAGCCTGTGAGCCCGGTAGGTTTCCTATGCCATATTTCGTATTAATGTCAGTCATAACTACGTAATAACTCGTATAGCCTGTGGGCCCGGTAGGTTTCCTATGCCATATTTCGTATTAATGTCAGTCATAACTACATAATAACTCGTATAGCCTGTGGGCCCGGTAGGCTTTTCCCATGCCATATTTCGTATTAATGTCAGTCATAACTACGTAATAACTCGTATAGCCTGTGGGCCCGGTAGGTTTCCTATGCCATATTTCGTATTAATGTCAGTCATAACTACATAATAACTCGTATAGCCTGTGAGCCCGGTAGGTTTCCTATGCCATATTTCGTATTAATGTCAGTCATAACTACATAATAACTCGTATAGCCTGTGGGCCCGGTAGGTTTCCTATGCCATATTTCGTATTAATGTCAGTCATAACTACGTAATAACTCGTATAGCCTGTGAGCCCGGTAGGTTTCCTATGCCATATTTCGTATTAATGTCAGTCATAACTACGTAATAACTCGTTCCAGTATGCGGCATTTAACATAAAAATGGACATATAACTTCGAAATAACTCCGTCAAATCATCAAACAAAACAAAACCTAAATGACTCAACTTGACTAGAAATATAATGACAAGAAATACTATGATGATTATCACAAATGAGTTATTATCATAACTATTATACTAAATATTAATTGTCAATAGAAATTTTCTTAAAAGAATAATTTGGCTAATCAGTCTACACGATGCAAGTGTTAATTCATCTCCAGTATTATCTTAGACATAGATCTCCACACATTTAGTAATTAAAAACAGTAAGTTTTCTACAATGTTTCAAAATAATAAAATACTGCAAATCTCATTACACAAACTTATCGGGCCCACGGACTAATATGGGTGGATTAGCAGCCAACCTAAATTAATCCAACCAGGCAAGAACTAATAAACAAATCAACTATAACAGATAAGATGTGAAACGATATATCTAATAATCAAATAAAATATTGTTTGAACAGTTAGGAATAACAGTAAACTTAATGGTGCCCATAAAGGTAACACACACACATATGAGCCTGATAACAACAACGGCAACTCCAACTCAAAAGATATCGATAATAATAATACTTCAGTATTATGTACTTAAATGTAGAAATCAAGGTGATCTCCAGGTTTGTAGAATACACTATTACGATACAATTGCCTGGGCTTAATTTGAAGGGAAAATATAGAATAATTTGGTGCTAGGTGGCGAGCCGTAAGTTTTTCAGTTTACAGATTTCGATATAGCCATTACGTAAATCATGTTCAAAGGCTTCCGGTCGGTGTTTGCAGCAGTCAGCTGGGCTGCGCTTCGAGAAATAAAACGGTCGAATTGTCATTTTAACGGTCAGTGAACATTATCGGTCTTTGGTGGATTTATTGTAAATTCTCAAATGTTTGTTAATTTCCAGTTGTGTGGAAAACCAGCAAAATGTTACGTCCGTCAGTACCATCATAATCATGGTTTGTCACTTTCACTCCTCTTTCAATTTGTGACGTAGTTTAACTGATCAAGACAACTCAAGTGTAGAGCTATGGATATTATTTATATATCTAGACGTCTAGTTCTAACCGTTTCGGAGTGTGATATGTCATAATCAGTGATTGTTTTAATGATTGTACTTAAGCAGATTTAACGTCGCTGGAAGTTAATCATAACTCAATCAGTCAATGCTTGAAGACCATGGGATTATTATTATATATGATTACGGCATTAGATTAATTTTAGTGTTTACAAATTTGTATTTACGCAATTTATTTATTCAATTATTGTACATACTTAATTAACAGAGTCTACTAAAGGCCAGTCAGATTGAATCCACAGACACCACTTGGGCCCAAGTTATTGTGTGGCATAATTGAGGTGGCGGTCATCTCCATGGATAGTTTATTTATTCAATCAATGTTATCACATCATAAATTTCAGACTTTTTTCAACCAACTTACAATGGCTTTAATTTTCATAAAATGCATATTAGTACGTTTTAACTGGTTAATATAATAATAAGTATTATTAATTACTTAACACGTCTTGAGTAAGCATTAAAGCCATATATTCATGTGACGTACATTGTCACCACCAGTTTTATTTATTGAATTTACATTCAAGCCCCCACTCTAAAAGATTTATAAAAACAGAATTACATTTCAATATAACACATACACAAACCTACACCATGTTTATAATAAGTGTAATCAAGGAAGTTATGTAAAACTGTAAAGATATAAATTTTGTTTAATCATAAAAACATTAATTAATAGTAATTCTGCCTAAAATTTATAAACCATTAGAAATATAGTGAGCCAACATGGATTTCTACACCAGACACATGGAAAAACTGTTCTCACTTATAGTGAGGCAATTTAACTATTAGAAAATCCAGATCCTAATACTGTTAGTAGAAATGAAATCAGTGAGTATTAATTTGAAACCCAGGAAAATCGCTGTCAACCTGACTCAATTGACAAAGGATAAAGTAACAGTTGAGAAAGAAAGACAAATCTTTAGACAAACCCAGACTACAACATTTGTATGATCCCTTAGGACATTTAAGTACCAGGACCATCCTTTTCAGATAATGACACTCACCCAACATTAGATTGTCATAAACATCTAGCCAACAATCAAACTATGAAATCAGCTGCAGCCTCCAATTTGACACTCATATTGTCATGCACGATTCATTCAGTTAAAATAGTCATTCCACCTTGTGAGTGAAATGCTGTTTTTCATCAAGGCCAGCTATTAGTTCAGTGACTACATGGACTCGAACGAAGTAATATTATATTTCTTCAAACTAACAGTGAATGATTGAATTACCCACATATCTACAATATCCCTGTAGTCCCTGGTTAGCATATGAAGGAGTAGCATCCATCTAGGGACAGATGCAAGATTCTCTGCATCATGCCACAAAATGAACTGATTCATGAACGTGTTTGTGGATCTGAGTAGGTCAAATGTTTGAATGCAAGATGTTTTGTAAGAGTATTACTATGCACACCCACAAAAAAGTTTCTGGATTTATTTAATTTTAGGTGAGAGTTAAGCATGAATATAATTTCTGCAATTTAAAAATATTTTTGTTAACATCCAATATATAAGTGATTTCATACTAGTAAAATGTTGACGTTTTGCCTTCAGGTAATGCCAAAATGTGTGGAAATTATTCATGTTCACTTGAAATAATTAAAATCTCATTGACAAAAATTATAATCACAAAATGTAAGAAACCCGATTCACCATATTTGCATAGCTTTTTTGTACTTTTGATACTGTCAATAAAATAAATACATAATTAGGATTAAAACTAGTATTTAGTGAAATGTTGATCCCCATAAACAAAACTATGTATTTGTGTAATGGACATTGCCATAATTATTGTTCATTTAAAGGAAGTTAGTTTACAAAATATTCATTTGTTAAGTAATTATTATAAATTAGTTAAATATTGAATTCTTGTAAGAGATTTCAGTAAAGCGGTGCAATGTATTTCAGTCATACATGCAGGCAAATAATAACTCCATTTTGAAATGGGTTAAGAATCGAGAATTGTTTTGGTGCAGTCATGAAACTTTGATATTAAGACAGAGAAACTTTTATATTATACCTGTGCTTATTTCAGACAACATGGCAGGCCATGTGTCACTCTTTCTGGTGGGAGATGTGATGTTAGCACGCGGAATTGATATGATACAAAAGTATTCCTGTGATCCTATATTGTATGAAGGAAACAACCTTTGCGCTCATGACTATGTACTTTTGGCGGAAGGGCAAAATGGCAAACTTCCAAAGAAGGAACTGCGTGGAGTCGACTATGTTTGGGGTGATACAATTCGTATTCTGCAAGAGAAGAGTCCTGATGTGCGTATTATAAACCTAGAGACGTCAGTCACCACAAGTGATACACCCTGGCCACATAAGGGTATACACTATAGAATGCATCCCAAAAATGTTGATGTCATTGCTTCAGCTAAAATTGATTGCTGCATATTGGCTAATAACCACACAGCAGATTGGGGATTCAGTGGGCTGAAGGAAACTCTGACAGCCCTTCGTGGGCAAGGGATAGCTTATGCAGGAGCAGGGTTTAATTCCGAAGAAGCCGAGGCACCAGCCATTTTTGACCTTGGAGAAAAAGGTCGTGTCTTGGTCTTTGCTGGAGGTCATCAGTCAAGTGGTGTGCCCACCGGATGGAGAGCGAGGGATGACAAAGAAGGAGTGAACATCATAGAAATTCAGAACACTCCCAAAGCTCTAGAAGACCTCAAGGCACAGGTAATTAAATATAGGAGAGAAGGCGACATTATTGTTCTTTCTATTCACTGGGGGGGTAACTGGGGCTTTGATTTGGAGCCATTTATGCAGAAATTTGCTCATGCTGCCATCAAAGAGGCAGGCTTTGATGTGATACATGGACACTCTTCTCACCACGTTCGTGGGTTGGAGGTCTACCAAGGGAAGCTCATCATCTATGGCTGTGGCGACTTCCTCAATGATTACGAAGGTATTGGCGGACACGAGAGGTTCCGTGGGGATCTGGCACTGATGTACTTCGTCGATGTGGACCCAAAGAGTGGCAGTCTAGTTGGTGTGACAATGGTGCCAACAGAGACAAAACAGTTACGTGTTAATCTGGCATGTGAACGAGATTTAGAATGGATGCAAGAAACCATGTCCAGAGAATGTAAAAAACTTGGTTGTGATACAAGGCTCTGTGGTAGAGAACTACATCTTGTTTTTTAAATACTTCACAAGCATGTTTATCATGTTTGCCCGCTTAGTCCAATTAATTTCTCCCACAGAACAAGCTTTGGACCACAAGGTACATAAACAGTGCATTGTTTGTAAACTGAGTTCATGATTATGACAGGGGTTTTCAATTTAATATGAATGGACTGCATTGATAATCCTGCAACAAGTTTTACTTGTGTTGCACTTTCTTGCTATATTTTCATGATTTGCATGCCACATTATGCATTCTACCCGAGGTGCTCTTAATTGTTAGTTAACCATGAAGATATCTTTGTTGAATAAATTTACTTCACTATATCAGTTAGTTCCTCAGTAATATTTATTAACTAATTATTTTGTGCAGATCTATTTAATGAGAACAGATTAAAGTTAGTACCTAGATTATAATATTTTACTAATAATTCCTTTGATTTTTCATTACCACTTCTGTTGCTATATAGCAATGGTTATAACCCACAATTTGAATACCCTTTCCTCAACAATTAAATTAAGGGTATCCAACAATAACAGTCGGGTTAAGTTCTGAAATTTCAAGAGTATTGTAGTAACACTGACCAATACATTGTAATCTGTACAGATACACCGAATGAGAGTTCCAGCAGTGCAGACTATAAGCGAAATAGGATATTTGTTTAGAATGCTTGCACTACTCTTTCTGGATCGTTAACAGTTTACTGTCTCTGTCTGTCATTCTGGGTGCTGAGAAAATATTGTGCTGACTGCCAAATCATTTCCATCAGCACAAAGAACTGCCACGTCATTCTCACATCCTTGAATGAAAATGACACAACATTCACACAAATGTACAGCACTGAAGAGAACACCACATATGATGGAATCAAAGCATCTTTAATAGAACATTTCAGCGTACAAGAAATAAAATATCACGTGCTGTGCTTCCATCACATCCAACTTCGCTTGTTTACTGGAAAAAGACAAAAAAAGACATCCAAATAACAAGTCTGATCACAACAAAACAAATGGCAGTAACCAAGCACAGATGATTTACTGAATTTCACACATGTGTATCTCACAAGTTAAATTACCTGAATATATTCACTGAGATAATAATTAATCTATCAATATTCCCAACGAACAATTATCTTTGAAATAACGAGCCACTATAATTCTTAAAACAGGGTCAACAATAATTACCAGAATTCTCAAACATATCCAATAAATATTCTATGGGACAATGCATTAAAGATATAGGGTACTCATAAAAACTGATTGTGATTGATTGATTGATGTTTTATGGCCACTTTTAGGCACATGATAGACTAAATGGGCCGACTGATCTCCAAAGGTAGAGAGCAAATTTAAAGATGAAATACCCTTCAGATATGCCCACACCGAGATTCGAATTCGGGTGGTAGTGATCTGTGATCCAACACACTACCAGTTAGACCACCAAGATGGTATTTATTATAGTTATTTTTGACAGCATCTGTATGTCATCTTAGTAATAGGACATGTATCTCTCAATTACTTTTAAATATATGGTAATACTGCTCCTGAAGCTGCTGCTAGCCAATGACACCCAAATGTTTTCTCCCTATCATATCTTAGATGTTCCCACAGAATATGGTTTGTTTAATATTAATATTATTCATAATGACACGACAGCATTTACAACATAGCCAAGCTGATCTTAAAACAAGAGAAATGATCTAAACATAGGTATAAAATGATTTTTCTTTTATCTCGTATAATCTCCATAAGATACAGATCATAGTGGAGTGTATTATTCCATGCACGGATGATTACACAGAATAGAAAGGCAAATTTATGCACGCAGTGACATCCATAAATCTTCATTATTAAATAACCCCCAATTCATGTGACAAATGTGGACGATTCATAAGATATTAATCACACAAACCCGAAGTAAATTTCACTCGGCACACAATGTTTACAAATTACCAGCTGAGCACACACGGTAAATAGGACGGGTTAATGACTGCATTTAAAGTTTGGTAATAAACAAGTAATATGTTACACTATGACACAGCAAAATGTACAGCGGAAAACACACGAGGACTGGACCAGTAAGGAATGTAGAAGTAGAATTTCTTATGGGACATCAACTGATCAAGTCCCTAAAGCAATCATTAGCCATCCTTCATTTGGAACATATAAAGCCATTTATACCACAGATTACTTCACTGGTCGGCCTGGAATAAACAGACTACTAACTTAGCAAATTAATTTCTCTGCAATCAAACAGCATCTTGATTTATCTTGATCTACAGATCTGGCACAACTGTATCATAATGAGAACACGCTAACTATTTCAGCAAGAGTGTATAAGCACGATGTTATCTAGCATTAAACAACAGATTATGTACAGAAGAGGAGCAGTGAAGGGTTTTCACACTCAATACGCTAGTACTTCCTTCTAGCCTTACACCATACCTAATCTGATTGTGGTTCTCAGAGAACTTATCGTCCCTGTGAATTTGAGTAATAAGAACATATCAATAAAAACATCAACAAAATTATCCAAACACCGATTTCAATACTAGAAACCACTTTTCATTTCTGACCGTCTGTTCAAAGTTTTGCTATGAAACATTGAAATGTAAAATAAAAACACGACTAATGACTACCCTGCACGAGAATTATTACCTTCTTTGAAGACTGTCCGACCTTGGCCTTTTTCACACCCCTAACCTTCTTCTGCCTATTCTTTCTTTCCTTTCTCTGTTTACGTGCCGTCCTCTTTATCTCCAAAAGCCCATGCTATAAGAATCACAAATGCATCAGGAGTTAATCAGATAATATGACAGAACTTATACCAGCACAACATCAGCATTTTTTTGATGGGCCAGTTCAAGTAGCAGATTTTAAATGAACGGATCTAGATGGGCATTTCTTAAGGAAATCTCTACCTAGATTACATACGTAGTCCCTCTTAAGGTGTCTATTACAGACACAGGAAGATCATTCAATGCCATCCCTAGAAGACAGTGGAGCAATGATAAACCTCAAACACAAAGCGGATCATACGTATGTCATACATGAAAATACAAGTACTACTTTATAATAATATAATTTTCAATCACTTCCTAGCCTGAAAGGTACATTAAGAAATATACAAACTGAGAATGACCAGACATTATTCTACAGATCAATCCAATTTATTTCCATGCTAAATATAAGCTGTCTTTATTTGTAACCAGGAACCTACAAGTGGAAAATGTCTATAATGCAAGTGTCTGTTACAGCTCAAGAGGCTGATCTATTTTAGCTCAAGTTTAATTAGCTTACACACCTTCTGAGAGGATATATTTCACACACATACAGTATTTATCTTACTGGAAAGCTTACCCTGGCTAGTCTGTATTTGGGTTCGAATTTTTTGGCATAATCTAAGCTCTCATAGATGAGTGCAAAGCCAGTCGTCTTTCCACCACCAAACTGAGTTCGGAAACCAAAGCAGAAGATCACATCAGCTGTTGTTTTGTACATGCGAGCCAGCTTTTCTCGTATTTCTGTCTTGGGTACTGTCGCACGACCAGGATGGAGAACATCAACAACCTGAGGAGAGAAAACATCCATGTTATCCCATAAGCAATGACATGACCATATGAAGTTTTGTATAGCACACATTCAGAGCTGACTGACAGAGATAGCAAGTATTTGACTCACAAATCAAATATTTTCCATACCAGATTTGGCAGATCCCCTTCCAAGTTACACCCAGGTTCAGCTATATCTCCATTTGGGGTTATGAACTTTTGCTAAACTAATTTTCAGGCATAATTCATCAATAAATGATCAAATAAAACAAACAGATACTGCAATAATTGTACCAAAAGCACACTAAGCAATAATAAGTATCACCATATAAAACAAACTTCTGCTCTCATGTGGTCACCACATTTACCACCCTTAATAAGACATGGGGTCAATTCCAATTAATTCCATTTGGTTAATTCCAAATCAAATTTATCAATTCCATATTTACGGACTGTTTTTACCTACTACTTTATACCATGAGTAAGTACTCTGAGTACCTACTTGGAATACCTACTCCAAGTAGTGTATATTCCAAGTAGAATTGTTATGGAAGAAATATGTCTTAATAAAAAGTTATTGTTAAATTAATTTATGGATTTAATTTGTTTTTGTAAGAAATTCCAATTTTTCAATTCCATCTCTTTAAATAATCAATTCCAAAATTGGAACAGACCATCAATTCCAGAATTGACCCCATGTCTAGCTTTAATATTGGCTGTAATTAATAACTCCATCGGTTATGTGTCTATTCCACATTGGGTGCAAAAAAAGACATTTTAAATTTGATATCAGATATAGCTGGAAAGTGACCAAGTACGTTTGTTTACAAAACACCCCCCGGTGGGAGTCTGGTAAAAGAACACAACTTAGACGTTTGCAATGAAATGCTATACACTGGAACCCAATGTGTTACTGGAGAGCCCATAAATAGCTGGAAAGAAAAACCATGTGTTTTACATTTCACCAGAGGAGATAAATGAGTTGTATCATGTACGTAATCATCTGAACTGTAATAGTTAAAACAGGTTTGATAATTTATGTTAATATTAGAGAGAAATATAATAAATTGACTTTTATATAGGAAGTTTTTCAAAACTGATTTAACAATAAATAGACAAGTAGGCCTAGGACAAACAAAGCATGGTTATGGTGTGTCCTTTCAATTATTAAACACGATCTTGGGCAATCAATCAGCATTCACTCTCGATTTGTTTTCTCTTCCCATTTAGCAAACATTAATCATTTAGTATGGCCTCTACTAACTTGCTTCCTTTATGAATATGCAATAAATTTGAGCTTTTAAACCTTGAACAGGATCATCACTATATATAAGCTCTGACACAATAGAGTCAAACTGTTTTATAGTTTCAAAATTAACCTAATTATACCATCATGCAATGCCAAAATATGACGAAGTACCCATCTGCTCACTACTATTCAAATTCTTCAGATTCAGTAACAATATAATGTAACACAAGCAGAAATGGTTCTGGTATGAAAAAATGTAAATACTGCTGTTTTAAAGCCACTTTTGTGCACAAGATAGGCTAACTGGAACAAGTGACCTCCAAACGTAATGGAGCAAAGTGAAAGATGACATATCCGGTTGAGGTTTGAACCCAGGTGCTATAGATCTGTAGCCAACCATGCTACCAGTTAGGTCATGATGGTGCCCATGGTTCCATCGTAAGTGAATATGCAAGGACTCTTCAAACATTCATGTCTGTTGCACCAGGATGCATACCCAACCAGATTGTGTCAATTAGAATAAACATGGCTTATTATTAGAACATGAACTGACAAAAGATGAGCATAGTTCTCAGATACCAAAAAATGGATATGTCAGGATTCCCTGCAAAGTAAGTTTTTTTACTGTCTGTGCATGTTCATTAGTAACAGCTAAGGCATAATACAGCTCACTTGTAAGAATGCTCAGACAGGGAAAGGCACTAAATTATCCTCAATATACTAATAATTATTAGATCCAATCTAAATTAATCGGTAAAACAAAATCGTCACCCAGTTTCTTGATGCTAAAGCAAACCGCACTAAAATTTGTTGATGAATTATGTACTGTACCGTGACTACAAGATTGTCCAAACCCTGAACTAGGTGCGCCACTTAGCTTGATTCTTTTGAAGAATACTGGCGCTATAAAAGTTTTAATTATTATTATTAAATTGAAACAACCTGCTCGTCATACTGATGTAAGAACTATGTAGGCCGAAAATAGGGAAAATGCTTTGCATGTTATATCATGTGAACTTGTTGTGTTATTATGCCTCGATTTTCAGTGATCGAAGGATATTTTTTATTTATTGCTTTATGTTCGTTTTCAATTGATATAAAACAACAAAATAATGCCATTAAGTAAGATAACTGAACATTACATTACCACAACTTTCATTTATGCCTTAATAAGCCTAAAATTGGGTTGAAAAGGTTCTATCTATACAATAGTATAATTGCAAGGGTTATGGACTATTAGCCCTCATTTTTTGCATTTTCCCTCTGGAGAAGAAGACTATTCACCCTTTATTGTTATTTACCCTTAATAAAATTAACTAGTTGACCTTGTTGTATTTTAAATATATATATATTTGTCTGTCATAAATTAGATGAGGCTACACTCTGGTGTGCTATCTGGCAAGTAATCCCTGATGTGAAAATCCGAGGGTGCCGTTTTCATTAGTCAGGCTATTTGGCACAAAGTTCAGGATTTGGGTTTGGCTGTGGCATACATGGAAGACGTGAAAACACATAAATTCACCTGCCCTCTATTCTGTTTGCCTTTCCTACCAGCAGAACAAATGCAGTCTGTATTTGCAAATATATACCCTTGCCCTTAATTGATACCCTTAGCTTCCCGATACCAAATCACTACACCAATGGCTACATTTTGAACACAGCACCATCTGGCCTTCAGCGTTCTGGTCTGTGGTTAACCGCAGTATCCGAACAAATAATGACTGAGGGCTGGCATCGACGATTGAACTAAAAAATCCACTGACACAACTTGCCATTCTACCAGCTATATAGTTAACTTGCTCCACTAAGAGGCCAGCTTTGTGGATGTGCAAGCACAGTCGATTGCCAACAAAAAATTGAAGCCGGGGGAAATGCTTAAAATGTAAAAATCAACAAAGATCTTCCCATTTTGGGAAGATTATATTGTGAATAAACTGGATGGAAAGGAGCTACTCCATCATCCATGAGATTAGCACCATGCACAAACTTACTTATAAAGTTATATATAACAGTATAGTCTATGTTTGTTTTATTTGGTAATACATTTTATTTTGACTAACTGAAGCGAGAATAAAATCGAGGGCGATGATTCCCGAAGGCGAATATAAAACGGGGCGAAATGAACTGCAATATCTTACCATCTGACGTCTTGAAAGCAGACGGTTTGTCATGAATTTTCTTGTTCGAATTGTTGCCACTGCGTCAGCCTGGAAAGAGAACCACAACTTTACAGGTAAATATCACAACAAATCAGGTAAAAAGAAACCCACATTTACAGTATGTACACACAGGATGTTCATTCATGTCATACGCGCTTGCTATCTTATGTTTGGTTTATCTGCAATAATTCCATTAATAGTATGGTGGAAACAGTAAACATGCCACAATCAAAACCATCTAAATAATTATGTACACAAGGAGGGATATTGAAATTCAATGAAAATAGAAATAACACATGTTTACATCCTTCGAGACATCAAATTTGATTAACCGATTATAGATTACTCAGATATTATAGGATTTTATTTTATGATTGCTACACACCATTGCGACTAGTTAACTGACAACCGGAAGAGAATTCGTTTCGGCATTTGTTGCGCCATCTAGCGATTGAGTGTTGTTTATATAAATGTTGCATAGCTTGTAGTTTTATGGTCGGTTTCATGTGTAAGCCACTTTTAATAAACACGTGGATATATGAATGTACAGCATATAACATACGGCCTACGCATATATTAATTTACTTATTGATAATCAGGTTAATATTTGGACTGTAGAATACAATGGGCGATAATGTAGTACTGATTAGAATACTCATAAAATGATAAATCTCTCTTCAAGTCTCTTGTAGTCTAGACTAGAAGGTCTATCTCTGATACTTATAGACTAGAGTCTACTGGCTGATCGGATCTTAGACTTAGTGACTGATGCAGTGTTAACTTATATCTAAATAGTCTTAGAAAATACCCATAGGGCATAGTCATAGCATAGTACTTATGATAGTTGGCTTTTTGGAATTATCATATATCAAAAATTATATGTGATGCCGAAAAAATATTCTTAATTCAACGCTAGCTATTCATTATTATACTTGTTGTATTTTATTTCATGATCTAGAGTCTATGAGTATGATCATGA
Source organism: Paralvinella palmiformis (assembly GCA_025642065.1). NCBI lineage: Eukaryota > Metazoa > Annelida > Polychaeta > Terebellida > Alvinellidae > Paralvinella > Paralvinella palmiformis. The sequence continues at coordinate 357,193 of JAODUP010000158.1, forward strand.
AACTGGGATAAGGAAAAGTGTTGCCCTTATTTACCGAGTAGCTTTTATGACCTATCCAACCAATCACAGCTGGAGGTAGCAGTAAGGAACAACGAAGTGAAAATTCCCTGGGTTGGGGTGGTCTATTTTAATGCCAAGTGGTCTACATGATCAAACGTTCTGTAATGTTCCACTTTCATTTAAATTAATTATGTTAATTTGCATCCATAAAAGTAATAGTGAATTCCATCACTATATGAATATATCTTTGACACTAGATTATTAGTTTTAGCCAGTCTATGAATTAATACATTTGTTTTGGTTCTCTGGTTGACCTCAAGAGCTGTACCTGAACACAGAAGCTTGATTATAATGATCTGAAACATCAGCAGGTTTTGCATGCATTTTGGAAAATAGCAAATTAATTTTCTAGGCCCTGGAAATGTCCTTGAATTTTATAAAACCAGGAAATGTCATGAGGAAAATATTGCCTGTGAAAAAATCCACCGATGTTTGGATCTTCGTTTCTCATTACTGTTGATTCTGTACTATAACAACTTAATAACTAGTTCATTTTTCTTTATGGCCACATCAATATTTTATTTTACCCTCATAGAGACAATAAAACATCACCTCGACTAACAGATCAGGGACAATCCTTGGAATAGGGTGCTCTTCTAAAAACAACTCTGGAAGAGCATCTCTGCTCCTGTAGCCTAACAGTCTTTGTTCTATATAAAAACCCAGAAATAGATTTGTTAGTCATCTTGACAGCCTCATTCATCAGATGTGCATAATTACTAAGATGTTGTTACATCACAGTGATATTTGCTTCCATTTCTATCACTTATGTGATCCTTATACAACACCCACTAAACACCTGACACAGTCCATATAAACTTTGTTTCTCAATGTTTTTCCTAGCTTTCCTTTACCATAAGAAGCCATTAAGCTGATACTTTGGGTCAATATTTATGCCCTTACTTTTGGAGGTCGGCTTATTGAAATCCAGTTTTTGGGAGAAGAAATGTCAGGCTGTTGGCAGCTGTCTGTATGCCGACAGATGTGAAGTCATAATCTAAGAATGTTAACATCGTCATTTAATCTAATAGAGTAAAAATACAAGTGAAACAAGATAATGATAATAATTCATAGAAAAATGTGCTTATTGTTATGGTAATAATATATGATTATTGAAACTTAACTGAAACTGGTCATATTTATGCTGATATCCACTATTTCCTCTATTCAAAACATTTGATATTACCTGAAAATACTGCAGCAGAAAGTTAAGAATTTTAGGTCAGCTTAATGGAGGGTACTAGCGTAAATCGTGATATTTTAGGCCTAAATGTAACCTTGGCTTGATGGGCTTTATGGCCAGGAACTATGGTAATCTGTCCAGTATTGTGATCCAGAATACACCAGCATGTTATATACAAATCTGGAATATGTCACATTGGGGCAGCACCTTACCAAACAGTAGATGTGTCAGTTTATGGGACTTAATGGCAATTTATTTCTACAATATTTTACCTCACAGTTTTGGTGTTTAAATGTAGGAACTTCTAAAACAGCACTACAGCTCCGAATCACTAAATATAGAGAAGTTGCTTGTTGTCATCAGGGCACCATTACATAATTTTATTTATATTATCAGTGTTCAAATTTTTAAGAAAATAAATGTAACATATTTGATAGTATATTTAGCAAGTTCTATTACTTTAAGGGTCAAATAGACCCAAATACGGCCTTCTTAAAAAGCCAAGTGTAAGTTCTTTTTACTTTGGCCCATCCCTTGAAATTGTCATTTCTATTAAATAATTATAACCTTTCTTAGGTTCTAAATTATAATATGTAGTGGTCAGTAAAGTCACAATGAGAGTAGTATTTAGTAGTGTTCATTGTTATTTCAATACTACATGTATATGCTACTGGTTCAATAACTCCCAATTTTGTTACTATCTTAAATAGTTCTTTTTGCAAATTACTACACAAATGTGTTAACAGAGTAAGAATCTATTACTATGTTATTTGCAGTCTAGTTCCAGAGTTGGCTGGTTTGCTGTGAAAAGGCAATGTACATAGCATAGCACAAAAGCATAGCACAAACAATAATATTTCAACTAGTTTCAGGTTTTCAGAAACCTGGCTTAAACCATAATAAATCCTGTTTATATATATATATATATATATATATATAATACAGGTTTAGAGATATGATGATAATACATTTACTTGCACTGTCAAAAAATTTAATTCAATAGTCTCGTAGAAAAGGAACTAAAACAAGTTTGTACTCATAAATTTATTCATCATAATGTATTTCACTTAGATTTGGTACACCTGGAAATGTTTAAGTGGCTAAGTAATGGCATAATTGTATTAGAACATACCATTTTAAGATATTCCATGGAATGTGTTTAACATAGGTTTTATTAACAGGTTTCTTCTAAAATATGTTTTTGATGGTTCAAGTGGATTTTGATGCAAAAAAGCTCAAAACCTATATTTAACATGATAATTTTATCCAGATTGTTACTGGTCGTTCAAATAGGTTTGTCGAGAATTGATCAACCCTGTCCCCAATTTATCTGTATTTCAACAATGGATTGCTTTGTTTCCGTAGTAACAACAGTCTGGCATCCGGAAGACATAGTTATGACAAACCCACCTCCAACAAAGAAACTAAAACAAACAACAATCTTTGAAGTTCTGAAAAAGCAGAGTAGTCTAGAGGGAAGTAGTCACAGCGTACAAACTGTTCATCATTTTGAAGGAGGTTAATATTAGCATTCTCTTCTCTGTCTTGCATTAATATTCTGTTTTCATATATATATATATATATATATATATATATAATTCATGCCAATCTCATTCATGCCAATAAACCCCTCATTGCATGATCAATAGATAATTTTTGTGAGGTATTAATACATTCATTTACAATTACACACACTAATGTAGTATATTTCAGTAAATTCTGACTAATTCTCTTACTGGGGATTTGAGGAACATATTCAACATTATGTAATGATAATTAGAAGAACCAGCACTGTTAAATTGTTGATGTTTTTCTAACTACTTCAGAGATCAATATGGCTGATGTTAAAAATGAACCTGGTTCCTCTGGTGTTAATAGGAATGTAGTAGCCCAGGCTGCTGAGAAAAGGTAATATTTTGCCTTATAGTTATACTAAAGGCTTATTTTTAAATACTTCTTTCAACATTGGCATATTGTTTGCTGTCAGAATAGTTGAATCATTTTTTATCCAGCTGTCCATATTTGGTTTCATTTTGTACTATGTTTGGTATTGGAGATGCATTGTAATCAATCAGTATTTCAAGTAGTTCATTATATTATTTCTCCAGTCAGAATAGTTTATTTACTGCACATTGGTTGAATATTTTACGGGAATTAGTAATAATTTATTGTAACCCGCAAACTGTACACTAAAATGAGTTGTGTGTGTGCATGAATTTAGAATGAAGGGGTTTACGTACACGCAAATCACATTATATTTTCAGGGCCATGCCGAGCATGGATGAAAGTAAGACTTTTCCTAGTGAGTTAATACTGTTACTATCTATATATGCTGTCTTCTTTCTAGCTAAATAAGGCACACAGATTCTATATTAGTCAAATGTTTTGTAGCACAAATATTAGGTATGCCACATCATTGGTATCGTGGCTACCCTTAACTCGTTGCTTATAGAAGAAAGCACTGAGCAGTGAAGCTTGTTCTTAGCCACTTCTAATAGTTCAACTTGACATCATCAAATCACCATCATAATCTCCTGTCTTCACCATTTTCTGGAGTCTTGTGATGTTTACTGGAGGTTAGCATCTACTAAACTTACCTCATAGGACTATTTGAACCTGTCTCTTAGTTGATTAAAGCATTTATTTTATATACCCACAACACTGAATTTTTATCACACACGTCTATGCCTTTTTATATTTATATAAAATGACTGTCCTCGGACATATCATTCACCAGTCTGATTCTGCATGACATATACAAGATTAATTCCACACCCCATTAAATTATCCACTTAGTTATTATGCATTGTTCTGATTAAATCTGACTGGGCTGTTCCTTCTAATAATTTAATTTTTCAGACTGTGTTAGCAATATAAAGCCTGCCACAGAAGAATACCTGTCTCAAGGTTCTGTTCTTACCAACTCAGATGTTAATGACAGCCCACTACTATTTTCAGAGTGAGTAGACCTAGAAGTACCTTTTAAAGTAAATTGCATTAAATAGAATCCAGATTAGAGATTTTATTCTTTTTACTCTACAGAAACACCCAATTATTTTTAAATAGATGTTGTGCATTTGGATAGTTTGTGTAATATAATTTAGCAACTATCTTAAGTTCAGGATTCCCATGCATCCTGGAAAAACTGGAAAATAACAAATTCATTTTCCAGGTCTTGGAAATGTCTTTGAATTTTACAAAATCTGGAAATGTCCTGGAAAAATATTGCCTGTGAAAAAATTCAATTAGAACAACAAAGTCTGTGAATACATATTAGGCCCGTAGAAGAAAACTTCAATTGTAGAAGAAAAAAGTGCTGATACATAGTCTGGATATCCCATGTTAGTTAAAATTTTAATATAAGTGGGTGGATCAGACAGCTGGAAGGGTTGAAGAGGAGGCTGTGCCATAAAAATGTCAATAATCGATCATACATTGAATAAATATGATATACTTTTTCACACATATCTTGATTTATTACCTTTAAATCTTGTATACTTTATCCTGGAAAATGGTAAATGTCCTGGAAAATAATATTTCGTTAGCTGTGGGAACCATGTAAACTGCTTGTTAGACATTGATTCTGTTCTACACATGATGTAAAATAAACTCATTCTCATTCATAAATACAAGTTAAACTTAGCTATTTCATTTAGAATGAAAGAATATTTGAATGCATGAATAATTATGTCCTCATAGTTTTAGCCAGTTTGTTATTCTGACTGGAAACAGAATACTTCACTTGCAAATGACTTTGGCCTTATTCTTATGAATATCATAGCAACTGTGGTACTGTTGTTAATGCTTTAATAGATGTCTGCATTGCCACAAATATCATTTTGGGGTAACCTTTAACACCAGTTCTCATCATATAATTAATATTATTGTTTATTTAAATGATTACATAGACCTATTGCTAATCAAAATTACAGGTTATGCCAGCATATTTAACAGACACACATAGACAGATAAATATTAAATTGGTTATGTTGTCTTTTTTATTAAAATGTAGTTCAGATTTAGAAGAGAGTAAAAGTATGCAGTTACCCAGAAATATTAAAGTAACTTGTATGGTATGAAGCTTTATATATTTTTTTACTTTATCCTGAAATTTTACATACAGTCACACACACACACACACACACATGTGCACATACACACACACATATTTATTGCTATGTATTTAATTTCAGGGAATACCAGTTTCGGAGTTAAACACTTATCCCTCATGTTTGCCTGCCATGGGATCATTATCTCCCACACATGATCATACAGTGCTAATAAAGGTAGGACACATGATATTAACATTGAGCTGATACTTCAAATGTAGCTAACATTACATGATATATAGCTATATAATGTACAAGCTTAAAAGCCACCCTCTGCGTGGACTTTAAAGCTTGTGCCTGCAGATGGCTACTTTTGCCTTCAGCCTTCAGCCCATATAATTAAGGTGTTAGAATAATTAAAAAAACTATTTTAATAAGCAGACATCACAGTACCAATCAGTGTCATAGTCACCACCATTTAAGACTCTTGTCAGAATTATTTGCCAACACAAAGACAAATACACACAATTTCATGTGTATGTGTGTTCATTAAAAAGAAACTACTGAGAGCTATTCAAATTCAAATAACACAGTGGAACACCAGGTAGCCACCTTGAAATACTGCCACCTGCCAACACAGACAAACACACACGTATATTCACTTTTATTTATGTAGATAGCTAATGCTGTGAAAATAAAATAATTATCAGGCTATTTATTATAAAATGTTATATGCAAAATATCTATGTTAGCAAAATGTAATACTTATAATATAATTGTATTATTTACATTCAGACTTTTTTTAACATAATAAAGTTATACCAATTCATAAACTTAAATTACTACAATGTTGAAAAGGAGACTGTCAGGTACATAATGCTTGTATTAAGTTATTCTGTAGTTTAATAAAATAATGTACACCAAAAACTATACATATTTATGTTTATAATTTGAGACGTTAACTTGCGAATAGTGAGAACAAGTGTATTCATATAGCTTTATATGTATACATTTATAATTTGTATGTATTAGCTAACTGATTATGGCACATACGTATATTTTCTTAATTGTATTTTTTTAAATTATGTACACATTTTGATGTGTTAATATTCATAATTTAAGCCATTCCATAATTTCACATCTTTGATACTAGTTGCTAGAGGTTTGGAAAAAATGAAAAGGTAAAAAGAATATCCCATGTTTTAATTTTGTGCATGTATGTCACTTGTGTGCATATGTATGCACACGTGTGCCAACAAGTATTTATTAAATCTTGAGGAGGTACAAATGCCTCCATCATAATAATGGACCGGTCTCTTCCATTAGTCCTTGTCTTAATATTTGTTTATGGATGTGTAATTCACACTGTTACTGTGTTTTTATTCATCATCTTCATAAGACACCATACAGAGTGGGACAAACACCTGTACCCCATCCAGCCGTCTATTCAGACAGGTGGGATGCTGATTATGTTAAACTACCTTGTTCGCCCGAAAACCTGTACCCAGTTGAAGATAAGGTGAGCAGTTTCAAACCTTCGGATCTTATTTAAATATTTATGATGCTGTTGTTATTAATCTTTTTTTTAGTCAAAACTGTGATGGCTAAAAGCAATCCCATATAACATTGTCTATCTTGGTAGAAATTTTATGTTTAAGTTGTTACAGTCAAACTTAATTTTAACTATTATTCAACACTGTGTAATAATTACATTTGTGGTGTTGTCATCTTTCAAATAGTTGAAATGTGTTATTCATTTAATTTGACCATAATCACCATCAGTAATACTATTTACTCAGTTTGTATTAGTTATCATTACACAGAACATTCCAGCAAGTATTGTTTTATTACAGGAACATATACAAAATTTATGTAAAACATTTTATTGGTTCTATGTAATGTAGAGCTATATTTACAAGACTTCAGTTGACCACTTAACCATCAAACTAATTGTTTATTTTTTTCTTCTTTGTGTTGATTTATCCTTATTTACACTGACAGCCTGTCAATGACAGGATTTCGTATACTTTCAGTTTGAGGATATTGTTTATGTTTATATGTAAATTAGGATTTAAAGAGGACCCTTTTATTAAATATGTCACTAATGTGCTGTTTCAAATGGGTCACAATAAATTGCTGGGTAAAATACACATTGTAGACCACTGAAAGCATAAATAGAAATACCTGTAGAATGTACGCATCTTCAAAACATTAAAAAGATTTAATGGAATAAACTATTTATTTTGTGGTGAATTTGATATTTGAAAGCATGAATTCATTTAAATATAGCTGTAGATATAATAAATATTATAACTATAGTTGAATGCAATTATAATTATGATTTGTAAGGTGGACTAATTAGAAATTATATTCTTCATATAAATGACAGGTGACACTATTTGTTACATCAAATTTCATCCTTTTTACACTGTTTCTGACAATATCAATAAGGTGATATTTTCTAATATTATGATTTTATCAGAAGTCAAAACTAATAAATTTTAGATAAATTCTTTCAGTATTCAAATGTCCATTCAGTCTATAAACAAGGATGTAATTCAAGATAAATGGTAGTAAATAATACTTCTGGGTACAATTGTTAGTGTGGTGTGCAGGCCCCTAAGTCTGGGATTGAAACCCAGTGTTGTTTATGTCTATAGGATATTTCATCTGAATTCTTATTTTGCCGGAGGTGACCCTTGGCCACGTCTCTAAATAAAAATCATCCATTCTCTCACTTCTCCATACTCCTAAGGTACCTCATCTGGGATAGTAAACAAAAGTTGGCATTAGTCAGCCATTAAAACACACACACATCAGAGTTTGGGTAATCATCATCTGTTACATGGTCTCAAGTATTCATAACAATAATTGTAATCATCATTTCCAGATGCATCATCATCATAATTGTAATTAATTATATTGTAGATGTAATCAAAATCAGGGATTACTTTCATTATAATAAAGGGCGATCAGATATTTAGAGTGTTATATCATATCTCAATATTATTATATCAATATCAACATTATTAAGAAAGAAATATTATGCAGTTTAATTCCCAAACCCACCTGGGTTAGTTTCTGAATTTCCGCTATCCACCCAGTTACTCGTACATGCACTATTTATTCTATATTTTACACAGGCTACCTGCTGTAATACATAATCAAATGCTCATGAGTCCCATTTGTTCATATATTGGTAACTATAGCTAGACAAATGGTTGGTCTAATTAATATGGCATTTATTACCTGAAATAATTTATTTTATGTCCATGGACAGTGATAGATTGTGTAATTTACTTGGCAGTCTTGTGGGAATTTAATCAATGATACCAACAATGAGATGAAGTCATAACAAACTTGTTGAGGTGATAGTTGACTTGGTGCTGATCAGATGACTTAGTTCAAATTAAATATTACCTCGAGATGATGCTGAACATTCTCTATTATCTCACTGTATCGACAATCTGTACATACTTGTACATTCATAGGAAATGTATTACTTGCTCACTCATTTGCTCAATGGTGAATATTGAATTTATTTTAAATAATTCAGTGGGGACGGCAGCACCATTTAACGTGGTCATCCACCCACGATGTTGTGAGCCAAGAAATTAATCCCTGAAAAGGTTTTGACCTCTTACGGGGTTCAAACCTGTGACCGTTGGCACCAAGTGCTGGGTGCTTAACCATTAGGCCACTGGAGCACACATAATATATATATATATATATACTTCACTTGTAATAACTTTGGAGATTGCTTGGCCCATTTAGTCTACCATCTGCACAAAAGTGGCCTTAAAACACCAATCATCAATCAATCATACACACATATATATATATATATATATATATATATATATATATATATGACTTATTCTGTAGACAGCCTTGGGGCTGGTTAATTACATGTGGCTTTTGATCCTTTGTTAACCCAAACTATCGCTTTATTTAATCTATTGCTTATTGAGCCATCAACACCATCATGATCACCACCTAATGACCCTGACAGCTTGTCAATCAATTCACAGATTACCAGAAACATTTCACATCAGTTTGTGGCTGTAATAGTGGGGGGTATTTATATGGCAATTTATGGTATACATATTATGTAGGCACTAGCAGTGACTGATTAACGGAGGGAGAATGGGGAATTATCATTGCAGAAAATTGGGTCCTTATCAAACGTTGGTGGTTGGTGGATGTTCGTGGATGGTGGGACTAGACTGTGTGTGTTCTTGTAGAAATATCCAGTCTTTTTGTTTAATAAGGATTTCAATACAATACATTTGACTCTGTTTTGAGTAAATAGCAGTAACACACCACATCCATATTTGGGTGATATAAATTGTTATCATGATTAATTTGCAATGTAATTACAACCATAATTTATGGCTGAAGCTGGTAAAATGCTTTGTGAGCAGATCCATGGGAGGGATTCATATCCAACCTTATAAAAAAGAGGCCAACCCATCTTCCATTTCACACAAATAAAACACATACAGCAGGGCCCATTTAGTCATGTACTTAAAACAGTATACACAACAATTTATATTGAGCATATGTCTATTACAAATGTGCTGTTCAACAGCTGTTGTCATATTTTCCTTTGTCGAACTCGAGCAACGTTGGTTAAAATATAGCCTTGTCTTATACTTTAGAATGTTTCTATATTTAGAAGGGAAACAAGTCCCTACATGGCAGATGGGAACTTGTACAGCAGGCTCTCCTCACAAACATGTCATCTACTCTAGATCTAGAGGTTTGTACTTTTAGCTTTTCTAATTCAGTTTTCATAGGCACACTACAGTAAATAGTTTGTTCGTGGCAAACGTTTACCAATTACAGTAAGCATGCATTATTTGGTTTGTATTACAGATTAAATGGTGGCTAACACCACTGACATGTGATTAAATGTTATTTTGTGTACGAAATTGACTTATACTTTAACAAAACATTTTAAAATAACAATTAAGAAAGTATTGGAAAATATTGCTGAATGCACTTCCAATGTCCTATATTTAGCATCTTACATGATGCATACTGGCCGCCATAAAGCTACTGAACGAATATCAATATCCAGTAATTTGTATTAATATTTATTAATATTTATTAATATTAACATGTGCCATTCAAATGCTTTCATATCTGGATTATTTTCCCTGTTCCAGGAAGCCATACTGACATATAATGTACGCTACAGTAAGAGATGGAACTTCCATGGCCTTCATTCCTTTTTCACAGAGGTCAGTTGTGGTCCATTTCATGTTTCGCACTCAAATTTAAATAAGAATCTTCAATAAATAAACAGATAAATGGATTTCATTTTTTATCTCTTTATCACAAACAGATTCTAGAAAGAAAAGAAGTCGATGCCTTTTTTGCCAACATTCTACCCAAAATGATTAACTTGGCATTACAACTTCCACGTCTGTGTACTCAGGTTTGTGTTGCATAATTTAGTTATCTTTTAGTTTAATTTATTCACCTTTCTATTAAATGGTATCATGTACTGCTCACATAATAAAGGAGCAGAACGTAATGCAGCCCTGCTAGTTATCTGAATTTTTTCTATCCGATTCTTTCCATGCTTTCAGCCTATTCCAATGTTGAAAAAACACATGGACCACAGTCTAACAATGTCCCAACAACAAGTGGCTTGTCTTCTGGCCAATGCATTCTTTTGTACATTTCCTCGTCGAAACACGGCTAAAAGACAGTCAGAATATTCTTCATATCCAGATATTAATTTCAGCCGGTAGGTAATACTTCCATTGTTTTCTTAGAAACACTCCTGATAGGTATGATAAACAAGCCTGAAATGAGTATTTCACACACAAAAATTCTTTTATTAGGGATCACCAATGTACCATGCTTCAGTCAGATATGAATGAACAGGATTAAAAGCTTTAAACTGCTTTTACAAAGGATAAATGTTTGAGCAAATAATATAAAATTTAATAAAAAATCACAGACTGACATCTAATATGCAAGGTATAATTATTTATTAATAATAAGATATTTATTTAATTCCAGCCAAAACATGTTTTATGGTAATCTAATAATTGCAAATACAGTTAAGTAAAATATACTCAACAAACATTTGGTACAGTCACCACCTCATCAGTTAGTGATGTTTTTTAAATATGTTTGTAACATTTCGAGAATAACCTTTATTTGCCTCTCAATGTTCTGAAAGAACATTTAATTTCAATTGTTTTATCATTCGTATGATAGATACCATTGCCCTAGTTGTTTTCTGTTCTTAAGTACAAATTCCTGGTTTTTTTAGTAATATATTATTATTTAGTATTGCTTTCTTTCCAAAACAGACAACATTTGTGAATTTTATTACAGTGAAGTCAATTCAGAGGAGGACCATCCAGAATTACTGCCCAATCATAGCTGGGAGGATTCCCAAAATTTAGAATTCTGCCAAAAATGGAAATATGGTGCTGCTGAAGGGGGAGAGCTTCTTCCTTCACTTCTTTGAATGTTGTGCTTCTTAATATTTAATTTTCTTTGGCTGCCCTGTTCATTTTGACTGAGTGTTTGTAATTGATCAGACCTGGTAATCCATGTTTTTCCTCTCCAATTCTTTGGATGTTTTCATCCCACTATGAAACAGATGGTACATTACAAAAACTGTACATAACGGTCATAAGACTAATTTCCCCTTGACATTTTCAGTTTATCACTAGTGAAAATAAAATACATGGATATTTCAATTGCACGTACACTGATACAGTACATTTATGACTCTTGACTGTAATTAGGAGCCATATAAGGTATCCTTATAAATAACTGGTTCTGTCCATTTCAATTCAGCAATTCTTTCCTTGAATTTTATACTTGTGTCATCAACGTTGTGTGTTTTGGTGTAGTGATGCATCAACCAAAACCCATAGGCTTATATTTTATTTAGTTTATGTGTGTAACATCAATGCTGTCTCTGTGCCAACATTGCAAACGTTCTAGGACACTGAATGGCCTAAATTGTGCTGATGTGTCGTTAAACAACATTCATCCATCCCTCCATCTGTGCCAACATTGACCATTCATGTATATTCTTCTGTAAAGTAAATCCTTAACACGGCAACCAGCTTAAAATTGAGTAGTCATTGCAGTAAAAGTCATTGTTATTAGAATCATCTGAAATTGTATTAACTTAAAAGAAAGCACAATGTTCTAAGATAATAATTGTGTTGGACCAACTTTCTTGTATGGCACTTGAAAGCTTACTTTATTCTGAAGACACAAACATACACAAATTCATTGCTTGATGAGTATACACACACACATACACATTTGTTTGTTTGTTTGTTTGTTTGTTTGTTTGTTTATTTGTTTGTTTGTTTGTTTGCTTCATTTTCTGCCTTTAGTTATTATAAATCTAAACCAAAAGAAGGTAAATGTCAAGGAGTGACTTAAGATTAATATTTCTAATGCTTTTTAATGTTTTTTTTTCTTCATGGGAGCTTTCTCTCGTGTAAAATTGTAGAGAAAAACAATATCCATTATAACGATTTTGTGGTATATTAACAGTGTACTGTGAAATAATAACAGTACTTTTTCACACATTTCACACATGTGTGGAGTAATTGAACATCATACACTCTAATTATTCAGGCTTGTATATTTGTTATGTTCGCATACTGATTACTGCTTATGCCTTTTTTTTCACATTTATTCCAGTCTGTTCCAGAATTCAGATAACGCCAGACAAAAGCTGGAAAAGCTGAATTGTATAATCAACTATTTCAAGCGAGTTACAACAGATAGTAAGTCAATATAGTTAATTATTCAGAATAGAAGTAAGTAAATTTATTTTAGATAACCTGTAGCACATCTACATTTAGTTATAACACACTACAAGGTGATTAGTGACAAGAATCAAAATTAAATTATAGTATAGTAAGTTTGAAGAAAACAGCTATGATTTATCACAGATTATTAACACCTTTATATAATAATGTGGTCAGTTTACATAATATGTAACTGGATGTTCTTAGTCTAGTTGCCTTTTGTTCATAGTCAGATTAATAAAAATTTTGATTTGTTTGGAGTCTTCATAATTCACTGTTTTGAAGGTAATTACTGTATTTTTCAGTGCCTGTTGGTACTATAACATTTAAGAGGCAGCACATAACTGATTTTCCGGACTGGCACAGGTCATCAGCAAGGTTATGTCGGCTGCATGTCACTTGTGCTGGTACAATTGAAGATGATGGCCAAGGAATGCTTCAGGTATTTTCACGTGAAAAGATCCAATCCATTTAGATGTGACAAATTGAAACTGACCAATCTTACCCATCTTTTTGTCCATAAAATCTACATAAATTCAAATTGAGATTAATTGAGCTAAAATAAAGATCCATGTTAGCACTCACAGCTGTTATTAATGATGATCATAATGATAATTCTGCTGGTAGTAAACATTGAAAATATGCTTTCTCCTCATAGGTTGACTTTGCCAATAAGTATTTAGGTGGTGGGGTGTTCGGTTATGGCTCTGTGCAAGAAGAGATCAGGTTCCTCATATGTCCAGAGCTGATTGTGTCCAGGTTGTTTACTGAAGAACTAGATCAGAATGAGTGCCTTATCATAACTGGTATGTACAAGTGAATAGTCAAGGTCAGCCATTTGAAATTCTGCAATCTGGATAATTTTGACCATATCTGGGAAATTCCACACAAGTGTGCAACAATTCAGGATTGCAAATTAAACACCCGAAACATTCTTAATCGGACGTCCATGAGAAAGTGTCTTATCAGTTCTAAAACACAACCTTTGGTGCTCCAGTAGTGAAGTGGTCAGATTACTGTGCTACAAACTTACAAGTTGTGCAGTAGTAAAGTAGAGTATTGTGCAGCAAAGCTACAGGTTGTAGGTTCAAATCTGACCCCATACCTGTGTTTGTAGGATGTTTCCATATGGACTTGTTCCTCAGCAAATGTTCCGTAAATGACCAATGCTGCAGTTAAACAAATTACTCGCTTTCTCGCCATAACACAGTATTTATAATTTACAATTTATTTACTTCATAGGGCTTGAAGTTTCTCATGGTCAATGATCAATATAAGATTATACAGTATTAATAATTAAAATAATAATAATAATGCTAATTATTATAATAAATAAGACCCAGTACTTTCTTCCTAGCATTGAAATGAAATCTAAGAATTAACCAATACACATTAAACTTTTATGAGGACAGCTTTAAAACATAGTGTTTAAAAACCTTAAACATGGATTGTTTTTTAAGCTTTTTCGGTTCTGATAATCAAACAAGGCTGTTAAATTGAGGTATCATTATTTATTGGTATAGTAAGATGATTCAGTGACCTATTAATCAGGTATATATTTCAACCAGTTTGAACTGAGTGTTTACTTTATGAGTGACATCTTCATATGGCTCACCTGACAGTACAGTTTGTCACAAACCTGAGAAATGTTTCATCTTTCAATTTGCCTCATTACCTTTGTAGATTGCTTGCAATGCTGTCTTTTCTAGGTTGTGAGAGATACAGTAACTACACAGGTTATGCCGATTCATTCAAATGGTCTGGAAACCATATAGATAAAATACCAAGGTTAGCATTTATTTCTTATTATCTATTATATTAAATCAGTCTCATGAAATGTCTGTATAAAAATAAATTACACTGTGATATATCTATGTGAACATAAATTAGGCTAATTGTGTTCATCTGGTTTAAGAATGAAATTCAATAGTATTTCTTTGACAAAGCAACAGTTACAAGAAAAACGCCTCTGGCCTAGTGGGTAAGAGTGTGGGACCTTCTTACTCATGGTCATGCTGTGTGGGAGGTCAGGTTTACGAACTTGACCGTGGCACTACAGTAGGAGGAGCTTTTAATCCAACCAGGCAACTGGCAAGGTTATCTCCACCGAATATGCCATATATTGTAAATTCGTTTAGAATTAAGTCCAATTGGTGAAGTAGATTACAGACCATATACATCTCGCTCATTTGAGGTGGCTAAGCCACTTAAAATAACTGCCATTTCGGCATTATTACTATTATTAGAAAACTGGATTCTAATGCCACAGTCTATACACTTATTTTTCATAAGATTGAGAAATTAAAATGTTTTAGTTGATTAGTTATGAATTAAAACCATTTCCCGGAAAACAATTAAGAAATTCAGAATCTTTACTATTTGTATAATTAAATTCATCTATATCTATTTGTTCATAATTCCTTAGAAGTTCTTAAAAAGTTACTGTAATTGGTATTTTTAATTGTAAATATATTTACTTTTGAATTTGTGGATAAATTAAAATTTTTGATGCAGATTCATATTAATCCCCCCAATAACTGCTGCGATGTTGTTGCAGTTGATTTTTGTTTCTAGTTATAAACATACTTGATCATAGTAATTTAACCCAACAATTTAACATTGTCCTGTGCATTGTATAATTAAATATAAACATTGTCGTGCAGAGATTCATGGGGACGAATCTGTACTCAGATTGTTGCTATTGATGCACTGGTGTTTAAATCATACCGGGATCAGTTCCATGAAAATCTCATCAGACGAGAGTTAAATAAGGTAAATATGCTAAATATCCTTTCGTTTTGTGATGGAAACGAAGTTCTCTACATTTTATTACTAAAAATAATAATCTTCATAGTAACAGCAAGAGTAACAGATCAACAGCAGTGGGAGTATTAGTAAACAGAAGTATCAGTAGTAGTAGTAGTAGTAGTAGTATCAATCATATTAAAATATCATAAGTAGTACTAGTAGTTGTAGCAGTAGAAATGTGTCAGTTTAAGTAATCTAGCCATGGTGATATTAACCTGGTGTCATGTATCGATTACTTCAGGCATACTGTGGTTTCCTAGTTCCTGGTGTAGCAGCAAAACATCTCTCAGCCATTGCTACTGGTAACTGGGGCTGTGGAGCCTTTGGTGGAGACCTTCAGCTCAAAGGTAACTTGGTCCTTCAGCAAATGTGACATGTTTTATGTACATTGGGATGAAAGGTGTGGAAGAATAGTTTGGTTCAATAAAACTGACGTGTTGTGTGGTTTAATTAGAGCTATGTACAAGAATAATTGGCATTAATACTACACAGCCAAGGAGATGAATATTAAACTCATTCATTTATATGTGTGTCTTCATGAATGATTTAATAACTGAATGACGTTTTCTTCTGATTTAAGTTAAACAAATATTGTGCATGCATGCACATCACACACACACATACACACACACACACACACATATATATATATATATATAATTACTGTATATCTTGTTTCAGCTTTGTTACAGTTGCTAGCTGTTTCACTTACACACAGAGATCTTTGTTATTTCACATTTGGAAATGCTGTCTTGATGCGTGATCTGTACAATCTACATCAGTTTGTTTGTGAGAAGAAACTAACCGTCTGTACGTATGACAGTAGACCTGTTTGTTGACATTGTGAACTGTTACAAAGACTAAACAATGTCTTAACTTTATTTGTTTATTTACTTAGCATCACTAGCAATTTGGTTTCTTCATAGTTTGCTTTTACTGGCTTCTTTTCTTT
Source organism: Paralvinella palmiformis (assembly GCA_025642065.1). NCBI lineage: Eukaryota > Metazoa > Annelida > Polychaeta > Terebellida > Alvinellidae > Paralvinella > Paralvinella palmiformis. Next base: position 374,050 of record JAODUP010000158.1, read on the forward strand.
AAACCAATTTATTAAATTTGGATTCACAATTATCTATCCAAACTGTAAATTTTAATAACAACAGATTCTGACTAAAACATGGTGTTGTGGCTAATAAATCACATAAGTGAGCCATGTTATTTAATCTGTTGTTTCCCAGATTCATATTATATCTATAGATATGCACTTGCTCTCATGCTATGAATGTATGTGGTGAGCACTATTATAACATTAAGTAATAGTTTTTGCATTATAATGTACTACATCCTCCATTCTGGTCTAAGTAACTGTAGATGAAACAGACAAGTACAGGAATGAATAATTTAATTAATTTAATTTGCCTCCAAAATCTAAAATTTTATGATTTCCTACATGCTTTGTACTTCGTTTTATGGAATAGTTGTGGAAGATAATGCAGGGTCCGTTATATCTGAATAAATTAAATACAACAAAAACACACATACACGTAGCAGAGTAACATGCACAGAGCATACAGAAACTTGTATAACACAAAAATGTAAGAGTCCCTTATTCTAAATGTCATCAGATAATTATGATATCATGGTATTTTATCATTATTTCAAAATTCCACTGGAAAAAGATTGACAAATTGAATAGTAAACTCCACAGTTTAAGCAGCAGATTTAAAACAAATATGATTATCATTCAGATATTTCAAATGCAGTTACCATGAATTGCATCTGAAATCAAATATACAATTATATCTAGTAATATATACTGTATGTTTTTGTAATAATATGTATCATACACACATGCATATACACACACACACATATGCATGCCACACATACACACATGCCTGGACACACATACACACACAAATGCATGCATGCACACACAAACACACACACACATACATATATTATATATATATATATATATATATATATATATATATACTTTCTCTACAGCTGATATCTACAGTCTCATACTCCAATACTATGATAGTATGTGTCAGAAAATCAGCCAAAGCAGGAAGCCACAAAGGAACCTCTTTCAGTATATTTACTCGATGCATGCTGATCCTGGTGAAGATACAGATAGCACAGAAGCACTTGGTTCTACCGATGCTGATGAATCCAGTCAGGAAGCACAGTTTCACTTGTCACATCGAGACAGTCCAGACTATGCAGCTGCCACACCCTGACCATCTTCAAGTTTAGACTGTGTGTTTGCCACCTCTGAAAGTGCATTGACTATAGCCCAGATTAAGTAGCTATGGCAACCGAATAACAGCTGTAAAGAGACTGATTTTGTTTGTGAAAGTTTGTGGTTGTAAAGACCTGACATATTGGCCATGGCCCATCTTTCACACCTGCAACAGCCCAGATAATAAAGTTTCTAAATTTAGATTATGTGTCAGATTGTGTAAGTGCCGGATCTTGGAAAGGCTTGTAATACATGTACCCAGTTAATGTATAAATATGTCAGTGTTAGTAACAGAATATTCACGTATGATCTAGAATAAAACTCTGAACATGGATAGGACAATCATCACAGTATTTACCGAAGACTGTACAGCCAGATAATATTGGTCTTTTGGTGTTGGCATTTACCTAAATCTTGTATTCTGAATAATTATGGCGGATAAAGTCTTGTTTATGCAGATGGTTGTTTTGCTCTGTGTAACAAAACTGCAAAGAAAAGATATAATACTTTCAACCAGCATTAGTCGCTAGTGAGTTTTTAATTATTTGTTATCTTTGTATTATTTATCATTCAGTCTTATTAAAGACGACTTAGATTGAAGAATGTGTGAAATTGTAAGCAATTTAGAATGTAATAGTATTGTTTTAGTTTTAGGTATGTTATCCTATACACTGGGCTCATGTCCATATGCTTTGTGTGTGTGTGTGTGTGAGAGAGATTTAATTATGATGAACAGTTCACATCCCAATTAAGTGTAGCACCATTTACTATGGTTATCCATCCATGAGAAGGTAAACATCTCCACAGTGTTGTAACCCAAGAGGATAATGCTTACAGGCCTAAGCATTTTCCAAGGATCCATGCATTTAAGAATTTTTTCTGATGAAAATTATCAAATTATTTGCCCACAAAGGGAGGGAGGTGCATTTCCTTTAACCGCCCCCCCCCCCCCACACACACAATTACGAAGTGAGGTTTTTTGGCATTATACATTCTCATTCCTGTGTTTAGGCTTTGGTTACTTGACATTTGAATATCAGTGCATTTAATATTATATATCTCATTAAGTGGCTGGCCATAAAGCCTAAATGTGTCTATGTTTATATTGTTGTGGTTCACGCCAGAGCTATTTATAAAATATTTTACATTTTCAAACAAATAATGGTCATGAATTTCACCAAGTGTATTATAAATCATGTTTATAATAATGTTGTTATGTACTTGCATATTATTTTATTTATTGAATTTCAGTCATTTATTAATAAAGGATAGTTAATGTAAATGTTTTGATACACACACACAATCTCTTACTACATAATACTTTTTGTACTGGCTTTTTTAAGCAGTTTAGAAATGTACATGGTCAACAGCAATTAACAGTAAATACATTTAAACTGGTTACTCCAGCAGTATTATGAGATGATAAAATTTTGATTACGAAGATTGTAACAATATCTAATTTGTCCATTTTCTTACCAGCAAATTGATCACTAGAGCCTGTATTGACAGATAACTAATTTGATTGTTTTTTTCTAAATTTCACTCCCAATATTTACATGATTTTTCTTGTGTAGAAAAATATGTGATGCAGATCTCTCAATTTGGTGACATATATTGGTTGAGCTAGGACTCATTATTTCACTCATTTACTCACAAGTTATATAATTATGATGGGGTCTTAAAACATTTCTGTTTCACATTATTTTTGGAAATGCCTTGATCCATTTTGCTTGTCATAATTGTTTATGAGGGTATTATCGGAATTTTAAAGATTGGGATGACTTTGGCTGTTTTTAGTTGCGTTGGTAATACTACTATATACATCTATTTGAAAGGACTGATTGACTATATTTTGTAGATATATATCATCATGTCCGCTACTGAATTTAGGCTTCAGTTTATTGGTAGCATCGATAACTTGAGCAGATTCAATTGGTTCCAGGAACATACTATTTACATTAGGGTTTTTCAGATATTGTGTATGTTTTTTCTTTGTTTTAGGTACATTTTGAGAAGTCCTATTTTTATAACGTAATTGTTCAATTCTTCTGCAATCTTTGATCTTTCAGTAATAATTTGGCTATTTATATACAAAGTGAATGTAGAAAATTTGATTTACATATTGCTTGTTTGAGTATGGTCCAGGCTTTCTTCATATTAAATTTATTTTCATTTAGCATATTTGTATAATAATCTATTTTGATTGTTCTTTTAAATTTATTATAGGTATTAATGTAAGTCTTAATTGTATCGTTCGATGTTATATAAACTTGGCTTCTTTAATTTATTTTTCAGTAGTTTAGTTTTGGTTCTTGAGGAAACCAAAAGACCGGGAGTTACCTATATGGTTCGTGTATTATATTTTCTATTTGGCTTGATTGATTTTAAGGAAAATGCAGACTTAAAGGCATATCCTTGTACAATGTGATAAAGGCATTAAAGACATTATCTATGATAACACTGTGTTGCAAATACAAGAGCACCATGAAGTAATCAAGTATATCACGCGTATTAAACTATATAGTCTCGGGTCGACGTTAATTTACAGCACCACATATAATTGAATATAAGTAGGCGACATCTTCAATAATTAACATAGCGAAGATTAGCATACTAGTATATATGCAGTGATCACTATGATGCCCGTCGATTGCAACTGAGTCCAACTTCGTACTCGGAAACATGAGCGAATCAAAGAAAAAAAACCCGAATATCAACAGCCCATAGACTGAATGGTCCCAGTATGTATTGAGCCCACTGACAACTCCACTAATTAGTGGACTCATCAAATGCTGAATGGCTTCATTTCAATGCATATACGTTGATGATATGCATGATGAACTCCGTGGACTTTTTACAATCGAATTAATCCTCGTTTTCTTGAAAGCGACTTCAAACGTCGGAAAAACGCTTATATATCGTGAATTATAGCAATAATTATATGTAATAAAAGGATATTATCAAGTTCAGCAGATCAGGGCGCATCCGTGGTCTAATTGGTAGCGCGCTGGACCACATGCAGATTACTACCATACACTTGAGCTCGGCGTGAGCATATCTGAAAGGTGTTCCATTTTTGACTTCGCTTCATTACTTTTGGAGGTCGCTCGGCCCATTTAGCCTACATTGTGCACAAAAATGGCCATAAAACACCATGCAATCATCATCATCATCACCTTTAGCAGATCGCAAAAGACTCCAATATTTTACTTCTGACTGGCAATTAATTATCACCCTTTATTGTTCGGTAATTTAACATGCCTCCGTAAAAAAAATCTATCCAAATGACAAAAAATAATAAGCTCCAACATGTAAACATCGACTACAATATTAATACATATTAATGATTATATATATATATATATATATATAGAGAGAGAGAGAGAGAGAGAGAGAGAGATGAATTCGCTTGAAACAAGATGGATATAGGTCTGCGTTTAAATAACTATTACATAAATAAAGATAATGAACTTCCGGACCTCCAGCCATATCTTTAAATTAATTATATAGAGATCCACCATATTATTTATTATATATGGTGTGTGCTGAGTGCGTGCGTGTGTGTGTGTGTGTGGACAAACTCGTGGATGTACTGATGCATGGATGGATCAATTAATTAATGTGAATTTGACCCACATCCTGGTAGCATTAATGCTTCGGGCCATATATATAAAGACACACACACACACACACACACATATATATATATATATATATATATATATATATATAATGCTCATGTACATATGCAGGTTCTGTTTCAGAAGAGGAAAGAACATCTCGGGGCACGACGTACGTGAAGTGTTATTTTCGTGTCGAGGCCTATATCAGTAAACCCCTATATCAATATCACTTCCCTTACAGTCGCACGTACCACCTGAATTCGTGGGAAGTCCATTTTTGTGAACTCAATCTGAAGATAAGTCGCCAGTTGATTGAAATCTACTCGATCCATTAATTAATCTGTCAACAAATGATACACCAGTTTTCAAAAAACTTTTGTGATTGTAGTTAAAACGTCTGTATTGGAAAATGTATTTCCTTTTTTATCATTAGGAAAGGCAAGGTCGGATTTTGTGACATTAATTATAGAAAGTCGGTGACAGGTTGCTTAATTGGTGTGAGGATAATTACTTGATCAAGTAATCCACATAGCTGCATATGATCCTTGTGCCATCTGACGTCAGAACACGTGACTTTTTCTTCGCACATTATAATATAGTATTCGAGGAAGCGATAATGGCTACCCTCCAGTAATGAGGATTATTTTCTTATATCTATGATATCAGATAGAGTTCATGCATACACTTCCTTCTATAATATATTTCATAATACTTCTACAATCATTTGACATAATAAATCTGTAAAAAAAGCACTTATATTGTAGAGAAAGGCGAATATATAGACATATACAAACTAATTCTATGCCAATAATAGTAGTGGCTCAGAGTAGAGTGGAAAATTGTAAACACACACATGCATACACACTCAGATGCGTGTGTACAATTAGCTTTAGTCGGCATTCATTAGGAGGCCATCTAGGTAAAAAATTCTAATGGATGACAGATTTTGACAAGTGAAAATAACACAAACATAAAATTTTTAAACAAATAATAATATTTAATCAATAAACTACCTTTGCTTGCAGCTAGCAGCAATTCCATACAAATTAAGATGCTGTGTGTAGAATTATACCCGAGATAATTGATGTATATAAACAACCAATCAGATAGTCGGTGTAGGCAACCTTGAACAACTGAGATTTTAGAAAAGATTTAAACTTTTTAAGAGACGATGCATTTCTATTTTCTACCAGCAACCCCATTGACAAAAAAGTGGGGGGTGCCATACTAATGCACAGTCATCATAAAGCAGGCCAACAATAGCAGCATGTTCTTAAAAAGAAACTTCCCAAAACAATAGAACTAAAATAAGCCCAATTTATTCAGATAACCACGGACTTGGCAATCATGTCAAGGAAATGGTCAGTACGCCGCTAGTGGCGAAGCATAGTGAATGACCAGGGAACTAGTAAACGAAACATAGCCTATTACGTGATGCAACAGACAATTATTTCGATAAAGTCTTTATTGCTATATTCTGTCAGTGTTAATTTACACTTATCACATGAAACTTTAATTATATTTCATAAAATTAAATTTCAACACTAAATAGATAGCCACCTTTAATATTAAGGAGAAAGGGAGACATGTCTTAACATTTTGCGTTGGAAGAACTTGTATCTGTTAATGAGGCCATGTTTTACTTATTTCAGTGATAGCTAATTTCTTGCTGCATGCCGAAATATAATAGACTTTTAAGAAAAACCCTATTTATATTGGGTCGTCAGCCCATAAAGGCTGAAGTGAGGTGTTTGGTAGCGATTTGTACCAGATGTCTCAGTATGGAGATGGATGTTACAGATATTTTAATAAATAAGAAGGGAGTGAAATCGAACCTGCGACACATCAACTACCTTGACAAATGTCAGGGTAACATACCCCCTCCAGCTGTCATCGATGCCCAAGTGGTGGGTTGTGGATACCCAGGAACTCCTAGATCGCTTATGATCAATCTAACCCACTTTAAGTATGTATAATATCTTCAGTTATAATTAATTTTAAATGGTAGGAAATAATAAGAATTGTTAATTATTATATTTATAATGATAAATAATCATGATCATAATAATTACAGTATAATTAAACTATAATGATAGATCCTCTCATTATTATACTAGGAGCTGTAGTGTGCTACTCAGTGAGCTGAAAGAAAACTAGACCGAACACTCAGTGGTGTTTGATTGAGCCTCCATGACCAAACAGCCCTAACTTCCATTACTGGCATTAGCCAGATTAGGGAAAAAGCAATGTTGAAATGGCTGCGCTTTGAGTTCTGAACTTATCAACATGGACATTTATTGTGTGTGCAGAGAATCTGTATTACTCCTGTCCTATTACATGCCATCAAATATGTAACATTTATATCTTTTATGCAAGTCCATAGATCTAGCCTAGTTGGGATCAAACACTAGAGACGGACAGGGGTTATCAAATAGGCTAAATATAATAATAGTTAAGCTTAATTTCCCGTCAAAAAACACTTTAACAGCTATTTTAAATGTGTTCCTCGTACTTACCGATGAAAAGATATTTTTTTTGTATTACTCCCATGTCCACAGCTTATGCAACCATGCAATTACACAACAAAAATTCACCATGTTTATATTATAAACCTGATTTTAGCAGTGTGCATTCCCTTTTTCCCCAACCAGAAGTTGAGACCTGTTTGCCATCAAATCAGTAGCTGTGTTCTGTCTAGTTTGCTTTCAGGTCAGTGGTGTTATTGTTAGCGGTAACCTAAACTTTTATTTAGTTTAGGAGATTGTTTTATCTAGAAAAATCACCCTGTAAGTGTAAAAGTGTAAGAGACTAAGAAATGATGACATAAATTTCAATTCATCTGGCATAATCATAATTGTTTTTTTATTAATAATTTCTTCTTCAATAAATACACATAGCAATAGTAATAGATGGTAAAAAAATGGATAGTGGAACAACATATATCCTTAGACATGCCAATTAATTGTACATCAGGCATAATATTTATGTAACTCTGAAAACTTTGTTGTAAACAAACTTGACAAAAACAAATGGCTATTGTCAATGGCATGTTCAGTTTCACTGATCAATTATACACTGTTACATATATAGAATCAGAATAGCCTCAGCTATATTTCACTGGATTTGCTTATGATTCCCTAACTTAAAAGTGTCAGCATTTTTTCCCCAAACCCACTTTCATCTGTGACTCAAATCAGATAACATTACTTGTAATTTTAGTCTCTGTCAGACCAAGTTTTTTTTTGTGTTTGGAGCCCTGCAAACATCCAGCTACTCTAACTGGCTTTATTCATGATTTTCTATGAAAATTTCAGTTATTCTTCAGCAAACTCACTATCATCCCTGATATTTATCTAATAATGAACAATCAATGAATATTAATTTCATCATAGATATATTTATTTTATCTGTATAAACAAAGTATGAAATAAGTTCACAGTATATGATAGACAACAGTGCTACCAGTAATACTGTATATCCTGAATTCATTAAATGTTTGGTGACATTACAGTTTTTATTTGAATAACCAATGCCTTTGTGCCAAATAAGTCTCTTAGTGAATATGTCACTCATATAGTACAGCTGGTATTATTGTACTATGCTGCAAAGCTGTAAGATAGGGTACAAATATCAGTGGTATTCATGTCTCTTAGTTGTTTCATCACCCTCCTAATGAAAGCTTTCAACCCCCCCCCCCCATATTAACTATATCTTATTATTGTTCATTTATGTCCTGTTTATGATACTAACTAGTTGGCTACTTTGCTGTTCCATAATTGATTGGATTTTCTGGGATTAAACTGTCACATCCCAATATTTACTGCTGTCAGATCCACATATCATCACTAACACTTTGTTGTTTATAATATTATACAGAACCTCACAAGGTATCAAAATTATAACTTAGATATAATGTCAGTCAAAAATATAAATAATTAATGATATGTTTATAGGAAGAATTGTCCCAAATTGTTACCAATCTATTGGGTTAGCTTCTTGTCATAGTTACCAATAAGGCAATGTTTTTAATAATCTCAGACAAATGCTGAGTGCAATTTTCATTCCTGTATATCCCCAGATCAACTAAAGAAAATTTCATTTCTGAAATTCTTCTTAACAAACATGGTCACATATTCCACCTCTAAAATTCCAATGCTACATGGTTGGCCCTGTCCACACACACACACACACACACACACACACACACACACACACACACACACACACACACACACACACACACACACACAATGCCCTTCATCTCAGAAATAATGGGCTCTTTTCTAATACATTAACAGAACACTACATAATTTGTCTAGTATATCAATCAATTATATAGGTTCAAGTAGCTTTTTGTAGCTGAGAATTTCACAGTACAATATGATTAACTGTTTTGTGTTGTGTGCATGTTATTATTTACCTGAGATATTTCACATTTTGTTTTTCAGGTATCTCTTCAACTGTGGCGAAGGAACACAACGGATCTGTAGGGAACACAAGTAGGTTTCTGTGTACTGTTCACAAAATATTGCATTTGTGTTTTACTGATATACAGCCAAACATAGATACAGAATGACTCTGATTACTGTTAGTAAGCATTAAAATGTAGTTGTTTTTGTTTGGGTTGTTTAAATTATTTTCTGATCACAGTTTCATTACAAGTCTTGGAAGTGTTACTTTATTTATTTTTCTTGTTTGTAATGACTTTTCACTTTATGGTCATTTAAAGTTATTTGACACCACAAGATGTTTGAAGCTGCAAATAGGTGAACAGGCCAAGAATAGAAATAACTGTTTTTAGAAGAACATGGGCTAAAGTTAGTAATAAATAAAACGATTCATTTGATTCATTTTATTTTAAATACTGATCTAATAGTTATGTACCAGGAATTGCACCTAATTGGTGCAAATCAATCATACATAAAAACAGATAAATCAATGAAAATGTTCCTGACAGAAGGCTTTATTATTTGTGGCCAGTGATATGAGATGTAATTGCACTTGGTCAATTCAATTCCGGAATTGGTATTGATGGGGAATTGGAATTGTTTTATATTTAAAAAAAAGGAATTGGAATTGAAGTTTGCTACCAAAAAAATAGTAAAAAGTAGTATGTAAGAAAAGAGTAGGTAAAAATGGAATTGGAATTAATAAATTTGGAATTGATAAATTTTATGTCGAATTAAAATTGACCAAGAGGAATTGGAATTGACAAAACGGAATTGACCCCATTGTCTGCACTTGGTAGATTAAAAACAAATTTCATTCTTAATCATAGGACAATTATGACTGAATTAAAATAGATGATGTGGTTGTTTTATTGGATTTGGAAGAGATTACTTTATATGACTAATAAATGTTGATAAGAGTATTTTATATAGCACCTTACTCAACTTGAATTGCTCTTGTGTGCTGTACATTTAAAGCTTAATTAAAACATATTCTAAGCTCATATAGTACAAATGCATACATAAATACTTACCTTACCAAATATTTCTTTAATTACTGCAAGTTTAATTTGATTTGGCAACATTTTCCAGAGTCTGGGAGCTAATGCTCAGAAAGGTATCTCTTTGCACATTGCTTCGTGGCTTTGGGGCATTTTCTGCACATGTTGCTGAGATGAGAAACAATGAATTCAGTCTTATCCTTATTCAATATCAGCATGTTGCTGTTCATCCAAATACTTATGTCTTCAATATTAAGGCTGGAACAAGGTGCTCAAATATTTAAGTGCAGCAATGGGACTAAAACATGTGGCTTTGTTCTACGAAAGGGTGGCATATTTTCTATGAATAAATTATGGTTTTGTGTGCAGCCTAATGTTAGATTATGTACTGTGAGCATTCTCTGTTTAAATGAGGGTTGTCCAGATTTGAACCTAGCCATTTGTTTTGTAAAGTTACTTAGGTTACTCCTCTTATATTTACAGGTTCATTCCTGTTTATGTTTTTGTTTAATTATGTAGATAACAACATTTCTGGAATATATGTTTTCCTCTTGAAGCTTTAATTTATACTATAAACCAATATTACCATTAACAATAATTTTATGTATCTAGACTACAACGTCGTATGTTGGCTGAAAAGTCATATTTTGAGTTAAGTTCAATTATTTAGTTCGGTACTTGTTTAGTTTGGCACCTGGGATATATGGCCAAGAGGCATCTTTCAAGAGAAGAAAATTCCACAAATACAAACATGAGCTGAATTCGAACTCAGCAACCTAGATGTTTGCAGCACAGTACTCTAACCATTGAACATCTGGAAGAAACTGAAAATTGTGTCCAGAAACATTTGGAAGAAGTGTTGCTTAACATGACTAGAAGTAGAACCAAAGGATCGATGACTATTTAATAGAATGAATTTATTGCTGAAACTTCTTCACAAACTGTGTTTTGTTTTAATATTTTAGGATGAAGCCTTCAAAGATCAAAGACATCTTCTTCACAAGGAAAAGCTGGACAAATGTCGGAGGACTAGTCAGTAAGTATTTAGCGTAAAGTGTTTGTAAGTTTCTTATCTTTTTGAAATTTTGAATACATTTTTTTAAATCAAATAACTGCATTTTCTGTTCAGAATAAAGTTTCGATTAGATGATCTCATGTAATCGTAATCACCATTTCCAGATGCAATGTAATCATAATTGATTACATAGTAAATGCAATTACTTTCACAATTACATAAGATGTTCTATTACCATGCTATATCATGCCAGAGATATGGTTTGGTATGTAAAGCAAAAGTTAACACTAGAACTCATTTACCTATTGATGGGCTGCTGTCATATTTATATACACATGATGATTTGTCAGTTTATTTGTTCTATGAACATGAAAGGAAAATGTGTTGAAACACTGCTTCAGATGTTGCTGCTATTAAAAGTCATATAAATAGGCATTTCAGATTAAGCCATGTTGTTTTCACATGATTAAGCCCAAGCTAGTCACAAACTCCAGCTACAAATGATCCTGATAGGCCAGCAGTCAGATGACAAGCAGCCATTTAAATTAACACATGCGTTAGTGAACATAAACAATGCTACATTTTGACCCCGGTGACAAACGTGGGTATTAGACGGAGATCAAAGGTCGTGGTACAGAGTTGGGAGGTGGCCGAGTTATAGAAGAAAAATTTAATTTAAAGCATAGCAAAAATTTAAGACTGTGAAAACTGAAAAGGTGGTCAAGTTATAGAGGGGTCGGAGTTGGGGGTTTAACTATATTCTAAAATTTAACTATAAATAGAACTTATCTGGCTCTAGTCATGCCACACATGATGCATTTCATTACTAAATATATATTCAAACAATAGACTGATCCAGGCAAAATGCATTGCATTGGTTACCAACTATTGTCTCGGGTTAGAAATGGCTTTGGAGGCCACTGTTAACATGGAATGGCAACTTTTCACTAACGGTAAATACTGGAAATCTTTCAGCAAATTATTTCTTATTAAAAAAGAGACTGAGACGAGTATTTCAGCTGAACAAGCCAATTCATGATTGAGTGGACCAATCTTTCCAGATGAATAACACTGCTAAGCCTTTGTTATTCATGTTGACTTGTAGACGTTTATTTTGCATAGGTTTCAATGGATTAAATAAATAATTTTGAAATAGTGATTGTAGTGAAGATTTTTTAATATAGATGTAGAGGGAGGGCAATTTGTAAGTTTTGTAAATATTATTTTTTACTTAAACCTGGGAACCAATCATATATGTATCACGTGTATATGATTAAATAATATTAAAACACCCTTGACAATTACATATAGTAAACATGTCACAAATGGCTGATTCAGAAAATAAAACAGTTCACTTTCAATACAAGATATCATACATAATTACCAATGTTACAGCAATAGGAATCACCCATTGAATTATAATCTATGTGATCATTGATTTTATCCATTCACATCATCATGTCAGATGGCAAAGGTTCTACAAAAGTAAGTTTAGACTAGACAGGCTGAACCATGACAGTCATGTAAATTGTGCTGAACATTGTTTAGTGGCATATATCTATTGGATGAAGTTTATGCCATTCCTATTAAATGCCAAATTATGACCCTTAATGGACTATAAATAAAATCTAAATATAGCTGGTAAATAGCCTATATACAGCTTTTCAGTAAGACATTTATCGGCCACTACAGGCATAAATCGCCATGCAACACAGTGATTCTTCTAACCTGAGACTGTAGTGTGAAATTCAGCTGCATGGTGGTGCCAGGGGTAATTGAATAGATTTATTGACTGCACTGTGATTAGGAAGAACTGAAGGAGCGAAAGGGAAACCTCAAATTCCACAATAATTTCATGGTCTATTATTTACCTTAGTGCAGTTTAGTGTTTTTGTTAGGCTCTGTGTAATTATACATTATATATATATATATATATATATATATATATATATATATGCATGTGTTTTCTTTTACAAGGCTTGTGTTTCTCTTTGGAGGGAATGGGAGTGCCTGGCCTCAGGTTACATGGACCACATAATCTGGTAGGTACTCTCTGTTATAGTCAAAGTGTCAGTATATACTTGTACTTACAGTTTGATTATGTTTAGTAGTGAATGCGGTTTGAACTTTCTTTCTTTCAAATGTGTAGCAACATGCATAATAGCTTCATTTTATCCACTGCATCAGTAATTTATCATGTAATCAATCAACAGGAAAATATTGGACCACCATAAGATCCATCTTGTACAAGTTGTGTATTGTATTTGATTTGTATGAAAGTGGCGCCTCCATAGTCTAACTGGTAGTGTGGTTGCCCACAGATCTCAACCACCGAGCTGGGTGTTTTGTCTGCCACTTTGCCTCATAACCTTTGTAGGTCACTCAGCCCATTTAGTTTACCGTAGGCACAGAGATGACCATAAAACATCAAACATGATTCACATGAAATGAAGATAAATAACGTGTAATTATCTCATTTGGTATACTGTTTCAGTTTTATGTTAAACGGTCAATGATGTGATGTAGTTGTTCAGATATTGTCCCTTGATCATTAGAGTTATTGCTAAGTTGAATTATTTAATTTAGGCACTGGACCCACATGAGACATATGGCTGAGGGGTGACTCACTGAAGAAACAAATCTTACAAATGTGTGTTTGAGCCAGATTTGAACCCACAATGTGGATATTTGCAACACAGTGCTCTTAACCACTGTGTTATCTCTCGTCATTAAGAGAGAGAGAGTATATGATGACATCATGTTAAGATGACAGCTTTATGTGAATCAGCCTTTTATGGGATTTATATGTTAAACACAAGTTTATAAAATACTTAATACTCTTCTCCTTTGAAACTTGCCTCTGGTACTTAATAATTTAGTGATCCAGGGAAAGTGATTATTGTTAATCCATCTGTGTATCGTTTGTTAACTAAACATGGTATTTCATCACCCACCAAGTTGTTACATTGGAATTCCACTGCATGTAAATAATTACACATATTTGATATGATTATAATATAAAATCCATATCAATATGCTTTTCTGTCTTTTGCCATCACATAATACTAATGGCCAAAATGGCAGTTATTTTACATGACTTAGTTACCTCAAACGAGGGAGACGGATATAGTCTGTAATTTACTGTTTCACCACAGGGACTAACTATAAATAAATTTAGAATCTACAATAGATGGCATATTCGGCGGAATAAACCTTGCCAGTTGCCTGGTTGGATGAAAAATTGCCACAGCAGGGACTCGAACCTCCAACTTCCTGCACAGTATGACCATGAGTAAGATAGTCCTGCACTCTTGCCCACTAGGCCATTGAGGCATTCACTCAATTTGTCTGACAGATTTACTGTCAATCAATCAGAATGACTCAATGAAGAAGATAGTCTGATACCCTTTATTCATACATTAGTAAGTTTTTCTCCTTTTTCTTACCCCTGACAGGGTGAGCTCAAATCCAGATCACAGCTATATTTGTGGGATATTTTCCCCCAGGAAATTGTCCTCAAGCCCATACGTCCAAGGTTTGACCAGTACCGGAGCTAGACAACTCAACCTAACTTATCCTTGAACTATCTTAACCTGTAACTAAATTTCCAGTTTATTTTGCCCATTCACTTTAGCTTGAATATTTATGCTAAATCCTATTGAATTGATGTATTTGTAACCCCCCCCCAAAAAAAAAAAACAACAACAACTAATGACAGAGCTTTCATTTATAGTTTGCGTGTGATTAATCAATCATATATGGTCAGATGAGTTATAAATATATATGTAATCAATACCCCTGACAAACTTGTGAGACTTTCATTTTATGTATACCAATTACTCCTGTTATTAAAGTTTCTGATTCACCATTAGATTATATTTGAATTTTGTCTGATTTTGTATAATTTATGTGTATTATAATATTAGTCATATTTATTTGTGAATAAAACTTTTTGATTTAGTCTATTTAGCTTGTTAACTTACATTAATTGATGATTGATATTACTTTATATGTCTGCTTATAATGACTTTTTAACAATTTCTAACTCTACTGTCTGGTAACGTAACCGCTCCAGTTCAGTTTCCTGAAAGAAAACGTAGTATGACAGGGGTTTATCCATGTGATTTTAGGATAAGCTTTCTTACTTTGTATTACTCTTCTCATTACTGTTTCATCTTTGAGTTTTAATTATAATTTGTAATATTTTTTAGGAGAAGGTAGTCACAGAAGCAAAGGGCTTTACGCAAACTACAAAACTGATGCTTCAGATTGGTAAGATTTATTTATTCTCACATTTTAAATTTCATGGTTATGCCATACACACACACGCAAAATATGTGTCCCTAATTTTTAAAAGAAAGAGTAATTTCTTCTTTTTTCTATTAACCAAAGTTTAAAAAATTTATGTTTATTTGTTGGTAAAATGCAGAGCAGGATATTTTCAATTTAAAGATTGATGCACAGTAATAGGACATGTCAGGAACCAGTTTTAACAGCCTGATAAGATGAAGTTTAAATTAGTAGTTTAAACCATTGTCAATCCTGTGGTGATAGTTTATGTCTCTTTGCGGCAGTTAAAACTTTGCCCACCTTCTGTCTGACTAAGCAGCACTCAGCACTTTGTTTTAAATTCAGTACCTGATAGATATGATTTACATTATACATGGGAAACACTTGATCCAGAAGATGTGTCTTTCTGTTCAGGAAGTACGTATCTGTTGTGCATTTGGGTTTTACAGTTGGACAACTCTAACCAAACTAAAGCATGTCATAAAATTTGGCAGCACTAAATGATAATATCTTGCTAGTCTGTCATTAAACCCTAATTACTCACTCAGTTTGTTAATGAAGTATATGGGAGTTAAGAGAACTAGGTCAGTGGGTAGAGCTAAATGACATATTAACAGGACCACAATAGAAATAAGTGTTTTCGCTTTCTTGTGTTATCCTGGTATTTTAAAGTATTTTAATGTTATTTATGTATTTACATTGTTGTACAAAATAAATCAAATCAAACACGAAATGGTCATTTAATGTCACCTTCACTTAACTTCCACTGACTACATTTTGGGGTGTACATATACATTTGGGATATATATATATATATATATATATATATATATATACACATGATGTTTGTTTGTATACGATGAAAGTGCTCACATATAAATACTAAAATTGAAAGGTAATTTTAGAGAGATGCAATTTGTCAATGTATGGGAGACATTTGATCTTAACTAATAAATGAACAGTATTTAGGATTCTGTTATAATGATCTAACTAAATTAGCTACTTTATCAGTTGTTAAGTCTATTGTGTTTCTGTTATTTCAGTAAAGGCAGATATTGATTTAGGCTCTTATGAAGACAGTGCCATGTATATACATTATATACCAATGAGACCAAGAGAAAGTACTGCAGAAGAACCAGGCAGGTTTGCCAAATAGACAGTTGAAAAAAACACCTCTCTGTCTCATCACTTGTACCTTGTTAACAATCAACCGTTATATGATGTTACATTAGTGGTATTCTAATTGCCTGTTCCTGTTGTGAAAATTTCCTACATTTGAGTGCTATAATTTCTGATTTACCACAAGAACTCAGTGAACATCCCTCATATGGTTTGTTTCCTCATGAATGTGTTATTATATTGTTACCATTCTTGTTTAAATGTAAGGGTAATTTAGGTATTTATACATAGTGTTCTCTAGCATCACTTGGGATTGCGCATGTTTTTTTGTGACACTCAATGGTCTAATGGTAATTTGTTGGACCACAGATCACTACCACCCATGTTTGAATCTTCGAGTGGGCATATCTGAAGGGTGTTTCATCTTTGACCTTTGTAGGTCGCCCGGCCCATTTAGCCTACCACGTGCACAAAAGTGGCTGTAAAGTCTCAATCATCATCATCATCTGACACACCAGTCCTTCTCATGTGTATTAACTGTCCTGATTCTGGAAAACATCAAAGAATAAATATGTGGTTTATACTAATGTTTACTTAAACAAGTTGGATGCAAAAAAGATGATTGCTGCTTATTGGAACTGACTTGCCACATCAAGTAGTTAAAGACACAGGAAGCATTAAATCTATCAGACTGAAAGGGTTAAAATGTAAACAATACTGTATTGTTGGTAGTGTTTAGTATATGTGGACAAATAATTTATTTATACCTTATTAAAAATTGTTATTCTTACCTATCATTTGGCCACTTTAGTAAAAATATTATAGCATGAGAAATATATGAATTGGGGAATTCACTTGGTTGTTAGCTGTAAGCTGTCATTATTTTTAATACAGAACCTCAGGGACAGCAAACATCCATAATATATATTTAGGATTCCTATAAAATTAGCACTTCATGATAAGTAGTGCAATCTGAATTCTCTTACTGTTGTTGTTATTATTATTATCATTAACCATCAATATTTGACTTGTTATTCATTTTTATGCTAAATTATTCTTTTGTGTTATTTTAATGTTGTGTTGTGTCAGCTGTGAATTAGCAGCATGAAGATGTTATTTAAAGAAAGTTGATGATGATTTTAACAACCCAATTTGTATTTGGTCACTTTCATGTATGTCTATATTTAACACTTCAGTGATGAAAAAGCCAAGATTGACAGACAACTGTGATAGCTTTTGTGTTGCTTATCTGTGTCAGGTAAATATGCCAGTCCTTTTTTTATTATAATATTTGTTCTAGTTGTTAAACAAATTCATTTAATGATGAAAAGTATATCATGTGATTTTCCTGATTTTTGTGTGTACATGTGTGTGTGTGTGTGTGTGTGTGTGTGTGTGTGTGTGTGATTCAGGTATTTGCTGTCAGTTATATATGTATAACTGTTCATTGATTTGTCTATTTTTTAGCCAAAGCCTAAAACAAGAAATGTAGATTTAGAGAAATGTGTTGAGCTTGGCGTATCCAAGTAAGTGTTTGCAAATATGTATTTCTTCATGTTTACATTAGGCAAATTTCAAATTTTTATTCTGTGTTGTGTGTTGCCTTGCAATATTATGGCTAGTATTAGCTGTGTGATGTGTCAGATCTACAAATGATAATATAAGAAAACAACAAGTATTAATTATTTAAATTATGGTATAAATCATCTCTTTTTAAACTATGACTTTATTGGAAAGAAAGGTAATCAAGATGAACGTTAACTGTCAATAATCATTTCACCATTATATCAGATCAAATGATAAATATATCAAAAGCAAAGCCCTAGTGATGTACAACATGGACTAATTCCAATATAAGGGTCTGGAGGGTACAATACATTTTATTTATTTCTTCCCCATCAGCATCAGTGCAACTGGTTTTGGGGGACATCCAGCTATACTTAGGGAGCAACAAGTTTGCTTTTTGCATAAATTGGTACATAGTCAATCACTCAGATAAATCATTCACCTCATTATTTGCAGCAGTCATCTTCAAAAAGATATATTTTCATAGCTAACTAATAAGTAATTTGAATGCTAATAAGTTTGCATGTAAGTGCTTTATCTATGTGTGAAGCATATATCTATGAATTAAAAACTTTGAAGTCACTATATGGATAGGTAATTCCATTCATTTTGAATGTTAGCTGGCTTGCTATAGAAAATGCATGAAATATTAAAGTAACATATTATATGAGCACAAAGACATCATCCTTGAATAAAAACTGAGTGAGCCTAATTTGTCATTCATCCTTGAATAACAAGGAATCCTATTGGTGTCACAACAGAACTTTAACTAACTATATTGATAAATAAAATAACTACAAGTATATAGTGCTTTGGGATGATTACTATATATGGCTGGAACCCCAAAAGATGTTGAGTGATTTACTACCCACCAGAAATCTTACACCTGCAGACATCAAGCCCAGATAAAATATAGATACATACAGTTACCCTACATACTCGTACATAATATTTTCCCATTTATAATTCATTATTTGCAATTTACCTCTCTTTAAATGGTGTTTGAACGAGCCAAAATTCAGAATAGATTGTTTTATAAACAATTGATACATTACATTGATATGGAAACTTTCTTGTTTATTTTATCCTATGTTACAGTTGATTTATACACTTAACTTTAGCTGCTTTTTTCATTTCATAAAATGTATTATTTATAATGTACTCGTTGACTTTAAACAAGAAATAAGTTTGCTTGCTTTAAAACAACCCACAGATGACACCCCTTTGTACACATCCACATTTTGTAAAGCCTTGGATATCACAAGAGCATATTGTTTAACCGGGATTTGATTCTGTAAACAGTTAAAGTTTTCTTTTAACGAACCATACTTAGATTTCAAAAACTATTTACAGAGGTGTCATGATTGGACAGTTAACAAAAGGATTCCCCGTCACATTGGATGATGGTAAAGTGGTAAGTAAATCATAATGATAATTAATCATTAGAGTATATGTGTTCAGTTTCAATTATCGTTGTGCTCTGATTGGCTCAATTGATAAAGCGTTGATCTGTAGACCTCTGACTCCAAGTAATGGGTTCATGCCCCAGTGTTTACAGTGTTTGTGAGGTAATTCTGACATGTAATAATGCCACTCAGCCACATGCCCAAGATTAGATCAATACCAAAGCTAAAGAAACTACTCACTGAATTATTTCAATTTTCCATTCCCGACTTTCATTTATCATTAAAATGATCTGATTTTAATATGCTGTCTTTGTAGTCATAATATAATCTTGCGTAATATGATGAATATGATCTTTAGAAAAGTGAAGAATAGAATTAATCAGATATGACTTTTTATTTTGAACGTAAATATGCAAATAAGTCTAATAATTAATGTAAATTTAAAGTCAATATATTACTATATATACTTGTGTATAAGTCGATCTCATAAAAAGATGAGGTCAGTATATTGTGGGAAACTGCCTAACTTGAATGTAAGATGAGGCAGAATTTAAATGGTGTTTCCTTTTGAAATTATCAAGAACTACTGGTAGAGATATGTGTACATAGAACTGATTTCACATCCAAAATTATTAGTGATATTTATACATAAAACTAAATTTTAAGACAGCTAATCATGCAGAAACTGTTAATTATTGCTCGTTCCCATGGCTTTATGTTTTTAAAAAGGTCATACAAAACAAATTAAAATATAGAATTGTTGGCAATAACTGCAAATTAAATTGAACTGTTAGGAGAAACGTGAGTAGATCTAACTGATACATAAAACAAATTGTATCTATTATCAATCACCAGATCTGATGCCCAATTTTTTAGCTGACTCATGTATAAGACAAGTAGGGAAAATATTTTGTTCAAGTCATCTGATGATATTCAAGCTGTTTTTGTTGCTTGGCAATAATGAAAACTAATGAAACTGACAAAAGTTTACTCACAATGAGCTGTGTGGATCAAAATCACAAGTTTGCACAAAGATTAAAGTGTTTACAAATATTTGTGATGGTATTTCCTCGCACACCTTTGCAGCAATATATATATATATATATATATATATATATATATATATATATATATATATCAAACCATTTGTTTGTCATTATACCACATTAAACTCTTTAGCCTATATAGGGCAACAGAACTCTGCTAACTGAAACACCCAAAGCTTGTTAAATTTGTTGGGGTTTTAGCTTTCAGTATACATAATAATTTGGTGCATATTTCAGATACAACCAGAGGATATCCTGGTTGCACCTGCTCCAAATCCTCCTTTCTTGGGTAGGTTAATGAATAAGTTGGAAATGATTGATGTTTTGTTTTATATAAAGTTATTATTATTTTGCAAATTTTTGTGTAGCTTAAAACATGTTCATCTATATGTAAATTTTTGTCTATTAATGTTGAATATCCAAATATAACATAAATAATGAAGAAACTGGTAATCATCGGAGTTTCGCACAGTAATGAATAATACTTTTTATTTACATTAATGTGTTTCCAGTATTGGAATGCCCATCCATAGCACATCTAGAGTCATTGCTAGAACATCCAAAAGTCCAGGAATTCCACAGTAGCAGCATTGAGGATGTTTGTCCTTGTCTGATATTTCATATGACGCCAGATGAAGTACTGAAAGAAGCAAAGTACCGGGAATGGATGCAGCGGTGAGTTGAATTGTGTAACTTATGCAAGTGGGTGCTTAATTCTGTAGATTTCTGTATATTCTATAACGACTACTGGTATACATTTTCAGATAAGTTTTGGATAAAATAGATGAATTAAGTTTGAAATCATTAAATAAGCATCTTCTATACAGATATAGGCAGATATGTTAATTTAAGTATTTATAAAGATCTATACAATTATATTTACACGTAATGTCAAAATAGAAAATCTCTTTTCATTTTAACCATGTTCATTACTTAATTTAACCATTTTCCAGTTTTCCTGATACATATCTTCGCTGTTCATTGTTTTTGTCTAGATTTCCTGAAAACACAAAGCACATTATCATGAATGAGAGTTGCTCCGGATTAGTGTTTGAAGGAGTCTACAAGATCCAGACAATGTTAAACATGGTTCATTCAGATATCTTCCCATTATTACCAGAAATAACACAGACACAGCACAATGTTTGTATAGCAATACCCTTATTAGTAACCTAAATGTGGATCCATTTTTATTTTCCAGTTTTGAGCAATCATTGCAAAAATCCATTTTGTCTGATTTTGGATTGAAAGTTATTCAAATTTATTGTTAATGAAGCCATATCTCAGTGCTAAAAGTATTCAGAGGCTGTAGCATGTTTTATTAATATATCATCCTTAAGTCTTTGCTTTTAAATATTTATTTTTGCAGACATTTGAAGAACAGTCATCCGCCAGTAATATTGTTTATGGAAGAACAAATTTGAGATATGTAATACGTGGAAAGAACAGAGGGGATGTGTTGATGTGAGAGATTAATTTAAATGCTTGATAAGTGTTATAACTGTTGTTTATACTTAATCTAATAGTTGGAGCATTGGTCCTGTACCATAAAATCTCAGTGCCTTGATGGATTCTGTTACACCATATTGACCAAACTAATGTTTCTCCAAGATTCAGGGGAAATCCTAGACCCTGAAGATGTTTCAACTGTCCCCAAATCACAATTTTAGTCTTCCAACAGAAAGATTGCCAACACCTTTTGATGCGGTGTATGAATGCTTGGCATGTGAAAGTTTATATATGAAGATATTGGGTTATCTTTTTATATAACTATAAGAGTTGAATGTGTAATAGTCCCATTTAATTTCAACTTTATTCTGAGAGTAGACATTTCCACACATTCTGGTCAAAACATTGCCGACCTTAGAAATACTTTGATTGGCTTTTGTCGTATACGTTGATGTGCTTGAAAGTGTGCTATCTGTATAGATGTAATTATTTGCTACATTATATAAGTATCTGTCCTTTGACTCTTATCAATGCATAATAAATATCATCCATTTGCCAGGGATGACTGCATAACACTGAAGCCAGAAGAGTATAGGAATGAAGTGCTGAAGGATGAGACATGTGCCAGTGCGCTTAAAGAACCTGCAGGTTGTTGTGAAGAACCAAGTGAACGTAAGGATCATCTAGTAAAGTGTGTTTTAGGCTCGAAGGAAAACAATTAGAATATAAAACAAGCTTTAATGTTTAAGTGAGTGAAATATTTATTAGTATTTGTGTGTGTGTGTGTGTGTATTTTGTGTGTGTGTGTGTGTGTGTGTGTGTGTGTGTGTGTGTGAATACCTACATTTTTGGTATCCTTTGCATTTCTTATTACTGTTTATTTCCTGTAGGTGGTGAACCATTTCCGGAAGTGTTATTTTTAGGTACAGGTTCAGCAGAACCAAATAAAGTTAGAAATGTGTCTGGAATCTGGGTCAATGTCAGGTAAATAATGTCAAGCAAATTGTTGTCTAAATCTTGTGTGCATTAACTGAAATAAAATATATAAGTTGAAATATAACACAGTCTAAACTAGTGATTATAATGCGTAAAAAACTCTTTCTAATGTTAAGTAATAAGTCCAGTTTAGTATTATGTTAAAGTGACATTCACCATATGTTTACTCTCAGTGTCTGTGGCTCACATTTATATATATCAGTTCTCTGTTGTGAGAAAATTGAATGATTTTGCATTTTTGTCTGAAGTAAAAACTGCAATGTGGCAAATTATTTTGTATCATTCTTAAAGGATATCTCCAGCGGTTAAAATAGTATGCACAGTTTTAATCTAGTGTATTTATTGTGATAATAGTTCCGCACAAACTGATGCAACAAGGAGATCTTTAGCCTATGATTACTCTTAGCCAAAATTTCAGTGCATTCGTATTGATTTCTTCCTTGTCCTGATTTACAGTCCGTATACAGTCAACAAGCCTCGGTCACAATGATATCCGGTCATTGTGTCATTTTGCATCTTTCTCGGTGTCCAATCACAAACCATGATCACCTAAGACACCTCAATCAAGATCAGAAACAGATAGGGGGGTCACTTCCAATCAGTGTGCACTATATGTACTTGGATGTACTAGTTTCAGAATGATTTTGCTATCTGAAGTCCCATGCCACTTTAGGTTTTTCACATAAGAACTAACTTATTACTGGTAGTCAATTTGCATATGTGCATCTGTTTCAGCCTAGAGGCTTATAGCTGTAATAAATATGTAGCCGGTATAGTTAACTCTGTGTGGGAGTGCCCCCCCACACATGTTTGTGAGCTGTTCTGGAACTTGGCCACACACATGCTTATTGATCATGGCCTCAATAAATGATATTTCCAGTGATGAACAGTAAGTTAGTTATTGTTCTAAGCCATTTTTATTTGTGAAACGTTGAAGATTATCTATTTGGTCAATTATATAACTTATGTTCTTTACAACAATAGTATCTGTGGGGTGTTTTCTGTTTGACACATTTACCATATTGATAACATGCACTTTTACTCTTCCATTTTGCAAATAAAAAATAATTTCAGGCTCTTTATTCAAACTACACACACACACACACACACACACACACACACACACACACACACACACACACACACATATGTGTTTGCACAAGCATGCATGCACATACACACATAACATTTCTTTAATATGAATGCTGTAGCAAAATTGTGATATAGAATTATACTATGTTGTGATCCATACTGATAGATAGACAGCTGCCTAATAAAGCAAACAAAATTCTTGTCTAACACTTTCTAACCTACACGTGCTGAATAAGTTGCATACTGATGACCAGATTTAGCTAACATTAGCATATTGTTTTATTTGGGAAAAGGTATGGAATATTTGGACCTCAAATAAGTTTTATCAAAAAGACATCTCTCTTCAGAAGCCATCATATAATAACAAATAAATAGGAGATTATTAAATTAACTGTATTTTTCTATCTATTTCCACACCTTGCATCTATTATGTTAATGCATAAATTAGACTTGTTAACAATCATAACGTAATACTGATCCCAACTGTAATTAAAGGAATATTGAAAATATCAATAAAAGTTTCCCCAAATCCAGCAATAACGTTTGCAAACAATATACAACATCACAGATATAATGAAATCTTCTAAATTACTGACAGGTGGCTATCATTGCTTACTCGAAAGTCAGAAAATGGAGGAGAAAAGAGGAAGTCATGTGTTCCGATTTTAATAAGCACAAATATCATGAAGTCATCAGATGACAGATGCTCTGGCCATCCTCAGTACCATATATGTCTTCCTGTTCAACCAACTATAGCTTTTGTTAACTAATGCAGTCCTCAGTTCATTTGGATAAATCTGACAGCTGGGTAGATGCTTCATGCTACATGAATGCAAAACAATTTTCATAAATAATTTCATTATGTGGTTTTCTTTAGCCATTTCATTCATATTTGAGTTCGTTTGAATAAGGTAATATTCATAAATATGTTTTTGTTCTAGACTTCTGCAATTGATACCCAAATAGAAACAAAAAACAAACAAACATGTGAATAAATTCAACAAAGATATTACCAGAGTATATAAAATTGTACAATGATACAAACATATAACATAGCCCAGTAAATTAGAACTCATGGACCCATTATAATTTAGTATAAATAAAATTCCCCTTTTATATATTAGATCATTAAATCACTAGATTAAGTATAAACAACAGTTATAATACTTATCAAGCATTTAAATTAATCTCTCACATCAAAACATCCCCTCTGTTCTTTCCGCGTATTACATATCTCAAATTTGTTCTTCCATAAACAATATTACTGGCGGTTGACTGTTCTTCAAGTGTGTGCAAATATAAATATTTAAAAGCCATTGTTATAACTGGGTCATATGAGCAGCTTGTACTCAGTGATGTTATCCTTCAAGTGCTTCAAAGTGGTAATACCCACTGATGATGAGTCTTAGTTGATTCACAAATAATTTGAACGGTATTATTTAATATGTTGTATCATTTTCTTATTTTGAAATCATTTATAATTTGTGTGAACATATTTCTGTTAGTCCTGAAAATTCAAAATGAAAGGGAACTTGTTCATTCAATGCTGTTGAAATTTATACATACCTGTTTAATTATAAATTTATATCAATATGCTATCTTATTTGTTAAGATATGGTATTAAAATAAAGTGAATACTTTTACTAACAGGAAACATTAAATTATACTAGTTCAGTGTAATCAAGACAATGTACACGTACCTATTATCACTTGATTTTGTAACCTTGTGGCTGATTTTCTAATGAACTATTCTGTACTCCATGCGAGTGTATGGATGAGTGAGTGAAATAGTATAGACAAAACATATATAAACGAGGAAGTGACTTAGTTCATCAAGAAAGTTATGATATTTTGACTGGGCAGAATTATTAAAATCTGATCAGATTATCAATATTAGTCCAACAAAATATTTGGCATCATGACCATAGTCAGATCAGTTTGTTTAGTTTATAGTGCAAAATTTCAATTTTCAGATTTGAAAGTACAGCATCTATAATGAATTTATTGCCATAGTAAAGCTTTTTGCACACTGGACAAATGGATATAAATCACCGAAACATTTGACATGTTTTATGCATAGCTGGCAAGTTAACATATATAACATGGTAATCTTAAAGTGATCATTTCACCCCCGAAGTGATCATTTCGCACCTATTGATTCTGTATCGATTTCGAAATACCTTTATGGAGCACTTTTAAGTAATGTTCAATATAAGACAATAATAGGATAATATTTTATTCGAGAATAATTCCGAGTAAGATCTTTGCGTTGGTGGATCTCCTATGTACACAGATGTAATTAGTATACTTTGACGTAATATTTATTTTCTTTACAGTGCCGACAGTTGTCTTCTGTTGGATTGTGGTGAAAATACGGTGGGACAGCTGCTTCGTCACTATGGAAACGATGCAGATGACATGTTTACCAAACTAAAAGCTGTTTTCATTTCACATCTTCATGCTGATCATCATTTGGTGAGTTGTCACTTTACTTTCCTGGACAAAATATATCACTATTAACGATAATTTCACGCAGTAAATAAAGATTTTTTCACTATGTGCTTTAAAACAAATTAAAGGAATGAGATTGAAGTTTTACTTTTGTGGATTGGACTTTTTTTGGTTTTGAGATTAAGAGCTAGGGCTTGGTCATTCACAAACTGGGATGCCTTGTAACTATCCGCCAGGTGCCTGCTTTCATGCAGCTCTATTATTTGTATCCCACCTACTACTTATGAACAATAAACTGCCTATAATAGTTTGCTATTTTCCTATATTCTGCGTGTAGAGCACTGCACTGCAGACCTCAAGATCAGGATTTAAATTCAAGTGATAAATCTGTTTGTGGGATGGATCATTAGAGAGTTGTCACTCTGCTATATATGTCCTAGTTAAGACAAGTGCCAAGGCTAAGCAAATCACTCATTTACTCACTCCAGAATTATAATTAAAGGTCCGCAAAAATATAAATAAATCACTATTAAAATATTTAGTTGCTGAAAATACAAGTATGTTTACAGTTTAGAAAAACCTACATCTTGTATTATATCTCTTTTACTATGGGCTTTTATCAATTATTTAATTAACTCCATTAGCATTGCTAGAATTACTGTATATTATTGTGTATAAGTTGAAGAACTAATATTAGAATCTGTTAGAAATATAAGACTTATTTGTCTTACATGTAAATAACATCCAAAGGAAAACATATTTAATGGAATTTATCGATGAGCAAACCAAACTATCATAATGATAATCGAAGAAATGTACATCACTGGGTGTCAACACATTGCTACTGGTATATCATATTTCACAGAATATTACCACTGGAAAAATTATATCATATAAAATATTTTGTATACAACCATCACTGTGAACAATTCACAAATAAAGTCACCACAAGTTCATAAAATACCTACTAACATGCATCTTCACATGACTATATATTTTGGTGGGATAAACATTAGACAGCAAAAACCTGTTAATCACTGCAAGGCTAGATTAGACTTAATTTCCTAAGCCAATTAGCTGATCAAACAATACCTCAAGTTTATGCCACATGTACAGATCATGACAGGTACATATTGCCACAGGCATAAATATATCATAGTAATTGTATTTGAACAATTTTATAGGCTTTTATGAACAATTCATTTACGGTAATGTCAATAATATTTTGATATGAAAGCGGTAAGAGAGGAAATGAACATTTTTCATCAACAATTATTTTCCATGATAAATGATGCATTTGTTTTATACATGAGATTGACTTATACATATGGGATGTATAACACTTAATTGAATAGTTGGTCCTGTATCTGCCATAACGTTCAAGAAAATCCACTTTATAAATAACAGTTCTAACAATGACCAACTAGAATGAGGATTTCTATAATTAGTTGTATAATAGCACCAGCTGGCAGATTAATTATGTCAAAGGATCTCATTCATAACCATGTAATTAATTGAAAGTATGGTATTAACCCCTATCCAGAAATGTAATGATTTATAAAGCAAGGTGAATGTGGAAACCAGAAAGGTCTTTAAACTTAACTAAAATATGACTATCTCAGAGCAGCAATCCGAACTGTAAAGTAATTTAATAAAACGAATTTATAGAAGCCATAATCAACAGTTTCCAAAAATGTTTGTGCAATTTTAAGAGCTAAGCAACCATGAGGAATTACAAATATTCTAATTTCTTTTTGCAAACAGGGTGTTACTGATGTTGCCATGTACAGAAAGAAGGTCTTACAATCGAGAGGACTCGACGTCTCTCCACTTCTTGTCATAGGCTCCAAGCCACTGGAGATGTGGAATGAGTTCTTGTCAGATATGTTTCCAGATGTGTTTGGCTTGATAAGGTATGTTTTCTTGTAGTAAATAGTCGTATTGAATGTCAATATTTAAGTAAACTTGCAATGAATTGAATTTTAAAAGGGTTTTCTGAATGGTGATGATTACTAAGATAGCTTTCATCTGTTCACCTTGTGAAATATCTAATGAATTGGATGAACTGATTTATGTAATTATAAACATATCATTATTTGAGTTTATGTATGCCAGTTAGTGAACTTTCTTTCATCTACTTTCATCTCAGTTTTGGACGTAGTACGACTCTTGTTTATTTCTTGTGTAAAGTATTATTTTTAATATTTAGTTGAATCAAATTCATCTCGTTTAGCTCTCATTCATCGCTGTACAATATGTACAATTATTCCTACAGTCTACACCTACCCTGTTCTGATAGCAGAATGCAGTGCATAGCTTCTCAAATGCAAAATCACCCACTCTTTTTCTCTCTCTCTCTCTCACACACACACACACATACACATACACACTTGTTAGTTACATCTGCCAGGTATCCATTTACAGTTGACCAAGTCTTATGGAGGTTGTGACCAGTTTGCCCTTCATCACATAAACAAATTATGATTGTTCACATTATCAACCAATGAAGATGCAGCTGTTGTACACTGTCTCATCGTTTACTTGTTTCCAGGATTATCCCCATCGGCATCTTTAACAAACACTTTGAAGGCAAGAAACCTGTTGAATACAGAGAGGTCCTTGATTTACTGGAAATGAAACATGTAGGTATCATATCGTAATCTGTCTATAATAGACAGTCACATGATCGAGGTCGGGTTCCAGTGATCAGTCACAATTAGACATTGATGTTTAGATAATACGTGATTGTCATCACAGTTATTTAAAATAAAATTATGTTACAGAATTATCAATTTTATTCGCCATTTATCACCAAAGCTATAAGATACACTATAATTACAGTATCTTTATTGGTACATTATTTTCATATATTTCAGTTATAATTTAGTTATAATTCTATATTAATTTTTTACAGTCATATTATTTGGGGTATTATTATATTACATATTGATTGTACAGCATCTTTGAATGGTTCCTGCTAGTAAGGGCACGTCATTAAATATATCCTATTATTATTATATTATTATCTTGTTAGAGACATAGTTCACACACTTCATCTGAAACCTGATCTGTCCTAGTTATTACTCAAATATTTGTAAACATTTATTATATGAGCTGTATCTATGGCTATGTGTTATTTTTCAAGTGATTTTTATTACCAAAATTATTGTCCAATGCCATCACTCAAAGCCACTTATTAATGACGCCTCTTGAGGTTCAAAGCTGGTTTCTTTTTAAGAATATCTACAACTGCACGATTATACTTGTAATATAATGACAGTGAGGTGAAGATGACATCCTGAAGATTATTATTTATACCCATTAACACTGAACTGTTATCAATTGGACTAAGATGTTCTTGGAATAAGAGAGGCACCATTAACTGTCACCTGATTAAATAAATATTAGCATAAGAATATCACGTTTATATTATAAACTGTTTACAACGAAGGTTATATTTGATGAAAGTTTCTTTCCTATAGGATTTGTAAAGCCTGTTAAAAACCTTACATACATCTACTCAACCAATAATTTGTATCAGTTCATGATAGTGGATTAACTATCAGCATCTTGTTTACTCGACAGATGGTCGGGCGCCTCCGTGGTCTAGCTTGTTGTGCATTGGACCACAGATCACTACCACCTGAGTTCAAATCTCATTGTGGGCATATCTGGAGGTTGTTTCATCTTTGACTTCGGTTTGTTACCTTTGGAGGTCGCTCGGCCCAATTAGCCTACCATGTGCACAAAAGTGGCCGTAAACATCAATCGTCATCATCTACAAATGATCTTCTGTTTTATGTCTGTTTGCAGATTGAAAGTGTTCGTGTCCGACACGGTGGTATACCTTTCGGTATGGTGATCACCCATCAAAGTGGATGGAAGCTGGTTTATTCAGGGGACACCATGCCAGCGTATGGACTAGTTAAAGCAGGTAGAGTCATTAATTGATCACATCTAGTGCATCCTTTCATTGCAACTGGAATTTTTTATAAATACATATTTTCATCCATCTAATAATAATAATAATAATGTATATTTAATAAAGCACCCTTACTAGCAGGAGCCATTCAAAGGCGCTGTACAAATAATATGTAATTTAACAATACCCCAAATAATGTCTGTAAAAACCCTGTAATGATTTAAAAGATAATAATTATTTATCTGTGCTTTTCTATGTGCAGGCATGGATTGTGATTTACTTATACACGAGGCAACGATGGAAGATGATATGACAGAAGATGCACAAGCAAAGAAACACAGGTACAATAATAAAACACCAGTCTTTATATATATATACAGCAATTTGTTTGCGCCTATAAGATTTTGTGAAACAAAATTACATCCTGTTCACAGGGTTCACACTGGTCCTTGTGAACCTGGAAAGTCCTGGAATTTGAAATTTGGATTACAAGCCTGGATAGTCCTGGAATTTTTGTAGAGGTCCTTGAAAGTCCTGGAATTTAGACATATGTATCTACATTTCTAATCATAAGCATGAATTCAGTCATTACACCTCTTCGAAAATGTTGAGTCTCACCACCACCAATTGCACACTACTGACCTACAGTGTTTGCGTTATTTCAATGTCCATCCACTGGTCCTGGAATTTGACATTGGAAGGTCCTGGAAAGTCCTGGAATTTGAGATGTCAAAATGTGTATGAACCCTGTATTCACTTCTTAATTGCCAAAGGCAGCATTTCCTACCAAACCATCAGTGTACAGCAGACTGCACAAAATCCTCCTAATATAAATACAGTACAATCCCTCATTGTGGGCATTTCTGAATTGCGGTCAGTGCCTAAAATATGGCCAGATTTTATGGTTCCAAACAGCCACCCATATCATAGAATGCCAATTAATGGCCATTCCTCTAGTGCATATTACAGCCAGCATGTGTAGTACCAAATATCAATTGAAGCCAACAGTAATGGCTAATCAGGATACATCACTGATTCCACATATTGAAATAGATATATATTATCCTGCATTTATGTATCTTTTATTTAAGTCTTTTAAGTTTAACTGATTTTTATTTTGTTTTACAGCACAACCTCACAAGCCATCAACATCGGACTCGACATGAAGGCTAAGTTCATATTGCTCACTCACTTCAGCCAGCGCTATCCGAAGATACCTTTGTTCAATGATAACTTCTCCGATAAAGTTGGCATAGCTTTCGACAACATGAGAGTGAGTAGCATAATAATTGCAATAAGCGGCATAAATGTGCACACCTTTAGTCTGTTTAACATATGTGTTACAGCTGTGGGACAGTACTTGGAGCAAGTGTCCCAGATGTTGACTTCACCTGATGCTTTCCAGATTCTGATTACTGAATTTCTATTAATAGAATTTTAATTTTATTGCTATTGTTGCCGGTGTGTCGTTATACAGCATTCATATTCCGAACACGGACGGCAATTTGTATCAAATATTTATTATAAATAAATATGTAAATGTTGAAAAGAAAAAACACAAGGACTCTAGAATAATTCCAAAGCATAATATTTTTAAATCATTATTACATCATAACAACATTTATATACTCTGCAGTATATATATATATATATATATATATATATATCAAATTACATCATTTATAATACACAATAATACAAAATAATACATAATATTTGGGATATACAATAATACATAATATTTAGGAGACATAATAATTCGAAAGTAAACTTAACCCTTTGCAGAGTCCTTTAGAATATAATATATAATTAATCCAATATTGTGTAAACAAATATAATGACGCTCTGTGTAGCTAAAAAAACCTTATAATTATTAATTCACCAAACATCCCTATTATACTACTATGACATTACTCCAATAAAACTCAGCTAAATAAATTGTGATTCCAAATCAGTAAACATTTATTAAGACAAATTAAGCTCAAAGTGAGCACTGTGCACAAAGTGAGCACTGTGATAATTTACTTTGTGACAAACTAGAAAATTATGAAAACAGTATACATTTCATATCCCTAAGGTGTTTATAATATACTATTTCATAAATATTATCCAGGTAATGGGTTAAAGTACTTGCTGATATAATCATATATGCCTCATAACACCGATAAATGTTTTGATGACGGTAAGCAGTAAGATTCTGTGTGTATTGTTTATGTTTATTTCGTAAGTTAGGGCCTAGACCCGTAGTACAAAGGCTTAATTATCTTGGTACATGTAAAGATACACTACAGCAGTGCAATTATGTTGCAACATACAATAATAACATATGCAAAAATAAACCAACTGCTTTGATGCATGTTTCATTTCTCGATTTTAAAATCATATACATTGAGTTAATATCCCTTACTTGAAACTTCTGTAAAAAAAAGTTGACATATATTTATTTCGGAGATTCTGTATATAGACCTTTAGATGTCAGTTGAATATATAAGATTCTCTTTACTTCCAAGTTATATAGCTGTCATTGTACAGGATCATCAAAATGTAATGTAAAACTTCCTTGGTACTTTATGTTTTTCTCATGAAGTATGACTGTACTTAACATTGAAGATGTGATTATTCAACCTGTGATTGCAATCATAAAATGAGTCATTGGTTCTAGGGAATCATCAACAGGCATTAATATCAGGCAATCATCATTGATGCCATAAGAGCAACCCAACACTAAAGACAGCTTGCTGCTACTCGAAGTTGTTCAATTACGGAATTGGATTTGATGGTCAATTCCAATTTTGAAATTGATTATTTAAAAAAAAATAGAATTGGACTTGAAATTGATAAATTTGGAAATGGAATTGAAGTTTCCTGTAAAATAAATTAAATCCACAAATTAATTTACCATTTAATTTTTTAATTCAGAAATATTTCTTCCATGACAATCCTACTTGGAATATAAAGTACTCAGAGTACCTACTCATGGTAAAAAGTAGTAGGTAAAAAAAGATTCAGTAAAAACGGAATTGGAATTGATACATTTGGATTTGGAATTGATAAATTTTATGTTAAATTGGAATTGACCGAATGGAATTGGAATTGACAAATATGGAATTGACCCCATGTCTGATTATGACAGTTAATTAGATTTAAGCTTAGTCTGATCTTTAATACTATAAAGTTGCCACTAACACCACATTTCCCCCATATTTTTGTGTGTTTATTACTGACTTTCATTTTATTTTTTTAGGTGTTTTAGTATTTGTATCTGGCTGACCAGTTACGGTAATCATTGTGTCTCCTTATACTGTCCAGGTTCGTCTCAGTGAGCTTCAAATCCTGCCAATGTTGAAAGAGAAACTGAAGGCGGTGTTTGCTGAGGACATCAACAATCTTGAGCTGGAGGCAATTAAACGGACGGTCAGCAAAAGAAGAAAACAGAACAACAAAGATGAAAAGAATCTGAAAGTGAAAGCAGATGACAATAATGAAAAACTGCAAGAAAAAAGTGCCACTTCGTTATGATAATGACGACGATGATGGTAATGATTATTTTTATTAGTGAATGATATTGTGGATTCTAGGTAATAAAGACAGCCATTGCACTAAGTACATTGTATTGGTAATGTGTTAACAGTTAATGCTGATAAGTTGCAATATATAAAGCTTTTATGTGAACACTCGTCTCATTTTTATTAACTTTTCATCTGGTAGGTGAATTTTATTGATCCACATTATGGATAGATTTTCATAATATTTAAAAATTTTAATAATGTACCTGTTAGGAAGAAAATGAAAAATACTTTTGAACAATTTAAATATTCAAACTGTGATATGTGTGCAATTGTGTCTGCAGAAGAAGATAAAAAATAGATTCATCAGTTTTTAAATAGTATGCATTTATACATACACACAAACACGTGCACAAACCTATTGTTTCCTATCATCTTTTTATCACGTGCAATACAAATGATATTTATTTCACCCCAAACTGCATAAAGAGACAAATGAAGAATCTATTAACACTTCAGTAATATGATAGATAATTTAATTTATATCAAGTTTGTAACATCATTGCACTACTAATTACTCGTTGTTCATCATTTTATTAACATAAATAGAATATATCTTACTCATCGCTATTATTTTCAAATAAATATGCAGTAAATCTGTTTAATAAAAAGTTACAACACTTAAGAACACTGATAATAGTCCGGAACACAATGTTCTATGCCAAGTGATATGTAATAAAGAACACAGATTGTCTAGTAATACTGGTTAAGGTTTATATCTAACAACAGCAAAACCACATCCTACTAGAAACTGTAGAAGTACTAAAATACAGTCCTATTTAGCTAAATATAGCAATACAATTCGAGTTAGAACTTATCACAGCCAATGGTTTCGTTATTTACAACTGCCAACAAACCTGTACAAGAGTGGACGGAATATTGATAAAGGTGATCACATAATATGGCAACATATTGCGCCAGTCAGGATATTTGATTCAATTTCTGGCTATAATGCATGGGGAATTATTTGTATCGAAATGTTTGTCAACTGGGTCTACTTCTCCTACCACTAAATTAATACTTAGAACAACTACAGGAATCATTTAATAGCTTCAAATACAGAAGCAGTGTAGGGAAATTCTGGTATACCTAAAATTTTAATTTCTAAATGAATTATATATATATATATATATATATATATATCATATTTGGTATATCATTGTACAGCACCTCTATAAAGCTCCTGCTAGTAAGGATGTTGTATTAAATCTACAAAATTATTGCTATTATTAACTATAGTTACTGTTATAGAGTAATAAATAACTAAAACCAATAATAAATATCGCATATTACCGTTTGAGGCTTTATATACTAAAATAAATTAACATAATAGTTAACTGACATTGAGTGTGTATATGTGTGTGTGTATATATATGTGTGTGTGTATGTGTGTGTGTGTGTGTGTGTTGTGGAGGGGATCAATATTCATTGTTATATGTTCAGAAACCGTGAATGAGGTTACATTGTAAGAATTTCGGTGGAGTAAGTGACAAAACAAGTCGTCTGTTAACTGATAACAGCACTAACGGCCCCGAAACGCAGACATACATCAGCCAAACAAGTTGATATGTTCATCTCCATCTTTAATTAGTGAACACCAAGGTGGATTTGTTAGACTCAAATAAACCGAGGCGGGACAAACGTTAGCCATATCATATAATACCGGCGACGTTTCTAAACGGTGTATGCGTCATTTTGAAGACAGTTAATGAACCACATCGGAATGAGTTCATGCCTCTGTATTAATTTTGGATTGTTTGAACACTTCTGGAAGTCAGATCTGAACCGATTTAAAATAATGAACACAACATTCAACGCTGAAGAGCAAAGGATTTGGACTCGGTGCCCAATTTTCATTCGCTGAAAAGCGAAGTAATGTATTTTTTATATTTTGTCCGACTAACTAAAGACAGATAGTATATTATAATAGACCTGCCTATGATTACCCAGGTGTGACTAGCAATGGATGCAATAATTCGAATATATGAGTGTCATTATAACAAATTACACCTTTATCATCAATCAGTAAACGTTATACATGGACACTAAATATTGGATATCATAACGTTTCTGTTCTACCATGATTTGATTGAGCCACCTTAAGATGGGACGTAACATTCAACGACAAATAGTAACTCGCACATCAACTTGCACGCAACAGATCGTTCATATTTCTTAATGGGTTTTATATCAATCATGTTGGGGTATTACTCTGTAACTAGTTATATTCGCAACGACATGTCCCATTGCGTGCCATTTAAAAGCTTTAAACTATTACAAATATGCTGAGTCGTATATGTCTTCATCTGTCCCGAAACTCCCCCAAACGTGATTTGCTTAAATACTATAATTTTTTAACTGTTTCTTTAAACCAATTATAATATGACAAGGAATATCGACCAATGTCGTCATATGAACCAGAAAAGAAATGAAGCTATATATATATATATATATATATATATATATATCATTCTCTTATTTTCAATGTCAAACTTGACAAAAGAATGTTATATATTTTTTCTTATCTCACTTATTCCGTATTATCATTATAAAAAAACCCAGAGATATTACGTAAAAACATTTGATGTAAATTGAAAGGCAAACAACTAAAAAATAATGCAGATATACTGAATTTCTACCATTGGGGTTTTGGCTGTATATATACCATCAATTAAAACTCTTGTGTGCCACTAATCGTCATAAGATATTCATTTATATAGGCCACAAGAGACCCACACATCTCGCTCTTCCGCCGCCGTACTTCATCTCAGTTACTCTGTTATTTTGACTGTACTTTTAGAGCCTGTAATGTAACCGGCTTGTGGGAGCAGCATGACATCGTGTGCCATCAGTCCTTCCGATGGGAAAATACTGTCAAAAATAGATAAATACGCACGTGTACAATATATATATATATATATATATATATATAGAGAGAGAGAGAGAGAGAGAGCAACTTGACTATAGAACCATATCAATGTCGGAATTATCATATATATAAGACCAATTTATTCTAATGTTTCTTGGAAAGAATGTAACACTTATATATATATATATATATATATATATAGCCTATTATTGACAATAATTTTTTTTACAAAGTATGCTTCACTTCAAAAAGAGAATATTTTATCAACCTAAATATGGTATATTTTTGAGTAGGTGTAGGCATAAAACACAGTGTTTGGCCGCCATGGAAGAGTTCCGGGTGGCTGTTTGTGTTTTGGGGTTTCTGTTTAATCGTAATTAAGCAGCCAAGTCACGTATACATGGTAAAGCTCTATATAATGTCAAAATATCAAGCTGATTAATAACAGATACTATATATATATATATATATAACAGTTAAAATATGGTTTACTTCATGAATTAATCGAACTGGTAGCGTTCGTGGTTAGGGTACATAAAACTCTTGGCCTAGGGTCCGAATCCCGGCTTTAGGCGATACTTCATTTATTATTTCAGGTTATTAACAGATGTGTCTCCGTTAATGGCGCGTGTAAACTAATAATATAGTAAAATGTAAATATTTTTGGCCAGAT
This sequence comes from Paralvinella palmiformis, assembly GCA_025642065.1. NCBI lineage: Eukaryota > Metazoa > Annelida > Polychaeta > Terebellida > Alvinellidae > Paralvinella > Paralvinella palmiformis. Next base: position 411,731 of record JAODUP010000158.1, read on the forward strand.
ATCGAGATGCGTGTAAACGCGGTCATTTATTGCGAAGCTAAAATATTACAAAATGAACACCCTTACTAGTTGTTGTCGAGACACGATACTGTTAATTATCGTCTTGGTCGTTCTTATCAGCGATACATAGAGGCTAGTCATAGTTGTTACGGGGTAGTGAGCTCCGGTGGCCTAGCGGTTAAGCACCCGGCACTTGGTGCCAACGGTCACAGGTTCGAACCCCGTAAGAGGTCGAAACTTTTCCAAGGATTAATTTCTCGGCTCACTACATCGTGGGTGCTGACCACGTTAAATGCGCTGCCGTCTCCACTGAATTATTTAAAATAAAGGGGTAATTCGGCTCCATCTTTCCGTACTGCTTCCCTGTGAGTGGTGGGGGAGGAGCTTTCTCAACCACTCCAACATAGAGGCGGTGCTGATTAAGCGACAGCCTTGGGATTCTCCCCGAACAACAAAACCTTGTTACGGGGTGCTATCTAACAGACTAAAGCCAAGTGGAGACATGTCTCAAACAGGCTCAGTCACGACTCTCCTGAAGCCGGATTGCGTTCAGGCCCGACGTGGACGTGCTTCAACAGTAACCAGCCGTGTCCGAATATGTTCAAGACTTGCCCTTGCTTGTTCTCAGCGGCATGCAGTCACGTACAATCAGCGTTTGAGTGGAATCCTGGCCGATCGATTCGTTTTGGCTATGGTTCGGACGCCGTTTTCTCGACACGCCGCATGCGCTGGGCTGTTTAGTTATTCGAATGCCTCCCGGTCGGGATCAGTGATCCGGGGAACTGGCGTATTTGTTTAAATGGCGTGCCCTTCCATCAAGCCCTTCCCTTGTTAATTGGACGCGTTATGCATAATAAGGTCACGTAAATGTTTATAGAACCCGTTCTCTCGCTTGCTCATTTTAAGCTTACCTCTATTAACTTGCCCTCTAAGACCTTGTCCTCGGAGAATAGGTCCTCTAAGAACTTGTTCGCCAATCACCTGTTCGGTAGATACGGATCTATGGCTATCTCGCGTCTTGGTTCCGATCACCAATACTTAGTTTTCATTTACGAGACCGACGACAGATTACCCGCAGTATGTCAGCTCTTCACGAGTGTCCATAGTTTTCTTTGATCGGCGACGTATCTTTATTTTCGTACTTTGCCTTTTCTCAGGTCCGCTGTCCCTGGGCCTCCTCCCCCCCTCACACTCCATACCCAATCCTCGCCGGCTGTTGTCTTAGCCAGGTCACCTATGTAGGTAACCTACAGTAGGTTAAGTGCTGTCGATATTTATCTGTCAACACTTCGCGGAGTGCATGTCCTAACAGGCGTCCACCAGACCTTTCAAGTCTCTCTCTATTAAACATATTGTATAGGTTGGTCTGTCAATATCGTTTAACCTCCAGTACTTATGTCGGGTTGGCGGCTTTAATCCGAGACCCCTATAGCTGACGCGTCGAACTGTTGTTGACTAAAAAGACCTGTTAAAACACGATCATTCTTTGCGCATAGAACTCTGTGGACTTTTTATTCGTCGTCGGTAAGGTATAGAGTCTATATAGACTGTGAGTGGACAAAACGATGTCATGTCTCGTCTCTTTGTGTTTAATGTCCCTTGGATAAAACAACACGGCGAGCTCTGGCTAACGAGTAAATCTGTACCGCGTTATGTCTACCAGCCTTCGGCGTTTCTGAGGTGTCTTATACCTGACCATCTAGCTTATAGACTATATATATATATATATATATATATATATACTGTCCTGAACCGCAATCAGTAGCGTACCTATAGCTCTGGCCCTTCAGACCGTGGAATCGAACCCCCTTATGATCCTTACGCGTGTGTGTGTGTGTGTGTGTGTGTGTGTGAGACACAGTATTAAAAATCGTATTCCGCCTGATCATCTCAGTTTCAGACGGAGTAGCCTCTCACCTATTTGTCCCGAATCGGACCAGTATCCAGCAGTCCTTGATCCATATGGTTAAGATGCTAAGTTAAATCCTGACAGACATAGCTAATCGATCCAAGTGGTTTATCGATCTTTTTACCCAACTTTACCCGAAAAAAGGCATAAATACAGTACTTCTTTCTAAACTTTAAACTGTTTAGTTTATGGTATTTTAATTTTTTTATATACATTTTTCGTTGTTAGTTAGATAATTTGTAGATGATACTACATCACCTAAAATGTAATTAATAAAGATGATATAAATACATCCCTAACCCATACCATAAATCATGATAATATCCAGATATGAAGAATGTCGAGTAAAGATTTTCATATTTTTTGCTCATTTCTTGTTGCATGACTACAGTTAATATAACTACACAGTTTTAATAGCAATATCAGTTCGTTTATTAGCATATTCTATTATGTTAATTTTGTATGTGGTTTATCCATTATAAACCTTTTCTGTGCCTTAATTATATCTGCCAAATCCGTTGATTGGTCAATCGAAAAGTAAAATGAAACCCAATGATTTAATAGGGCATACTGATATTTTTGTTACATAATTAATATTTCTACATAAACTGAAATGGCAGAATTCCTTACAGGGCCCCCAAATGAGGGTCGTCCAGTAGTGCAGTGGTTAGAGCACTGCGTTGCAAACCTCTAAGTTCTGGATTCGAATTCGACACCTAACTGTGTTTGTGAGATTTATTTTCTTATGGAGTCGCCCTTCGGCCATATGTCCCAGCTCTGTACAGCGTTAATGCTAAACAACTCAACAACGACAACAACAACAGCAATCCTACTTGAAAATCACAATATTTTGTCATCATAAAGTGCTCCTGTAGCCAAGCGATATTAGAGCACTGTACTGCAGAGCTCCTGGTTTGGTCACGAATCGAACCATACATTACCAGTGTTTTGGGTTTGTTCCACTTAAGAATTCTCCCCATAGCCATATATGTCTCATATGACCAGCAGCTGAGGCTATAAAAAGCACTCATTCACGCAACCATTACCAACTCGTCATAATGTGTACATAAAGATTGCAAAATAATATCCAGGTTTTATGCGACGTGTAATTTACACTTTACAGAAAAAATATTTAAAATGAAAATATAACAAGGCGAACCTGTATTACTGAAAATAAGTGTCAGATAGATAGGTATTTTATAAATGGTATCATTAATCAATGAATTATGAATACTAAATAACAAAATATATTATACAACAAAACGGTTATTATTAAATTGGAGTTTAAAATAATTTTTAACAGCAAAACAAATGTCAGAAGTAACAGAGGAAACCGGAAGCTGAACAACTAACACGTGAGAGAACTTGAATCGTTGGTTATCGACAGTTGATCCACTCAACGTCACTCTAGTAGGTCACACGTACGTGATGAGTGGTGATGTCGACAAGGTGCTCTCCGGGGTCCAATCCAAGAATTTTAGTCTTCACCTGTTTACCTGAGTCACCGATGTTGAATTCCATTCTACCCTTGATCATAACAAGAGGCGCACGAATCCTTCGTCCGTACCAAAATACACCAATAATTAATCTGCTCTGATATTTAATAATAATAATAATAATAGTCATAATTACAAACTTCTATAGCGCCAATATCCTCTAAACAAATCGAGCTCAGTGGGGCACCTGGCTAGTATAGGAGTTTGTGTAAACTCATAGTCCAGGTACAATGGAAAGTTCATCAACAAATGATCGGATGCAGTGGAAACCTAACATACAATAGGCCTACAAATCTTCAATCTGTTGTCAGGCTGAAACACACACACACATACATGCATACACACACCACGCACACACAGTATAAAGATTGGCCTTACAATATTTTTGTACTGAACTTGATCGCTCATTTTCCCCAATTTCTTATCGGTAATGTCACTGATGAAGTTAGGTTTTAATTATCAAAGCACTGCAAAAATAACTATTGCGTCCTTTATACTCTTGGGCGCAGTTTCTGGCACAATAATTAATGATCTGAGTTCAAATGAGAATCCTAAATGATTTTAATGACAAATTTTATTACTTGTACTGTGTATATTTCATTAACATTTAATTAAATTAGTTTCTTAATTGTTTCAAATATTTAGTGTCTCCTGAGTTGATGAACGTACTATAATTATTAACACCCATTTAGCCGTTGTGCGTTTTAGTAGCATTCTGTCTGAACTTCATTTCAATGTTGCTCAAATTTCAACGATGTCATTCGGCATTTGAATGATTATAATGCTAACACAGAATCTCAGTATTCTCTTATGGTTTAGCACACATGCACGCACGCACGCACACACATACGCACGCACACACTCTAAATATGTGATCTGAACAGAGTCATTTAATTTGTATAAAATTATTATTGGGATTAATCACATCTTTCCCGGTCGCAGCCACAACTAAAATGTGGCTCCGCCTAGTGTTGGATTTTAGAACAATTTCATATTTATTATCATATTTGATTAATCAGATAAACGTTAACCTTTCTGAAATCTGACTATCAATCTACATTTTCTTAAACGTTATCATACAATCTATATTAAAAAATCGGCACTATTTTTTCTTCTTCTGAATATAGCAATATTTTCTTAAACACGATAATAACATAAGAACATTTACTTCCGGTGGACGGCATGACAATATTTCGTTACTGTTTACTTCTGTGCTAATACTTTTACGAGCATTAGTAATAGGGGAAGCTATGTCTGGACAACCAGCGGTTGACATGGAGCTAAAAAAGGTATACCGTACAATGGTATAAATGTGAACACTTATCCAATTATATATCCTAATATGTTAATGTTTAGATAAACCGGTGTCGGTGACTTGACACGAATGATGAAAAATTATAAATGAACGGATTTTAGATCTAGTAGACCTTTATCTTTTATGATTATCTAGCCTAGCGATACTGTCGATCTTTAGCCGACTAGGGACTATCGAATGCGGAACGTGAGAAATGCGGCCACTATGACGTCTATGGCTGTGTCACTCTATTAAAATGAAATTGACATGTATAGTTTTCTCTGCATCTGATTAAAATGGAGATTTAATTGTAATTCATGATTGGTACTCTAAATTTTTACTTAATTAGATACAATAAGATAGGAAATGATATAAACATTACAATGAATCAAACCTGGGTTTAATTTAATTAAGCATTATCATAATGATTATGTGGCCGAAGGGAGTATCTGCAAATGGCATCATCACTTCAGATCCAAGACAATTCCCCACTCATATTTTTTATAATAAAAATTCAATCTTGCTGTGGACAGATAAAAAACAGCCAAAGTGGCAGCTTGCTTGGACTAAATGTAAATTTTAACAGATCTTTCGCACTATTTTATTTTTTCTCTCACTAATTTTGCAATAGTATGCTGTTATGACCGCATATAGATTAGCTTCATAATGGTATAGTAAAGCAGTGAGTACTGCAATTTGTTTTAATCAAACGATTAAAACACGAAGCTATAATGTTTGCTGCATTTTTCTAGGCATTTCAAGAACTGCAGACTAAGATGATTATTACTCAGCAGCAGATGAAAGTATCCGACATGCAGATAGACCAGCTAAAGCGGCAAATAGCACACGCAGCACTAGTAGAGAAGGAGTTAAACGGTCTAACGCAGTCTACAAGGACATACGAAGGAGTAGGTCGAATGTACGTATGCAAGCAGAACTACGGTAGCTTTGAATTTTAAATCAGTAAGACTAGATTAATTGATCTGTTTCAGGAAAATTTTAAATGGAAGCCGTCCAACAGCGGATGGTGTAATCTATAATGTTGTTATTATTGTTAATGATGATGATGATAATCGCCTAAATGGCAGGCTCCCTAGGTGAATAGGATGTAGATGGATTAGTAATTTAGTGCATCTCAACAGGGACAAATGAGAAATAAATTATAATTATCAAAAAAGATCTTCCAAATTGCTTGGCTGGATGAAAAGCTCTCCCTACTATATTAATATCCAACTCGAACCTCTTGCACATCCTGATCAGTGAATCCTGCACATTCCAGTGGTTGATTAGAGATGTTATGTTTTGAACTATTCATATAATAATTATTAGGGTGATATATGAAAAATACTCCGAAGTTGAGCTATTATGTTTACGTGCTGATGTCTAAATGGCTAACCCTCATGCTGTAGTTGAGTTAACTCCTGCTATATGGCTTACTATAAGATTAGTAAATTTTTAGGCAATTTTAGTATCTAAATTTGGAGTTTACTTTTATCTACCAGTTGTATTTAATTATGATTGTGTGTGAGTGAGTGATGAGTTATTGTAGTTTTTCATTCCTGCTGTAGCGTGTATATGGCACTTTGTCCAGACGTTCTCACATTATAATGTCACAATATCGCTTTCTCTTGAACAGGTTTCTATTACAACCAATTGACACAGTAAAACAGAACTTGGTTGAGAAGGTAAAAGCAAATGAAGACAAGATTAAAACAATAGAGGTGAGCAGGATAAGTAAGCAGTCTTTGTGTTAATAAGTAGTTCAGGCATCTCGGCTAGGAGTGTTGGCACCATTATTTGTCGGCAAGTCCAGGTGAAGGGATTGACAGTGCTTTTGACTGGCATAGGCCTTCAGTTGCGTGTACACGACGGAGCCAAAGTAGATATGTTGATGCTCTACTGGTATTCAGTTATTTGTGTGGCATTCATACATCTAGTTGATCTGAATATTTTCGGCACCTGGCACACATTTTAGAGAAGCTCACAGGCTGTTATAGTGCTATCTCTGCATACAGGAAATAACAGTAGCTGTGAAGTGTCACTGTTAAATTAATTTACAGGTCATATATAATTGGCGGTCACTAGTTCTTTGTTTAAGCTCAAAGAAGGTCAATGAAATATATAATTTTTGATAACATTATGAGCCCTTCCATCATTACATATGGGACTGAAGGATGTGGACTTTTTAGATTATCAATAAATAGCTATATAATAGATGGTCGTGTATGAGGAGCAAAAGATGTAGAAAGGGAACTACTATAAAAACAGAAATTGGTTATATATTAGAACAGTATTAGTACTAAATTGTTAAATGGCTCCAGTCTACTTGTGACTTATGATTTGATTTGATTTCAGACAACAAAAACATACTTAGAAAAGAACATGAAGGAAAGTGAAGACAACTTAAGAGAATTGGTGTTTTCCAAACAGAAACAGCGAACGTGAATCAACAGCAAGCAGCTAGTATCTCGCCATAAGTCTTGATAGTTCATTTATTTTATCTAAAAGAGCCAACTCTTTGCTGACAGATATTTGGTAGAGAGTAGAACCTCCCAATTGGCTGTGACTGAGCTCTTTTAGGTCTTCATTCTGTGCTTGGCTTTATGAGATGTAGAGTTTGGATTTGTTAATCTGCCATTTTATCAGTTTAATACTGTTTCATTCAGTTGTTGTTGTAAGAGTTCATTTGAATTGATTTTTTTTAAATTATATAACTCGTGTTATATTTTTATGTAATATATGTAACGTATCTTGTAATAATTGTTAGCATAATAAAATATCAACAAAGCTTTGCATTTTTCAATCTCTGATTTTGTTTCTTCAGGAAGTGTTTAAGAGCTTGTGTGAATGTAAAGAGTTAGGGCTTTATTGCATTGGATTTTCTACCAGTCTTTCCTTGGGATGGCAATGACTGAGAGTTTTTGTTTGACTGAATTTCTGATGATGCACAAAAGATAGAATTTATGTTCATTGTTTAAGTATTCAATATGAATGAACAAAAGAGTAAGGTATGGATATTCAATCAACTATTTTTCAATACAGAAGCCTTCAAATAAGTAAAGACATAGCAATGATTTTTTGTGATTCAGATTGTCTTTATCAAAATGTTTCAGTAATGTTTCTGTGGACGAAATATAATTCATAGAGAAACTAGTTCATTAATAATTTGTTAATGAAGTTATATCCTTGGTATGTTTTCTATTACAAAAGCCATACTCGTAAGTCGGTATTTTAAACGTTAAATAATTTGACTTTGTATGCAAGCACTGACATTCTAATAGTTGTCAACCTGTTTCAATAGTATAATTTGAATGCATCTACTGAATTTAAATCAAGATACATGACTGAATTACACTAGTCAGAATTTAATCAAGATACATGACTATCCTAGGCGACTCTTTTGCCAGAACAAGGGAAAATTGTCCACAATGTAAAATTTCTTGTTACAGACTTTGGAATAAGATTGCGTCACTCCATCATGTTCCCCAATTTAGGGTTGCTTTCAGAACTCCGATCAATGAGGTAATAGTGGCACATAAATGTAGATTGAGGAAGTGATAGGTAATATTCCTTCAAACCAACAAACAGAGCAGATTTTTTCGCATTTACTGCAAATTTATTTTCACATACATCTGATTTATACACTGCTCTTATCGCCACATGTGGGGACTTGCTGAAAGTGGCGGCGTTTACAGAGAGGTGGAAGCCCAGGCACATAATTAAAGGTGGGATTTCCATTGACTGAACAACATAACAGTACATACTATTTATTTTTATTCATGCATACACATACTTTATACAGATTAACATGTATAGCTAATTTATATATTTCAGAACAGCAGCAAATTTGAGGGCTTGATGCTGAATAGTCAGCTGACTTGTACACGCCTTCTAGTGGCATCCTGAAAATTTTATGTCAGTTCTCTTTGTTTAGTAAAGGTGGCAGCACATGTCTGTGGACGCAGTGAATTTTGTTCTCTTTGTGCTCTGTGTATTTGATTCTCATACTTTGTGTTACAGCAAATTTCTACTTTTACTTCAAATAAATGTTTACAAGTTTATTTTTATTTCCATTCAAGTAGTTTTGAAGAAGTTTAATTACTTTTACTTCTACTCAAGTACAAAATAAAAGTAGTTCAGTCACCCCCTGCCAATCAGTGGAAAATATAAAGTGGGATCTTTGTTATAATAGATTGAGGCAGAATCGTATCTCTGATAGAATAGTTCTTTCACTGATTTGGCAGGAATCATAATAATAGTTTCAGTATGTAGATGTTCATGTGTGCGGTAACATTTCAAAATGACTGTGAAGAGTATATGATAATATAGATGGCCACTGTTGGAGCACTTTAATTAAGTGTTCAACGCACGTAAATACAAAGGGTTCTGGCCCTTTCCTGTGTTGCCTACAGTAGTGTAATCGCTCTTAAAGCAAAAACACACAAAGGAGATCAAGCTGCCTTGAAGATTTACTTTACTGAGAAATTTCTAAATTCACTAATAATTAAATCACGTTCGTCGCCGCTGTGACCTCTCAAATATATTAATAGACTTTTTTACTATCATTGTTTGGCTTAATACGACATACAAATTTCCGTTCTCTGATAACAAAACGGCGCAAGCTATCAGTTACATTTCTTTAAAAATTAAATCAATTTTCGATCGATGTTATCCAGTGAGTTTGATCTCATTCGTTCCTTGACATTTTCGCCAAAGATTATCAACATCACCATTCCTCAATTCCAAGATCACGTTTGTTGTATAATAGATAAAACTAGCACATTGCTGTGCGGTATTTCTAGCCCTTCTATTTCTATTGAGAATTGATTCTAGCAAAACGTCATGCTTCGGATCGTTTTGTCATTGATTGAAAATTGTTTAAATAAGATGAGGGATGTAAACTTATCGTCGTGGTACACCGCGTGTCCTTCTCGATACTGACACTACACTCAGACTGAGTGAGGCTCCGCGTTATGAATTTTCTTATATGCTATGCATATAAGCCGCATTTAATTGAATGCGCAAATATCTTATATCCACTCATAGCAATATTTTCACGCATCCAAACGTCACTTTATCACTCAACGTAGACATGAGCAGTAGCTAGGTAGCGTTTTGAGTAAATTACGATTTATGTTAATAATAACAACCAAACATAGTTTTATTGGAGACACGTTCATTAAAATAATGGCTTTTGTTAAAACAAATATCGTGAAATAATTAATGATTAGAAGAAGAAATGTTTGCTCTTTTTTAGAATTTCTACTTAAATGTAACAAAGATTCATCCAGGCGACGCCCAAAAGACTTCCACGGATAAGAACTTTCCACAGATCAGTATTCTCCGCAAGAGTTTTCTTGTTAATCACAATGTATGGGCATGGAATTGGAAAATACCTTCCACGCATAGGAACATATTCCACACAAGAGTATTCTGCTGTATTAACAAAATGTAATGGATGTACTGATATTATGAGTACCCTAGAGCTTGACCAGCACGTTTGGTTTGTGTAAACGTGAGATTGCAGCCACTAAAATATCGCCTCAGCCAGAAATTTAAATTTGAACCCGAAGACACACCATTATAAGTCTGGCTGAAGTTCTTGTAGCTTGAATTTACTGTGCGCATTAAACCTGGAATAAATGGACTTGGTATGTAGCCGATCCCACGGAATAACATGTGAAGCCCAGAAATATTGTTACCAGGGATTCAAAAGACGTTTGAGAGAATGGTTTAGCTAAATTAAGTAGTTTTTTCTCGACGTTTATTAATTAGATATTCTCAACGAGTCCCCGGCGTACCCTCAACTGTTTATAGCGACACCCACAAAGCACAAACATTGGCATCAATCTACTTACTTTTACTCCAGTTAATTTAAAAACATGCGATACGAAAACCCTGAAGAATTTTACTTTAAATGTTCTTGACGTTTCCAGTTTAATTTAACAATATATCCAATTTCATATAGCGATGACTGACCAAACAACTGATGGAACCCTGGGGCGCCATCTAGCGAGGTGGGAAACCAAAGAATAAATAGTAGCTGGGCATATAAATACCACTGATATATATATATATATATATATATATATATATATATTGTAGTTCGATGTGTGTATAAAATAGCAGACTGTGGTATTTGTTGTTGAGTTTTGGGTGTTCCCATCGAACATCTGCCAAACTACATACATTGTATTGGATTTTATTCCATACATTCATATTTTCAGATTGTCTCTTACTTTTCGTACATTTCTCAATTTTAACGAACTATTTGGTGGCTGGATGGTGCTTCATTGACGGGGTTTTGATTTTGAATAGCAGCGAGGTCATATAAAATCGGGATTCACCTTGATGTCCTTGTCATAACTATACGATCTTGCTTAAATATTTCCTTGCGTTAACGTAATCATTTAACAGAATTCCGGCACATTCACCTTAAAAAATATTTTAGTATTGCATTTTACCTTACAGTCACACTAGAGTGAATATTTTACCCTGGCCAGAAAAACACTGTATCTGGAACCTGTAAGCTAAGTAAGAGTAAATAAAATCTCTCATTTTAATCCATCATTTATAAACTTGTAATTTTTTACAGTATATATCAATATATACATTTTAGAACATAAAACATACATATTTAACTACTAACTATTATTTCATATTAAATAAATATAAAATTAACAAACACTAAAACCAATTAAGTATCACATTGATCAATAAACGTCAAAGAATCATTGTAAAAAGACACCCCAACATCCAATATGTTATGCTGGCATATAGTATACCACAGCATATTAATTAATAATTTATAATGAAAGTTTTATGATACTGAACATTTTATTACTAAGTGCTAATACATGTATATATCGATAATGTATAAATTATAAAAACAAAATAATGATTGAATAAAGGCATGTAATTAATTACTGAATTTAAGCCATTTACTAATGGATAGATAGGCGAGTGTCAATTAATGGAATGGCGTCAACCAAACACGACCACCTGCTATCTATTTTTATACTTTTTAAAAATCAGACTCCCTTTTAAGACTGAAAATTTATTTTAAGTTAAATAAATTATTCAGCAATGCAAAATATCATTGAAAAGTGCCAAAATTATCATTTTCATTGAAACTTGGATGTATTGATACAATATCATACTGAATTGAATAACTCCGAATACACTGATACATTTTCCAGACTAGGATTTATTCAAAACATTTGCAACATTAGTAGTGTGAGGAGCCACCAAACACAGCAGTAACAGCTTGGCACCGCCTCCGCATGCTGGATGCGATTCGCTGAACACGCCAACTCCCATGTTCTGAACATATGGAATGGCTACAGGGTCCAGAATCTTATCACGATAAGGTTGAACGTTCAATGTTCCATTGATGACCACGAGTCTTGTCTTTCCTGCAAAAGAGACACCCTCCAGACTCGAACTCTCCCATTCACTTTACGTAAGCAAAACCTGGCTTCATCTGAGAACTTCTTGGCTGGCTTACGAGCTCGAAGGTGCGATGCGTGCAGTCTGTTGCGGATGGTCTGATCGGAGTATCTGCGCCCATGACGTCCTGCTAGTCTGGATAATCCTTAATGACATCCGTCGGTTACGCAGTGCCACCAGGCGGATGTAACGATCTTCATCAGGAGTTGTTATTCTGGGACGACCACTCCTTGACCTGTCTTTTACATCTCCTGTTTCACGGAACTTCTCCACCGTGATATGGTACTTTGGTCAACACTAAATGTTTGCCCAACTTCACTCTGGTGAACCTCTGCCTGTAGTTGCCCAATGGCACGGGCTTTATCCACAAGTGATAAACGTGGCATATCACAGCGGTGACCACAGTGACAATGGTCATTTTGATAATTTTCAGCGAAAACACAAACTGTGAAAATTGTGAAGAAATTGGTGAGCACTGTGTATATCAGATTGAATAGTAAGCTGACCGATAAACACATTTAGTGGTTTATGCTATTTTGGGGATGATATTACCCATCAAACTTTATATGCAAGACTTTTTGAGGGGTTTTATATATATATATATATATATATATATATATATATATATATATATATTCAAACCTGCTCTTAACGCCACCTGTCTGGAAGCGTCACCTGCTATTAAATGCCACCTTTACAAGGTCCCGATGCAAGTCCCATTCAAACTGACCTGTCTAGAGCCGCCACTTGCCCGACACAGCCAAACGCCATAGTGATAGGGTTCCCAGTCAACAATATTACCTATCAAGCAACCGCCAGTTGCAATAATTTGATTGAGGATTTATTAGCAGGATTGAGCGCTGATTGTCATTGGCCGAACATCACCAACATATTGGCCAATGATATCTCTTCCCCAGTTATGTCTCCGACGGTGTGTATGACGTTTTGTGCTGACGGCGTCTTGGCTAAGGGAATGATGTAATTAGCTCCCTGTCGGACAATGGCTCCCACTTCGCTGACTGACATCCTAGAAAATCTGTGAACAACAGAACAACTTAAAACTCGTAAAGGCGTTATTTTACAATTGTAATTACAATCTCTACAAATATTTTGGATATAAATTGTCAAAATAATTCTTAATTAATCACATATACTTTTGTTATTCCAACGTGCGCTCTATTCATGACATATTAAACATTGCGATTTAAAGAAACGACAATTGTCTGTATGGATTCCAAGATGTTTTGTAGATCTCGCAAAATTTTAATTTTAGAACAAAAGTGAAGGTTCTGGAGATGAGAAAAGACCAAATACAGAAACTCGTCAAGCGCAAGGCTGATGTATTGGAGGAATATAGTGGAAATACAACAAGTCATAGTCAGTTCACCTAATGATCTAAGTGTTTGGACGTTAACCTTCCCGTGAAGCAGTTCTGTCAAATATATCGGTGGGCATTTAATGTCTTGTATGTGATCATGAGTGTCCTGAAACCGCTTCAATATCGGAGTGATACGATCATCCATGTGACACCCCGAGCCGCGATGTTTTGGATTCATTGAAACTTTGGACCAATTTATCCGCCAGACCGAGAAGAAAGGAATTATAGTAATCTGACCGCGAGGCGATAACGGCTTGGGCCATAGAGGTAAGTGTATCACGGGTAAGTATTGACTTTAAACTCACAAGCCATGTGGCGCACCGAACAGCAGATACAGAACTTCAGATAGAGCCTCTTTTACAGGGACACACTGCGACCGTGCAGCGAGATAACAGCGTAACCAGACGAGAGGTTTCACGCTGAGCCCTAGGAGTCTCTCCGGTCTACGACACATGATCTCATGGTCAATGGTATCGAATGCCGCAGGTAAATCTAACAGGACCAGAACCACGAACACGACCTTTCTAAACACAAAAATGCCGTCTCGGCGCTATATGCCCACTTTTGTATGTTGACATCAAGTCGATTTATCAGCATATGATGTTTTATTTATTTCACTACCAATTTCTCCGTAATCTTGTACAGCTGGGTAAGTTCGATACAGGTGGATAATTTTTCAGCTGTTCCTGATCCAGGTTGGATTTTTGTATGAAAGGTCTAATCCACGCAGCTTTCAGACTTGTCGGGAAAATCCCATTACACAACGAGATGTTGGTCAACTTTGTTAATACGGGACTTAACGAGTTGATGTATTGTTTTAGCTTTTGGCCAGTTTTGGGTTTTGCACGCATGAAGCACCCGAAAGTTTAACTACCACCTTCCGCATCCGTTCCTCTGTAATGGATTGGGGTCAGTCGAAAAAAAAAATTCGGGTCAGTAACAGCATGTTTTGGATGATCAGGTGGTATTGACACTAGTCCATTTCTAATTTTGGCTATCTTGTCACGAGAGAACTCGCCAAATGTCTGTGCCTTATCCTGGTTCGAGGAACGAGTAGGAAAGACAGCTGACCTACCATGTAGCACACCGTCCACTATCTTGAAAATGGTACGGTGGTCTCCACCACACTGTACTATCTAATCATTACAGTACTCCCTCTTCGCACGATCTAGCCTTCAGACACAGATGGTCTTATTCCATAATCGTTCCAATATCCTTCCATGGCGTTTACTTCTTAAATACCCTAATCGTACCATGGTACAGTAGCACGTTGAACGAAGATCCTGGTTTTTATAGGAGAATGTTTATCAAGGAGACATTTAAGCTATCGTCATATTGATCCACACAAATGTTCAGTGTGCCAGAAGGATCTGTGGTGAGCTGAGATTTTAGGAGTTTGTCAGAGAAATCATACATATTTATTGCGCGCCATATTTTCGGTAGGAAACAGTTCTCTCTCGATGACAAGACATTCGTAAGTCAGCCTGGATTACGAAGTGATCAGATAACATGGATGATATACATAGATTATTAAGATATTATGTTACCTTTAGGTCGATGATATGATATAACCCGATATGTCAGTTTTTCTCTTTCACATGTTGACTGTAACAGTTCCAGGAAATGTTTAATCTTGGTTTCTGCTGATTTGTTCCAGTGTATATTTTATTCACCAGCAATGATCACCTCATCAGATAAAAAAGACAACTCATCTATGAGGATGGGATATCCAGCGTCAAAAAGTCCGTGCTCTTTAGGATGGAGGCGATATACGACGATGATGTGAACACTGGACCCACAACAGTCAGCGTAACATGGACACTTTCGTACGACTTGGCCTTAATGGGTTAGTGCATCTCAAGCCTGATGTCATCACGATATAGAACGCCTTTACCACTACCAACTCGTTTATTTGAGCGGGCATTGTGACGAAAATTAGTTAGAGAAATAATATTAAAACAAATAATAATAATAATAATACAGAGAACATCAACCATGTTCTGAAACATTTAATGGATTGGAAGCCGTAACTGGCAATAATCAGACGGGCAAAGTTGGAACAATTTTCGGTTAAAATTAAAAGTTTGGGCAGGAAAATATCAAACGGCGCGAGTAAAAATGTATTCAAACATTTTCAAGTTCGTCTCTAGAAATTATTAGCTCATTAATTACATCGACCGACAATCGATTGACGTTCCCCCAAAATAGCATCTGCTGATAAGAAACTACACCAAGTTAAAATGGAGCGTACTGCTTGTCTTAGTTTCTAGTACGGCTACATGTTAAGTGTACTGTCATCTAGTGACTGATATAACCTTATGCGGGAGGGTGTAAACGATGTTTGGGATCACAAACCACGTTAAAATAAGTTTTTCACATCTTGCGGGAAAAATATAACTCGTTTCATATTTTTACAAGGATATTTTCGTTATTATCACAATTCACTGTCATCAATTTAATACATTTAAAAAGGCAATAATTATACATAGTTTGTTATTCAGCATTATATCCAGTATTATAAGATCACATCATTAGGCATGCATATAATTAAATGATTAATGATCATTATATCAACGGGGGTCTGTAATGCTGTAACTGTTGGTACGGTGAACAACTCTTACCAATTACAGTTAACACCAGCTATAACAAAGCTGTGGTCTCGTCAGTGCACTAGTAGTATACTACGGTTATGTATACTACTTTTGTTTTGTACTTGATTAGAAGTAGAAGTAAGTCTCTTCAAAACTAGTTGAGTAGAAGTAAAAGTAAACTTGTAAAAATCTACTTGAGTAAAAAGTAAAACTATTTTCTAAAAGTAATTGAAGTAATAGTAGAAGATAAAATTTATTGTAACACAAAAACTAATAATCAAATATATAGAAGAGATAAGAAAATTCACGGACGTGCACATGTCCTGCCACCTTCAGTTCACTGAACAGATATGCCAAGCTGCACTGAACAAGCGCTCGCATGCATCGCTTACCTGGCAGGGGAGTGTTTGTTTCGAAGAACAGCCGCTTGATGAGTGACAATGCCGCGACTGTCATCGTTTCCGTAGATGGAATCGGTCGATACTCATCAAGCTGCGTTACAGCTGTTGGATTGTCGCGCTTTTTAACGAAGAAGTCGTCATCTTCATCCGAATGGTCTGATGTCTGGTCATCTGGTGTTGCCTCCTGCATTGTAGTCAGGTGCTGCTTGATGAACCTCGGCCCCTTCCTCGACAAGAATCGAAACATCGTCGACAGATATGGCTACGGGTGTTGCCCCGGACCCGTTTCTCCTTCGCCACTTTTTACTTTGCTTTCCATATTCACGTCCGCCATAATCACAATAGAATTAATACTGATCGCACTTAATCCGGAACGCGAATACGCTCGTGATTGGACAGTATTAATAACCCGTGTCCTGCCAAATGGATGGGCGCCTCTGTGATTTAGTTGGTAGCGTACGTGTTGGACCATAGATCATTACCACCTGAGTTCGAATATTGCCGTGGGGGTATCTGAAGGGTGTTTCATATCGGACTTCGCTTCACTACCTTTCGAGATCGCTCGGCCCATTTAGCCTAACGTGTGCACAAAAGTGGCCTTGAAACATCAATCAATCATCAATCATCTGCCAAATGGAACCACCTGGCGATTAAAATGAAATACGACGAATGAAACGCCATCAGGCGACTTAACTTAATTATGACTAAAAAAGTAACGAAAATATCGCAAAGTAACTGAAAGCAACGAAGTAAAAAGTAGCGTTACCACAAATAAAACCACTTCGTTACAAGTAAAAGTAGTTAGTTGAAATCTTACTTCGTTACTTCTAGTTACTTGAAAAAAACTACTCAAGTAGAATAACGAAGTACTTTTACACGCCACCCCTGGATAAATCAGTAATTGTCACTGATCATGGATCACTGTCTTGACAAAACACACAAAACGCCATATGCATATCTGACTGGTGATAATGTGTGGACTATATATGTCTTCCCTATGAATGCTTTAATTGTAGTTAATTTAGTATAATAAATTGTAAATCACATTTCACCGAGAAATTTTATTAGATCTACGTCCCCTCTTATGTATATTATTTGGGGTATTATTATATTACATATTATTTGTACAGCGCCTTTGAATGGCTCCTTCTAGTAAGAACGCTTTATTAAATATACATTATTATTATTATTATTATTATGCCACTGGTCGGGGTTGGCTTTTCTTTGTTTGTCAGTCAACTTCTATATTGAAATAACATTTGCCGAATTAGGCTTTGTTAACAGTTGATCAGCCATGAAAAGCCGTTCCATGCATAATTCGCCTGTTTCTATTAATTATTGCTCCGTTTCTTGGTAACGAGATCCCTTTCGCGAAACAGTGTCTGCTACGATGTGTTCTGTCCACTGTGCTGCCACCTCGCGAATACGATTGAGATTCAAATGCACTAGGTGGCGCTCGTTTGTTGTCATAGGCAACAGAACAAGCATCGTTTGAAAGCTGGCCGAAGGAGAAGTAATAATATATCGCATACTTCCAGACTTCGAACAGGAATAAAAATGTCGAATATATTACTAGACGAGGCGCCTCTCCTAGAGTTGGAGACAATGATAGGTTTTGGAGGTAAGTATCCCAAACTGATATTATTTTTATACTCAGTAACTCATCTTCATAATCTTGATTTTAATTTACATGCTCGACAATTACTACTTAGTTTATTCGTCGAACAAATATTGGGGTATTTCTTACTTATCGTCTGATAATTAGAACATAAATAAGCATCCCAGTCTATTCTGGACTTCTTGGTTCATTTTCGATTAATATGACTTATCATACATAGACATATGGGTGATATGTATAATAATGTATATTAATACAGTTTTAGTTTACAATAACCAGCTACTAGATAGATCTATATAATCAGACTAATGTCTAATGGCTGACAGTCTTATATTGAATCGAGTTTAATTTAAAATAGAAAATCTTCATTTCACTAAGAATAATAATTTCCGTAGAAAAGATAGGAACATTATATTTGACTAAATGTATACAATAAATATTTCTTGATATGAACTTTGTGGTTTTATGGCAACAGAAGTTAACAATGTTGAATAACACAAATAGGGCAGGTGAACATATTTATTGATAATCCTCATATAACAAGACTTATATTTTTGTTCTTATTAATTAATTAGGCGATGTAAAAGAAGGCTTAAAGGTACACCCAGACAAGCAGTTTATCATCTACCCTGTTGGCTGTACTGTGGTCATAGAAGATATCAGCTCTAAAAGCCAGGAATTCTTTTCTGGGCATACAAATAATGTTTCTTGTATTACTGTATCCAGAAGTGGCAAATATGTAGCATCTGGACAAGTAACACACCCAGGATTTAAGGTAGGCAACTACCCCTCTCCCTCCTCCTTGTGTGTATGTCTGTGTGATTAAGGTACTGATGTATGTGTGAACACCATTTCACTTAATTTATTTAGTGTAAAAATACACAGTATTAATGCTTTGGATATATAAATTAGATTGGGATAATGGATTACACACAAAAGGTGCATGTTTTAAAACCCCAAATAACACCATATATATTTATACAAAAGTATTTATCTACACACAGTACTAATCCATGCTTCAGTTAAATTTTGTGATATATTGAATATGGTAAGGTTTATGTTAATTCTTCTTCAGAATTAAAGTTCTCATCCACCATACTTTACATTTTCCAGGCTGATATGTATCTTTGGGATTTCTATGAAAGATGTGCTGTGTTCCACTTTAAACCCATGCACCATAACAAGGTTGAAGCACTAGCTATATCACCAAGTGATATGTATCTGGTGTCCCTGGGAGGCCAAGATGATGGAAGGTATGTTAAAGGAAATGTTCTGATATTTTTGTATAATGTGGTGCTTTAATCGGTAGCACATAATAAACAAAAGATATATTATAATAAAGTAGTATATACTACTGTAGTATATAATATAGCAGTATATGATTCACTGTTTTCTACATCATCTAACATTAATCTTGATGTTTGTCAAAGAGTATATTATCAATAGACTGATCCAGGTGAAATGCATTGCATCAGTTACCAACTGCCATCTCGGGTTAGAAACAGCTGTGGTACCCACTGTTATCATGGGATGGCAACATTTCACTATCGATAAATAATGGAAATCTTTCAGTAAATTATTTCATATTACATGGAGACTGAGATTAGTATTTCAGCTGAATGATTGTATCTTTCCAAAGGATTTAACACAATATTTATTTTTAGCATGGGTTTCAATGGATTAAATAAATGATTTAAAAATTATACTTTTAGCTGAAATTTTAATGAAGATTTTAAAATATTTAATGTAGAATTTTGGAAATACTATTTTTATTTGTACCTGGGAACCAATCATATATATATATATATATATATATATTTTTATTACATTAGAGTATTACCACATCCTTGACATTTACATGTAGTAAGCACTGCAAAAACTGTTGATTCAGAAGGGAAAAAAAACAGTTCACTTTCAATACACAATATCATGCATAAATACCAATATTACATTGAATAAATCCATTCACATCCATCGTGTGCAAAAGTTATGCACAAAATAACTTTAGACTAGACAGGTCGGACCATGACAGCCATGTAAATTGCGCTGAACGTTACTTAGTTTATTGGCTTATATCTATTTGATGAAGTTTATGCTATTCCGATTAAATGCAAAATTATGATATGGAGATCACATACCCTTAATGGACTATAAATAAAATTTAAATATAGCTGGTAAATAGCCTATATACAGCTTTTCAGTAAGACTTTATTGGCTACTACAGGCATAAATCGCCATGCAACTGTGATTCTTCTAACCCGAGACCGTAGTGTGAAATTCAGTTGCATGGTGGCAGCAGGGGTAATTGAACTGATCTTTTATGTTAATGTTTGTTGAAAATGATCCTAAATTTCCAGTTAATTTTGTTGGATATGCATTTACATTATGGTGTATGCTGTTTGAAATGTTTTATCTGCAGTCCTGAGTAGGTACCGGTAGTTGAAAATAAGCATTTCTCAACCTTTTCCAGTGTCTGCGTGTGGAACATTGGCACAGGTGATGCAATATGTGGAGCCCCAGCTCAGGTGATGAGTGCAGGATGTACCCGCACCATAGCTTACTTTAATCACAGCGATGATAAGTTTGTCACCGGTGGAGAGTAAGTGTGTGTTATGGCTATATCTACTGCATGGTTCTATAATATTGTGTCATTAATTACTTATATGACATCATTATAATTGAAATATTCGAAAGCATTATGATTGTGGCTGGACTTGATCTTAGGCATTTTAATTCCTCTATGTTATTTATTAACACTATCAGACCATATTTATGCATTTTATGAGAAATTTGATCTAATGCAACTTGTCCTTATTGTGATAATCAGTGTTGCTGGAATTTAAGAAAAAACCCTCAATAAACAATTATTTACATTAGTCTTATATTGAGTGTATGTTTTTCATCCATCATTTTCCTCTGCAGCAATACCCTGCGTGTGTGGGATCTTGATGTTGGAGCTAGGAAAGTAAAGCCGACAGAAGTAAATGTTGGACAGATCAAGAGAAACATCAACTGTATTGAGGTAAGTCTGATGACAGCCACAAATGATTAATCATACAGATTAATACGACACTCATTCTCCACTGAAGGCCATGGTGTTTAAGATCTAGAACTAAGTGATGCTGTTATTCTTCATTTGGTATGCAGTATTTTCGGCGCAAGCTGGTTTATTCAGATTCTTCTATTTACTTAGCCAGATGCTTATTTACAGCTGAGTGGTCTTAGTGAGCCATGGTGGCCTAGCGGTTAAGCACCCAGCACTTGGTGTCAAGGGTCACAGGTTCAATCCCAGCAAGAGGTCGAAACTTTTCCAGAGAAAATGTTTTGTGGGGTGGCTGACCACATTACATAGTGCTGCAGTCTCCACTGAATTATTAATATTAAAGGGAGACATGAAACCCTGCAGAAGGATGTAATACACTCTGAAATTGACCACCCTCCGGGTATTTTCTCTATCTTTCCATACTGCTCCCCTGTGAGTGGTGGGGGAGGATCGAGTCTCAACCACTCCAACATAGAGGCTGTACTGATCAAGCGACAGCCTGGGGATTCTCTCCGAAATACAAGCAAGCAAGATAGAGTTTGAAATAAAGTGTCCAACTTTCTAACAGTAGTAATAGATCTTGAAATCAAGATATTTTGAGAGGCGCTGAACTGAATTAATATGGCCCTGTTTATAAAAATTATAATTAACATAATTTATTAATCTTATTGCCAACAGGTTGATAGTGAAGATGCTTTCTTTTACTGTGGAACAACTACTGGAGACATCATGATGGTGAATACCAAATCCAATAACTTCCAGAAACATGGACCAACCAAAGAACGTTTCAGTCTTGGTGTAACAGCCCTTTGTTTACTCAAAACAGGCGATTTCCTCGTTGGTTCTGGCTGTGGAGACGTGCAGATTGTGAATGAAAAATTTAAGCCAACAACGTAAGCTATTTCAACTCCTTGCTGCTGAATATTGGTTGGAATTTGATAGTGGACATATTTTGTAACTTTCTAATTGGTCCAAATATTTTGGATAAATTATATTTGTGTATTGCTTGTGGCCATATATTGTTCTTACAAATGTGTATTTCAGAAAAAAACAAAAAGTTGAGGGAGCTGTTACATCAATTGCACTTCGTGGAAGTGGACATCAGGTAATTTATTATTGTAAATGAATGAGTGAATGAAAGTGATTTGCTTAACCTTGACACTGGTCACACTTGTGATATATGGCCAAGGGACGACTCCATAGGGAAACATCTCCCAAACACAAGTATAAAAAAGCACTGCATTATTGGAGCACCCATGATTGTAAATGAGATTTATTACAAATAGACATACATTATTTGATTAATCTGACTTGTTTGTTCTATATTATAATTTAAAAATCAAATAAAGCAATCTGTTATGGTCAGTAAAAAATCTAGGGGTTATTTTTGATCAATGTATTAACATACATGAACATGTCACATCAGTATGCCAAGCTGCCTACTACCATCTTAAGAACATCCACTGTTTAAAAGCATTCTTGACACAAGAATCACTTGTAACTGTAGTTTATGCCTTTGTTACATCTCGTATAGACTATTGTAACTCCCTGTTATATGGCATATCTGATTATAACATTAATCGCCTTCAGCGAATTCAGAATAAAAGCAGCTCGCATTGTAACAAATACTAGAAAATATTATCATATCACCCCAATTCTTCAAAAACTATATTGGCTATCTGTTAGACAGTGTATCCATTTTAAGATTCTGTTAATAACTTATAAATCTATTAATGATATGGCGCCAGAATACCTGTATGAACTGGTTTCCATTAGAAAGTCATCCCGAAAACTCAGGTCATCCAGTCAGATACTATTGCAGGTGCCAGTGTCTCGGTTCAAATCATATGGTGATTGTGCGTTTAGTGTTGCAGCCCCCACTTTGTGGAATAAGTTGCCGGCAAATATTAGAAATGCGTCGTCTTTTGGAAATTTTAAGTCTCTTCTAAAAACACACCTATTTAAGCTCGCTTTCACAGATAAATAATTAATATCTTTTAAATCATTACAGGGTTTTTACAGACATTATTTGGGGTATTATTATATTACATATTATTTGTACAGCGCCTTTGAATGGCTCCTGCTATTAAGGGTGCTTTATTAAATATACATTATTATTATTATTATATTTTGTTTACTATTTGAGATATAGTATATATCAACATATTATTTCTGATGCTTGATACATTATGATTGGTTTGATATACTCTGAAGAAGTTTATCTTGCGTGTGTGTACACACACATAACACCATATTATTTTAAAATATCTTATTCCTTCCCATCTTTATTACAGTTCTTTGTCGGTACGAGCAAGTGCAACATCTACAGATTTGACTTTGCTGAATTCACCCAGAAACTGATCACGACATGTCACCACCATATGGTCAATGATATCGTATTTCCACAGTAAGTATGGCATCTGTGTCACAGCTAAGTAATCAAGTTACTGTTATCAATTTAGTCTTGTCCCATGATGTCTACAATCAAAATATTTTTCTTCAGCAATTCTTCAGACTTGGTGATCACCTGTTCCAGTGAAGATATTCGTATCTGGAACACCAATGATTGCAAGGAACTGCTGCGTATTGTGCAGCCAAATAAAACCTGCAATGCTCTTGCCATCATGAAGGACGGAGCCAGCATCATCACTGGTGAGCTCTCTTAGCTATTCATTTTGCATGTGGTAAAATTGATATATCATGTTTGAGACTCATTTAGCCTACCATCGTGTAAAACAGTGGCTGCAAAATGGCAATGTAGCGTATTTGATTGAGAGCTGGTTGTGATTAATAAAAAAGGGAAATATATCTAGACATGGTATATATATATATATATATATATATATTTCAGGTTGGGATGATGGCAAAATCAGGGCTTTCTCTCCAGAGAGTGGCTCATTGTTGTACATTGTGGAGCATTCCTATGGTGCCAGTACCACAGCCTTGGCGACCACCACAGATAACAAGCGAATTGTCAGCGGCACAAATCTTGGACATGTTGTTGTTTGGGATGTGCCCGACCCGATGTATCTGAGAACCCTGAAGAAGGGCTCCACTGTCAATGTCACCAAGCATGATCTACTCAAAGAGCACAAGGCACAGGTTACCTGCATCAAGATCAACATGAACGACACAGAATGTGTTACATCCAGCATTGATGGTTCTTGCATCATCTGGGATTTACTGTAAGTGACCAAAACTGTATGGTGTGTTCACAAGAGAAACAAACCCGTTAAAATTTTAAAACTCAAATGTTTTGGTGATATAGATTCGCTCAGTATATGTGCAGTGTGAAAACATTATTAACAGTGTTATGGTGACCGGACAACTTCAATCGAGGGGGTCTGGTTGCAAAAATTTGATTTTTCAGTTACATCTTAGAATGTCAACTTTGTTTAGTTTGAACTGTGAGGTCGTTGTCTTGGTAAAAGGGGTCATATAAATTCGTTTTCATTGATGTTCAGCAGGCAATAGTAATTTTTTTATGCCGAGAACATTTCATTTAAATAATATGCTATATACTATATTTTTCTGTGACTTCATGGAATATATTCTAAATCTTGAATTTTCAAATCAACGATCTAACTATTTTATAGGTTGAATGTAGCAGAACTCATTCCGGGATGAATTAATTAGTGTTTTTTCTACATATGATATCAGATTATTATCAAGAAAAATCCTTTTCAGTGGCCTTAAACGGAAAATGATGATTCGTGTCAACACACTGTTCCAGTACACATGTTATGGTCCTGATGACTATCACATCATCACAACAGGAACAGATAGAAAGATCGGCTACTGGGAGATCTCTGATGGAAGTATGATCCGTGAGGTGGAGGGATCCTTGTCTGGATCAGTTAACTGCATGGACATAAGCGGCCATACATTTGTCAGTGGTGGAGATGACAAGCTCGTAAAGGTTTGTCATGATTAGATATAATGAGATAGATAATATTTTGTTTCATTCATGGAGTACTTTTATCTTTGTAGACGTGTTAAAATCATAATAATTTGTGGTGTAATTTACTTAGCAGAGATACATTGTATTATGCTTTTAGGCTGTAGTTAATGGAACCTGTTTTTGTATTTAGTTGTGGAATTATGACCAGGGAACTGTACAGTACATCGGAAAGGGACACAGTGCTGCCATCACAGGTGTGAAGATTGCTCCATCTGGTCCATATGACTCGAAGCCAAAGTTCATTATAAGTGTGAGCAAGGATGGTGCCATTCTTAAGTGGCGTTTCCCAGATATGAATGTGGATTACTGAGTCAAAAGTATCATTCAACATATATATATATATATATATATATATACACACGTGTCCAGATAACCATCCTGGATGTAGCAGCTAGAGGAATCTATTACTAATAATGACATGTTCCCATATTCAGCTTGCTATATAATACAATATCTAAATATTTTGGATAAAGGTTTCTATTGCCGTTTAAAGTTTCTGATCTTTGTTTTTGTTTCTCAATCTTAAGACGGCTCAGAATGTTATAATGAAAAGCATATTATATTACATGCATCAGACAAAAAAATTACAGTTTATCACATAATTATGTAAAGTAAAGAAACTTTTCATAGATAATTTCTCCCTTATTTATTGTACAGATAGATTTTATTGCTGTATGTATGTGTTTGTATGAGGAAGTAAAGATTATTATTTTAGATTTGTTTCTCATTTGTCACTCAAAGTTATGATGTTAAATTGTATTATTTAAATAAACCTGTTTCACATAACTCCTTCATGTCTATATGTTTATGTATTACTATGTACTACAACACGAATGAAGGCCTAGATTGACAGAAGACCGTTTTGGCTATCAACTTTATTTCGACATTTCAGATTACAAATAGTTACACTGTTTAGAAACCCTAGTAAAAACATGTGACATCAAGGTTTAAGTGAATATATGAACAGTGAGTGTATGTCCACACACACACACACACACACTATATATATAATTCCAAACCAGAACGAGTGTACAGTGTGCATACACGCATGCACACATTGAGCCCAAACTAACATTTCGTGGATATAACCCTATCCAGTCATTATAACAGTTGGAAGGTACGTGGATCAACTTATTGTTTGCATCATTGAGCGATTTCTCTACAGAGCCCCACTCGATTAAATGTAGCTCTAAACAGAAATGTTATCATATAAATGACATAAACCAAAAACCAATTCAGCAAAGATCTAAACAGCTTGTCCAGGATGAACCTACAACAGCTCACCATATAACAAACTCTCCCAATATGGGCAGCTTCAGAGCTCTACATCACTGGCATAACTATCTATCAAAACAAAACATAAATAGATTTACATAATGTGTCATAATATTTGACTATACACCGTTTGCTTGCTGTTTCGACATTAAATGTTCATTCGAGGATACATCTTTGTTTGTCGAAAGGTTATTATACTATTACATGCATAAATATTTTAGAGAATTTTGCAGAAACTGTGCTTTTAATTTTTACTGTGTAATCCGTAAATATGTTTGAAATCTGTTCTCAATGATCCCCAGAAAACAAACATCTGTTAAGGTTATTGTAGTTTTATAAATACGGATTATAACTTGATAAATACAGATATATTTGAACTGTATTTGATGGCCATATGGAAAGATTTCAATTCAAAGGTAACGATATAAACATAATATAACGGCTAAAATGGAGATTTTTGGTAATAGAATATACTGTTTTGATTTTGCTTGGAAACAATCGTATCACGCTACCCCTTAAAACAATGTTAAAACCCAAAATAATTTACCACTTCTATTTACAGATATGTTAATCACCTTTGTCAACTGGTATTAATTAGCAACAATGAAATATCAAACTTTCTATTGTCAAATAATGCTGTGGACTATATATAAAAATAATAAAAACAATACTAAAAAGCAGAATTTGTGTAACATAAAGCTTAATGCCACACTCGCAGAGTAATGTATTTAGTTACCTACACAATAGGTACTATCATGGCATCAGTTAATGTGACTCTTGATGGTACCAGAAAAGAGATGCCACTAACACTGATGTGGAATGCCTTACATACACATCACTCACACACCATTTTTCTACAGCTCAAACAATTAAAATAAAGAGCGTATAAAAATACTTGCAAATAGTAACTTTGATTTCAATGCAAATGGCACAATCTTTTTGTTATGGATGAAAGTTTGGTGATACTATATATTAAAGAGTGGATTAAAAAAGAACAGTCTGCTTGTCCTTGGCAACAACTTGAACATTCTACCTCAAAACGCTGTGATTAACAGGGAATCTGGTTTTAGAAAAGCGATCTACTCCAGGGTGTCTGTCATATAGGGAACGTCCAGCACTTCCTCCAGGTACTTCTTTTCAAAAGGATCATTGACTGTCCACAGGATAACATAAAGATCCCTCTTTTTAAGATCCTGAATAATATTCCTGAAATGGACATGGAGAATAACAGAAGCACTGATGTTAGAATCGCCCATCAAAGTCATACCAGTAGTAACTCACAAAAACAGGTTTTTCTAATTATATCACAAGTATTCAGTGCCACATAAATCAAAACTGCAGTAAACTCATGATAATTCCCATAATAAGTGCAAAGCCACTGATCAGTTTGATTTTCTTAGATTAGATATCCTTCCATGATAAATACCCAATAATACTTCAGGTCACTTGGATGTGATTTGACTGATCCTGTAAAACACGAAGTCATGCCTATGTGAAAAGGACAAGCACAACAATCACGGCGCAGTAGGTGAAGGCCTATACATGTATCTTGTTGGTATGTCAACAGATCTACAAGGAATAGTTTTATCAAGAAAGATTAATGGTTTTTCTTTGATTATTTTGGACCTTATTTTTGAACAGTTCTGTAAATCTTGTGATGGTTATGCATTTCACATACTTAACTGAATGAGAAAACTGTGAATTTTATCTATATGATACAAATATAGAAATATTCCCCTCAAAATTGATAGTTATCATAGAATAAGAAACTGTTTTAGATGTTGAAGAGAAATTTTCATGAGTCATTTCCATGTGGTCTTTTTCTAGAACTCAGAAACTTTCTAGATTAATTTAATTCATTTGGAGAAGATTCTTAGGCTTAGAGATTTCAAGTGTAAACAAACACAGTTTAATCAGTGTTAGCATTTGAGAGGAGTGCAACTATCCAGACAGCTTGTGATTGGCTGGCCCCATTTCTTGGTTTCTTATAAACACAGTACTTCTCATCTAATTCCTGAATAGTTCCCAAATGTTTCAAATTCTACAACAGCTCCCTTCCTCCCAGACATGGGGTCAATTCAATTCCGGAATTGGAATTGATGGTCAATTCCAATATTGATTATTTATAAAAAAATCGATTTGGAATTGATAAATTTTGAATTGGAAGTAAGTTTGCCACAAAACAATTAAATCCACAAATTAATTTACCATTTAAATTTTTAATTCAGAAATATTTCTTCCATGACAATCCTACTTGATTAGTAGATACTCGGGAGTACCTACTCATGGTAAAAAGTAATAGGCAAAAAAGAGTCAGTAAAAAACGGAATTGGAATATCCCATCTCTACTCCCTTCTCCAGTTGTTATATGTTTATGTTTTACTCTTATATTTAGTTAGTTGAGTTTAGTTTATATAGTACTGTATTAATATAGCGGAGTAAAATTTGGAATACAAACAAATACTGTTCAATTATATTTCATAATGGAAATATTATGTAATCATTATCATTTAAAATTGTATAAATTTATGTTTAACAAAGAGAGAGAGGGGGTGGGGGGTGGAGAGGGGAGGGAAAGAGCGAGAGAGAGAGAGAGAGAGTTCCCCAAATAAATCGGTGCCTGTCAGAGTTACCCAGTGTCCTGTCAATCAAATAGCACACAATGACTATTTATAGTAAAACAGAAGTTAAAGCTCTAGAACAAACTACCGGTAAGTGAAATGACGTAGTAACAAAACTCTCAGAGAAAGGTGTTTTTGAAAGGAAAGGATATCTCTCCTAAGGATTTACTAATGTGAGGTACGATAATCAGGCTGTTGCTATGAGAATAACCGGATGGCAAAAATAAATGCCAGGTAAACTGATGTTATATGGCATAGAGAAAATCTATCTCTAATATATACCGGGGTACTTAGAGACTGGTACTGGTGGCTCAATAATATCATATTATGGACCATTTCAACACAGAGCTAGATCACCGCCGGGTTATGAATGTATTTAGCACTTATATCGTGGAAGTTTAGGACAAATTAATAATCTTCTATTGTTTTTATAGCTTTAATACCGACCATGCACTAATGAATAAAGTTAGGATGCCTCCATGCCGAACTGGTGGTGGTGTTGGCCACAGATCTTAGCACCCGGATTCAAACCCAAGCTGGGTCATGTGAGAAGGGTGTTTCATCTGTCACATCACCTCATTAATGCTGGACGATGCTTGGCCCACTTAGCCTACCATGTGCACAAAAGTAGCCACACAACAGCAACATTTATCCGTATAAAACAAAGTCTTGTTTAACATTCTTAGAATGTGAACTTGAAGAATTTAACAAAACATGTCAAAACAAAAAGTAATAATAATATTAATAATAATGTGACTTTTTGACACACCCAATACATATGGCCATGGGACATTTCATTTTGAGACATACAGTATAGTAAGAAAATTCTTAATTTATAAAAGACTCTCCCGAGTGACTGCCATATGTTTGATATTAATAACAAATGGCCCGTATTTTAATATCCATGTCACCAAAATGGCTGCAACATCAAAATTTCTAGTCAGAATAAATCTATACATTCACACAGTACTCAATCATGGTTACCACAATTCAAAGAAATATTATTTTCTAGGACATTTCCAGGACAAAATAAACAAGATTTAAAGGTAATAAATCAAGATATGTGGGGAAAAGTATATAATATTTATTCAATGTATAATCAACAACTGACATTTTTATGGTACAGCTTCCTCTTCACCCCTTCTAGCTGTCTGATTCACACAAGGAGTTGAACCCCTAACTCAATCAGCAACATAAGCAAACAAACAAAAAAGCAATACTTACACTGAGGCGTCCTTATTGCAGATCAGGAACACAGAGGCACCACAAAAGTACCAAAGAAAATGATAAATGGCCCACTCCAGCAGTACATCCACAATTATAAGGATGAAATTCTTCGCAGCTGAATTATTTCTATAGCTACCATCTTGCTCTTGACTGAGTATGCCACGGCGATGAGTCAGACCAGTGACGATCTGGGAATCCATTTTCTTCACCTGAATCACATTTAGAAAATCAATTGTACAAAATGTTTTTTTATGACAGAATTGCTGTCAATGTGTTAAACATGATGTTAGCTGTCAAGAAGTGGCCAATATAAACATCAGATGTTTAAGAAACTGCGCACGTTCGCTGATACGCAGGGCGGTTTGACAATTACTTTCAGATGTGGTATATGTAAGTTTATTTCATCTCCAAACAAACATGTTTCTTCCAGAAAGTGGAAGGAAGGAATTGAAAGCATCGGTTGCTTTTATTGCAATATGTTTTAACGGCTGCATGGCATATTATTACTAAAGCATAGCTTCTTATACAGTTTAGCTAAAATCTTACCAGTAGAGTCATTGCAAATATTGTAATGGTCTTCTTTATAGCTAAACTTCCCAAAATAAGTTTCAACTGGCCAATCAGAGGCCAGATAGCTTTTGAGACTATGTGATAATAAACCAGTTGAACTATTTCCCTCGAGTTCAGTGAGTACAGGTACAGGTGTTAAACATGATCAAGATCAGAGTCCATAAATTAAATAAGAAATAGCGAGCAGAAAAAATACAACAATTCTTCTGTCCTGGATGTTAATCCTATGGAATCTCTTTCATTCCCAGAAAATGCTGGCACTAGGTAGAATATCAAGACTTTTTAGGTTATGGGCATATTTCACCATAAAAGCAAAAACAAGGCTGATAATATAAAACTGTTTTGTGTATGTCAATATTTTTTAAGTTAAGGGATCATCAAAATAGGTCTACAGGCCAATATTTCATTATCTACATATCTGAAACAAAAGAACGATGGAAGAACAATTATTTCTACGAATAGTAAAACCTATTCGGGATTTTTCTCATCCAAGAGGAATCATTACTTTCTCATAATGCAGTTTGCACTTTATGATGTTTTCAGTCAAAAATATCTCAATTTCTAATTAGGCCCCAGAATAAACCAACAGTTTTAACTATTAGTCAGTATGCTGGTAGAATGGCTACCAATAAAGGCCTTAACCAAGGAAAAAATTAAAATCTACCCCATATGACCATTATTATGAAGGGAGAATTACAGAAGCCAGCCAGCTCCTGATTTTTCGAGGGTTACTGATCTCTGCAAAAACGACCTTTAACTTTCAAACTTTCAGCTAGACTGTTAAATTATCTATAAATTGAAGCAGGAGGTTTCTGTCATAAGCATCACACCTACAGCAACTGAAAGTTATCTGAAGTGTCATCATTTGTAAAACATTTGATGAAGTATGTTTTCATAAACATCAAAGGTGATCGGCAATTATAAATATAGAATCTGGTGCAAAGTAAGTATTCAGAAAATGGTAATACATGTAATACTGACTAACTGTGCCTACATTTATTAATGAGGTAGTCAAACATCAACCATGAAATGAATGTGAACAATACCATCGGATATGTATTGAATAAATTCTGCACAAACACTTCTTCACTTTGATCAAAATATTAATAATGTTTTAGAAATATGCTAATTTTCACTTAAATTTATCATAATATATAAGGATGCGGCTTGGTGCCTTTTGGTGAAGAAAATGGACAATTTTGCAGTGGCATGTTTTCCCCACTAGTTCACCAATAAATAATACAATGAAAGAAAGTCAATTTTTTATAGAAGAATTTCATGGTTATTGGAATGAGTTTAAACTTAGAATAAGCTTACCATATAAATGGCACGTGGGTAGAAGGAACACACAGCAGCCGACTTATAAAGGTCTGGATACATTTGGTACATTTCACAGATTTTTTGTGCCATCTGAATGTAGAATAATAAATCACATCGCAGTAATTAAATACAATTACGTGCAACTTTAGAAGGAAATTTACACGAATCTAGATTCCAAACATTGGAATTGATTATTTTAAAAAAAAGCATCTCGAATTGATAAATTTTGAATTATAATTGGAATTGAATTTTCCTACAAAAAAGAATTAAATATCATTTAATTTTTTAATTAAGAAATATTTCTTCCATGACAATCCTACTTGGAATATAAACTACTCGGAGTAGGTATTCCAAATAGGTACTCGTGGTAGGTACTCAGAGTACCTACTCATGGTAAAAAGAGTCAGTAAAAATGGAATTGTTACATTTGGAAGTGGAATTGATAAATTTGATATGGAATTGACCAAATGGAAAAATGGAATTGACCCCATGTCTGAAAGATTCTGTAAGAGGAACAGCTGATTGCTTTTATTAGTTTTGGTGTTGCTTTCATCTGGGTGTGTTGGCTTCATCTGAGTGGCACAGTTAATCAAGAAGCTTCTTCCTGATGAAGTGAGATGATCAGATCAAAGCTGTTTGCTGATGGATACAACATATTACAGAAGTTGGATAGTAAGATTCAACTCCTTGCATGCTACCAGCTGCATTATGGCAACATCCTTAATTAATTTTTGAATAAATTACTTCCATCTAAAATGTTTACATCAGACATATCCTCAATTCCAGTGGAATTCAGTCAATCACGCATCATATTTATTAATAATTCCAAATTTGTTTGATTTCAAAGTACGGATTTACGTAAACAAAAATATGCAAATATCAATGTCCTTCATCTTCTTCTCTTATTCAGTGATTTTATATAAGAACACACACAAAGTACAATTTATATACCATATACATAGAAGGTACTTAAATAAGGCATACAACTACAAAACTTAATAATTAAAATATAAAAATGATTATCAAATGTAAAATTATTTATGCGCTGAATTTCACTTACAATTTTATTTTGTTTAAAATAAGTTGCTGCAATTCCAAAAATTAATTATAGTTGTATAAAAAACAGACCACTCATATGCACATACCACTGAGGAGGCCCTTTTCACGTCAATATACATTTTCAGCTTAAGGTCCAGACACAAGCGGACAACTTCCTCTAACGTTGGCACAACTTCATTTGGGTATTTGTCCCTGCAAGGTAGCAATAACCTCATTATTAACATTGTTCAAGTGTAACCCTTTTGACCAGGTTGAATATATCCAGGAACCCAATCTGGATGATCTGTTTCAATACAGTACGAAGACTTCATGTGTGAGTCATTTAATCCTCTGGGACTGGATAGTGACTTCCTGGGGATACATCCCACAAACGCAGGCATGGGTTGGATTCCAATCTAGGACCTGCTCTAACCACAGTGCCATCTGAGTGCCAAGACTTAACCACAACAGAGCACATAGCTAAATGAACGGTAAAAGTTTGTGCCACATTTGTGATGTTTGGAGTTGGTGCTGAGTGGTTTACTTTGCTTAAGAAGCTTAAGATTCGAACACTAACTCGCAGGTTTTCATTCCATCAGTTTAACCGCTATGATATCAGACCGTACCATCGTTATAGATTCATATACTGGAAGTATTTTCAGGTCTAATACGTTTTAGAGTTTATAGTAAGCTGTGCTCAACTAATCATTCTATGATAACCAACACAAGCCTACTCGCCCCCGACAGTAATTTAGATATTTCCAAAGGTTTTTATGGGCTAGTAAATCTATGTTTAAATCAAGTGATATTATCAAATATAAATTATAACCTATCAAGCAGAAAATAACAGTAATAACACACTACCAGTTAATTTGCAGAAGCTGGTTAAACAACTAAATTCAAGGTTAACTTCAAATTTAGTAGAAATAACAAATTTATGAGACTGACTTAACCAATAAACATATAATTGTGACCCATAGGATCGACATAGCATATATTCTATACTGTTTTTTACCTGCTCTGAAGTGAAAATAAATCACTAAAACTGCACACAAACAATTATAAAGTAAATCTTGCTACTTTGCAGCCACTTTTGGGAAAATGGTAGACTAAATGGACTGAGCAACTTTGAAAGATGAAACACCCTTTAGACATAAAATAGCTGAGCTTTGAATCCAGGTACCTTATATACTCGTGTATAATTTGATTCTTTGGGTAGGGAAAAGGGATTTCACAGAAGCACCTTGACTTATACGAGCATCATATTTCCTACCAGCTGAAGGAAAGATGTTTTTGGCCATCCTTGACAAACAACACTAGAGGATTCAAGCCAATAAGAACCAGAGTCAGAATAAAATTGCCACATCGCTGCCTACTAATCCATTATTATTCAATAAATAACAATTAAGTTTCACCATACTGTTATTTGGATCTCACAAACATGCCAGTCTTTATGTAATAATACTTGATAGTCAGGCACTGTTACCTATTGGTATCTCCAGATGTGCTGTGAAACAATTAATTAATAATACTTGCCAATTAAAGTTACAATCAGGCATGTTTTTATGAGCCAGAGTTGGAATAAAATTGCCACATCTTTGCCTACTAGTCTTATTCAATAAATAACAATTAATTTTCACCAAAATGTTATTTGGATCTCACAAAAATGCCAGTCTTTATGTAATGATACTTGATATTCATGCACTGTTAACTACTGATACTTCCAGATGATTAGCGATAATATAGAAATCACTGTTCACTTTGCAAACCTTGCTCGCCACTTGATGCGAAACAATTAATTAATAACACTTGCCAGTTGAAGTTACAATCAGGCATGTTTTGTGTGACAAGTTTGTTTGCACTTGTCTACACCATGGATTTGAAATGACTGGGTCCGCTTTTTCGCGGATGACGACAATGATTTGGACTTTGAGGGATTTTAAGCCAATAATTGACCTAAACTTATACAGTGAGCATATGCCTGAGGAAAGAATTACAGGGTCCAAAATTTATCTCGACTTATCTTCTGGGTCGACTTATACAGGAGTATATACAGTATTACAGGTCTGTCACTAAGTTAAACCACAGAGAGGTCCCATACACAAATATTGAAAGCTACTGTTAGAAGTATAATTTAAATGAGAGTGTGCTGATAAACAGAATGATGCAGTAAACAAAAAAACTGAAAACAGATCGAGATATCAGCATTAGAAGCTCATTACTTGCAAGAACATTATTTCCAGTAAATATCTGCACACTTTACATATATATTTTCAAGCCATGCAATTTAAGGGTATAAAGCAAAATAAAAAACATGCTGAATAGATCATTTAATGAATTGTTAAATTTATGCTTTTAGTGAATATATCTCCCTTCAAATCAGCTGCAAAGATTTACACTATATTTGAAATATATTCTAATTCATGTTTTAAGTTTTGAATATAATGTACAACTTGATGATAATGAATAAACATTATGTAAGTTCAAAATGCAATAAACAATCTTTTTAAAATTTAGTAACAAAGAAAGAATCCAGGATATTACTAGGTAAACTATTCTTCAGCCTGTAGCATACATGGAATTGATAGATTTGGAATTGGAAAATTTGATGTGGAACTGGAATCGACCAAATGGAACTGATCCGATCTCTGATCCATAGGTACCTTTTTGGGTGATTTGCTGAAGCATCCAGTTTACGAATCAGCTCCAGGGTCATCTCATTCACAAAGCCAGTACCATCTGTGGTCCTGTCTACAGTATCATCATGTATAACAACAACCTGATCATCTACT
Source organism: Paralvinella palmiformis (assembly GCA_025642065.1). NCBI lineage: Eukaryota > Metazoa > Annelida > Polychaeta > Terebellida > Alvinellidae > Paralvinella > Paralvinella palmiformis. The sequence goes on from JAODUP010000158.1 coordinate 447,714, forward strand.
GTCAGGTCCACATCAAACTCAACAGCGGTGGCGCCATTCTTATTTGCCTGAAACATGAAAACAAAAATGGATGAGTTGTATATTATGGCCTTCTTCATCAAAAACAGGAGCAAATGAACTGACAGTGAAATGCAGAGCAGAGAGAGATGAAACAAAGTACTTAATCCGCAATAAACTTACTGGGTTACTGATAATCATGCATAAACCATACATACACCAATACATTCAGTGTATAAAACGTAATGTTAACCATTTATGAATATAAGTAATTAGAAACCTAGATAGAAGAATAATTTGCTAACATAGTTACTTTGCTAGCTGAACATAAAAAATGTTAGCTATTAATATTATGATTTGTGATAAGTTTGATCAATTTCTGCTTGATTGAAAAAAGTAAAAGTAAGTAATATTAAACTCAGACAAATCTATTTACAAAGACAACTCTCCTATAAAGAGGTATTTTAGGATGATTTCTCACCATATTAAATATTTACATAAACATAATCTCAGTTATTACTTTATGGATTCGCCTAAACATGAAACTATTGTATTTTGAAGTCAGTTTTATTTGAATTAATACTAATACTAGTCTCCAGTGTACCTAAATTGAGTTTTGTTCATTTGATCAGATATAGCCGATTCATTGCATCGGAAATAAAAGTGAGTTAATGAGTGTTTTGGTAATGCTGTTCCAAGGGTAGAAAATGTGAATTTCTCCACCTCAGAATCTGTAAGAACTCACTGATTAATCATGACTTCTTCAATGAGAATTACAAATACATGAATATTAAAGGACCAAAAAGACAGAGACTAAATAATGAGAATGTTATCAGCCTAATGCCAAAGCTTGACCTATGCTGAAGCATGTCATTTTTAACCCAGAGGAACAATTAACCAGTATATGTAACAACTACAAATCCCCACTGGGCCACAAATCCCAACTGGACAGTTGATTTGAGAGATTCTTCAACAGATCCAGATCCTGCTCAAAACAATAGAAATAGCCCACCAGGGGCAAGCCAGCCAACATCAGGGTCATTATGATCCCGAGAATAGCATAATCTGAAATCAATCGGAGTTACTTTTTGGCATGATCATAACAGATCTGGAACATTGACGTTTAAGGTTAAAATCGCGGGATTATCATGGTATTGTTGCTCAGCGGACCCCCTATAAATCCCACAATGCAAAGCACGCCTGGTTTGTTTTGGTTTTTGACCTCATCATGCAATGGGTCTATTAACGTCGTTATGGTTAGTAAGTTATTCACAAATTAATTTTTAAATTCAGAAATATTTCTTCCATAACATTAATAATCCTACGTGGAATATAAACTATTCAGAGTAGGTATTCCAAGTAGGTACTCGGAGTACCTACTCATGATAAAAAAGTAGTAGGTAAATATGGAATTGGAATTGATAAATTTAGAATTGATAAATTTGATGTGGAATTGTCAATTGACCAAATGTGAAGTGGAATTGGGTCAATGAGTGGAATTGGAAAAATGGAATTGGCCATGTCTGGTTTGTATTTGAATTAATTTAATGTGGTGCTATCAACCACTTGATAATAAAGTGTACAACTTAACATAACCGTCTAGAGAATTAAAGTAAAACGGGATAAGTATTTATTACCAATTTTATCGCCGCCAGTGTATTTTCAGGAGCGTCAATAGCGCAACCTTTGTGGGCGATAATCGGCGTTCCACGCCCATCGCACTGGAATATTGTTTCACTCACACTCCTCGGAGATTTGGGCAGTCTACAGTAGCGTAAAACACCAAGTAGTGCCACACACAAAAGCGTCCATAAGATAATGTGGCCAATAAAAATATATGCAATTCCACAGATCAGGAAGTAATCTGGTAAAACGTAAAGATAAGACTGGATCATTGCCATCGTTCCTGAGTTACCAAATAATATACACAAGTTGCAGAGCCAACGTATATTACTGGATTCCTCCTTCGTTAAGAGCACCTTCTCATACAGACGCTGTTTGTTTGTATGCGCGTGCCATTAGTTTGTGTTATGTGTGTTAGTACGTTCGTCTGTCTGTCTCTGTGTATGTATGTATGTATCAGGCCAGAATTTTTATGTTAATTTAAAACTAAAAAGTCTGGATATGTTTGGCGCCTTATTTAATTTAAATTTAAATGTGGCAGTTTTTTCCCTGTTCTTTAATTTTTAACTAGGAGAAATCAATGATGGAACTCTTCAACGTGATTAATTTCTATAGTTTAAGATTAGAGCCTGCTAGCAGATAGTTATCTACCGAGAATAGCACTGTCACAATGAAAGATTGCGTTTACCGGTTGTTGGCTGTATTTCCATCGACTCCGGGCTCGATCTAACGTGGCTGTAAAGGCAGTTAGAGGCCTTAGGGGCATTTACAACCTCAGCTGGGAGTTGATTCCATACATTAGTTGCCCTTATGGTGAGGAACCTTTGTCGTACTCTTTTTATGCGTTATTTGACCAGTTTGAATGAATATTCTCTGGTGGTTGGTAATTTGATATACTTTGCGTCTATATGATACATGCCATATGTATGGTAGTACAACTCTCACATATCGTCTCTTGTCATACGAAAACCTGTGACCTATAGAGAGTGGTCACAGATTCATCATCAAAATAGGAATATGTCCTGCGTATCAAACCCACTATTTGGTTTCCTTTGTTGATATTTTTCGAATTGTTTGAGAGGTAATACATCTTACAGGTGACTGCAACTACTGGCAGGTCGATCCTTTCTTTTACTTCTTCTGGCACATTACAAGGTTCTGCACAATCAAATTGATCACTCACATATATACTCGGGTTCTTTATTGTTCGACTTTGATAACTTAATTATCTGGTGTTATGTTGCGTTTGTTATGTACTGTTCATTAGAAGTATGACAATTTCAGCACAATTGTTTTGGACTGGATTAATTTGAGGTTTTCTTTAACTGTTCACTGATTTGCATAGTTATGGTATCATATTTGTTTTGTTTATAGTTAGTTATTTTCACTAAGACAATTATTATCTTCAGTATCCACGTAGTTTATATTGCTATTCTGGTATTAACGTAGTTCCTAAGCTAATGCCAGAATAGCAAGATAAACTGTTAGATTATCTTAAGTCCTAGGATAATCTAACAATTTAGATTTCTCAGCTGATATAGTGATGACTAGAAGATACAAAAGTGAACGTGGTCATCCATCCAAGGTGTTGTTACCGGAGAAAAGTAATCACTGTATGAATAGGCATCGAAAACATTTTAATATTTTAATACGTCACACTCCACTCCAGGCACGAGGCACCATAAGCTAAATCTACAGGTATAATTGACACGATTAATTGGTGATAAGAGTAAATTTTATCAAACACATCTGCAGAATTCGACTAATGTCAAATAAAGCCCCCCCCCCCCCTATCTTTATACCCTACTAACTATACACTCTACATACTGTATGGTTTGGATTAATTGTTGACTTTAATATTATTCTATTATATTGCACGTCAGCATTTAAAATTACTCTAATTATATCCAGGTTAATGTAATACCTTTTTAATCGAGTCAAGCGTTTGAGGTAGGTCGTAGGGTATCTGCTGCGTGCAAATAATTGATGCTCTCACCGGGTGTTATGTTCAATCAATTAATTAAATATTCCAGTAAAGTATGATTTTTTGGGGGGATTAGTGTCTTAATAATAATAATAATAATAACACCAAAGCATATTTATTTCCTCAGATTCAGTAAACTGTTCTCTGGCGCAATACATATAAACATATATAATATGACTGACAATCATAAGGCAGTAAAATATAAAATTAGTCGACTAGACGATGTGATAAAGCATGTTTCTATTTAAGAGTAGTATTGAAAATATATGTTTTAATAGATCGTTTTGTTTAATAGTGTATTTATAACACAGATATCTCCAGGAAGTATATTCCACATCCTAAGAGCAGCAGCACTAAATTATGTCTCTGAATGTCTTAAATTAAAGTTGTTGTTTCCGGTATATGTATATAACAGGGCGCCTCCGGTCTAACGGTAGTGTGTTGACCACAGATCACTACCACCCGTGTTCGAATCTCGGCGTGGGCATATCTGAAGGTTGTTTCACCTTTTACTTCATTACCCTTGGAGGTCGCACGGGCCATTTAACCTACCACTTGCACAAAAGTGGCCGTAAAACACCAATCATCATCATCATCAGCATCATCATCATCATCAGGCACATAAAACGTTATATTAATCTTATGACTATGTGCTGATTATTTGGTAAAATGTGTTTACGTTTATGTTGAGCTATATCAATTCAAAGTGTGTATGTAAGTGAGATCATTTTGAAGTCATTTCTTTGCCACACGATAAGCTAATATAGCTGCTTTATTATTGGTGTAACAGAGCGGTATTTCCCAATCTTAGGTACTACAAGTGCGACCGTATTTTGTAGAGACTGCGTGTTTGATCAAACTGCTTGGGAAATCAGGTACAAGGGAGTTCCCGCAATCCAACTAAGATGTTAGGAACGCATGGACGATCTTCCTCAATGCGTCAGATGTCAAGGAATCCTTAATAACTCTTGGGCTTCTCAGCTGAATAAAAGCATGCCCCGTAACCCCGTTTATGTCGAGAGGCTGTGCCCAGTAGGCGACAGCCTGGGATCAATCTTCAAACTACAAAAGTACACTGTTTATGTGAAGAAACATGTTATCGCCGCATGCATCGCGGAAATTGTCTATTACTTCTGGCATCTTTTAGTCTTCTTTCCCCCTTTCCTGTCTGAGATAATTTATTATATGTGTTAGGGATATACTGAGGGCTCCCAAAACAAATAAAGTCCCGAATTATGCCAGTTATAGCAGTTCATCTCTGTTTAAACCTCAAAGAGCTTGTACAACTTGCCCTGTAGTCCAAACCTGTAACTAGGCCTATATCTGTAATTCATGAAAGACTAACTACACAAAATCAGGGTCACTTTCTTTAACTTATCTTCAAACATGTAATGCACATTACATACATAGAACACATTTGCTTCGGTCAAACCTGAACAGCCATCACTGGGATCAAACGTCGGCCTGCAGTTGATGATAATCACTTTATCATCTATTTGTTTCCTTTATACTATATAGCTTGGTATCATCAGCAAATAATTTGGCTGTAGGGTACACGATGTATGTTATTTGACAATGACAGGAAGAAAAATTGGCTTCAGGATTGATTCCAGAGGGAGATCAATGATATTTCTTAAGAAAAATTCCTTTTGTTTTCGACGATTTCAAAAGTTTCTATTCCACTGCAGAACTTTACTTTGTATATTGTTTTTTTCTGTATTTATGAACAATGCCCCCGTGAGAGACAATATTAAACGTTTTGACATAATTAAAACAAATCTGAACTGTCACTACTAGAGTTATGGGCAGACACTGGGATGTCTAGCTATGGATAGATTTGAGAGGCTGAAAATTACAGGGACAACCGCAATATAAAAAATCTGTGTTGACCCAATTAAAAGCGATAAGAATGTTCTTATTTTGCCTCCAAAATGCAGTCGACATTTAATCGATGCTCATCTTCATTTTCCGTGTTTACCTTATTTTATTGGAAGTAGCAGATTTTGTTTGTATTAGCTTCTTCATAGCAACACAAATCTCTCGCAGATGGATGTCAGGATGGTGCTATGTCTACGATAAGATGCTGATTATTAGTAATTTGTTTGTTATTCTGCTTGATTTAAATGGCTGTAACTACGCACGCCATCCCCCCCCCCCCTTATCACAATTTCAGGTGACTGTATCAATCTGAATAAACCATGATCATGGAAAATCACATCACAGATGTGTTTAAAATTGTGTTGGTACAGTTCATGTATCACTTGCTTTCGTGGAATCCACCGAGTTACCCAAATTAACCACTAATATTGAGTATATACATACTTAATAAGCCCAATAAATTATTTCACAAATTACCCCCCGAATGATTAGTTTAGAACGATAACAGTGCCTGTGTCAGTTTTTCATATCGTTTCAGATACCTATGGGTTTGTGTTGTTTTTATTTTGATAAAACACACCTAATCCAACATACAAACAATTGTACTTACTCCGATGCTAAAGACGAGAGACGTACTGGCGCACGACATCAGTACGACGCGAGTACAATATGCAATACAGCGTTAAACAACTCAGCCCCCTTCCCATACACCTATATACACATGTTACATAGTTTTAGCGTCCCAATGTCACATAATTATCATTGTAATAGGCGTTACAACTCCTGGTTTATAAGTAATAACATAATGGCAATCAGAACGTTATGACTCCCTGCTGTTTTGTCACATTATGACAATGATCCTGGGAGTACCAGTGATGATTCCCTTAGATTGAATTACGGTCTACTCCTGTTCTCTCATACATCATAACAATTTTTACATGACACAGAGGTAATTACAGATAACAGAGAGAGAGAGAGAGAGAGAGAGAGGGGGGGTAGAAACTCTGTTGTGGGCTGATAGCTAGTTACCAAATGATGTATACTTCAGGCTATAATTGACAAAAGCAACACTTATTATAGGGAAGAGATTTAACGCACGTACGCAAGCACGCGCGCGTGCACACACACATACACAAACACACACACGCGCGCATGCGCGCATATACCACACAGACACAAACATAAGCACGCACACGTATGCAGACGCAAGCACATACATATATAAGAAGGGTACAGGAGATATGTATATGCATGACTGTTCACAAATATATTTAAACCAAATCTGCAGTCTATATCAGCATTGAAGGTAGACGATGCACATCATCATCATCATCTCATATATATATATATATATATATATATATATAATTCTGTCGTTAAAGTTGTTTTCGAATATTCTGACAAGATTATAAGGCGTAATCAGGAAGATTAGAAAACGTTTTCCAAAAAACATCATATGAGTTAGCAGTACATACAACATGACCAATATCTTAACGTTCATGGCAAGGATAAGATATGTACAAGAACTGAGAAATGAGCGAAAAGATTTAGAATTGGCCAAACCGTGGTAATGGACCAGCTCCACCTTGGACATCCTGTCAGATATGACAATAGCGACATCTGCTGGAGATACATGGCTGGAACGTTCGGTGGATCAGACTAAAGTTCTTACCATGGTAACGGCTTGTGATAGGAAAATGGCACATGAATTATCGGAAGCCAATCGTCAACAACGAATGGACGTTATCACTTCACTTCTGACTCGATATGAACAGAAACTGTCCTTTGGCCAAATATTGACGGGATATGGAAAAATGGATAATCCACAATGACGTCAGAAGGAAACAAGTATTGATAGAGAAGACTACATAGATTTAATTTGGGAAACTTATCAACGATGAATGGGTGGATAGATGGATGGATGACTGTAATTCTTAGCGATAGATTGGTATAAATCAGATCATTCAGTGTCCAAGAACATTGCATGAAAAACTTATAATAAAAAGTTAAGAAGCCAAATATATAAAGGAATAAGGCTACACATGGAATGATGAACGTTTTAGTTTTTGCATTAAATTCAGTATTTTTTACGGAAGCTGAATTAAAAGATTTTTAGTAAAGTTTAGAGCCATAGTATTTAATGGCTTAAATAAGATATAACCGATTAAAATGTAATATTATTGTTTTATTCTAATTTTAAAGACATTTGGCAACGGTGCAACAACTAATGGATCGATATTACACACGAACGCACACACACACACACACACACACACACACACACACACAACCACACTTTTAAAACGAGTCCCCATAATCACTTAAATAATAATATAAATATTATTATTATTTAAAGTGTTCCCGCATTTAACGCCTAATATATAACATTTGAATACATTTACGATGGTAGAGACAACAATTGGTGATCTTAATGTATCATCCAACGTATCATCCATAAATTCCATCTACGAATTTATAACGGACAATATTATTTACTCGTGACGATGGCAACGGAATGAGTCTACAGAAGTCTGTGAGTAAACATATCAGTTGACGATCGCTTCAATCAAACCGTCTTATGACACCTGCGTCAGTGATGGCCTCATCGACAGATACGTCACCATTGTCATCATCAGCAGCAGCCAGCAGCAACGTTTGTTGCAGACGAGTACTGTAACGATCTTCTCGTCACCGAACCGGGAATCACTTGAGCAGAATGGCACGATCCGAGTTAACGTCTACAACTGGATCTGATACTGGCATCCGGATCAGTCAAACGATGAAATGTCTGACAACCGAACAACAGGGGCGGTCGCTTAGAGCATCTTCTATCTAATCGGCTCTCCTACGTCATCCACAATCACCTGTACACCGAACACGAACATACACAAACATCCGATTTACATCATTACGGCCAGGTCGGGTTTCAGTTTCCGTCTATTGGGAAAGACACCGGAAGAGATAGAGCGCATCGGGAAATCGTGTTCGCTGCACATCCCGTTGTCCTCGTCGCCCGTGTCCACGCTGCCCATGTTGTCCTTGACGAACGAGCCGTCCGGATCGCGAATCCTGGCCCCCTCCGAGAGCAGGCGATCCGTCTCGGCGCATCCAGCTGGTGTCTTCTCATCAGTGCTGTCGTCGACCACGATGGACGGGACTTTTATGAGGACGCGATCCGGACGCGGACTGGACTTGTTGCCGCAGTAGCCGTTCGTGTTCACGATGTCCTTGGCGGCCAGACCGTGACCTTCGTGGCCCGTTCTGGCTCCGGCGGCGTGCGGATCGTGCGACCTGTTCGTCGTACAGCGGCGCAGTCCGAGCGAGGCCGTCCGCTTGATCCGACTCCGAAACGAAGACGACGCGTCCGAGTCCTTCATCAGGTCGAAAAAGCTGCTGTTCGGGTCGGCTTCCCTGGACGGCCTGTGCATCTTGAGCGAGTCCTTCGCCTGGAGCCCGACACCCGTCTCGAGGTTCGGAGATTTCGGTCCAGGTATGTCGAGGCTGTTGACGGAAGGCAGCTGATGCATCCTTCTCATTCGGATCACTTTGTTCTCACCGATTAGCCAATAGGTAAATACATCACCTTTACCCTGTGGAATATCAACGACAGCTGATTATGGATGATAATGATGATGATTGGTGTTTAACGGCCACCTTTGTGCTCAGGATAGGTTAAATGTTATGGGATTAAGTTAGAATAGGATTTGAGCACGTTTATTGATGTGGGTTCGGTTGAATTGACTAAAGAGATGTTTCTAAAAGAGATGTAGCACCTTGATCATGTCTCACTCACTGACTCACTCACTGACTGACTCACTCACTCGACTCTGACTCGACTCACTCACTCACTCACTCACACCCAGCCATCCACCCACCCACTCAGCATTGGGAAAAGACGATTGATATCAGCGTACGTAGTACGAAAATAGCAACTACTGTTAGTTAGTATACCTGTTGTAGTTTAACTGATTGTACCATGTCATGCTATTACCGAATCAAAGTACAAGACTCTACGTGTTGTGTCTAATTAGACGGCTATTATTAGGCTGTGAACCAAATAATTTCACAATACCTTCATATTGACAAATCCTCTCGTCTCCAGTGTATAACCACCTAGTTTCTCCAGAGTGGCCTTACAATCTGAACTGGTATGAATCTGTAGCGCTGATATAAGGCAAATCGTAATATGAATATAAATACGTCTGTATATATGTTTGAAAACTGCTCTTACTAGGTAAATGTATTAGAAATATGTCTGTAGGCTTATAATTATCTAATTTATAGTATTGATAATATATATATATATATATATATATATATATATATATATATATATATATATATATATATATATATATATATATATATTGTCTGTGTGTTCCAATGGCGCAGTGATTAGAACAATATGCTTGAAATATCAAGGTTCGGGGTTCGAATCCGGCTTATACCTGTGTTTGTGGTATTGGTTCCCTAAGGAATCGCCTCTCAATTATAAGTATCTGGCGTAATCCAACCAGTGAACCAACTAATATTATGATAAGAACAACAACAAACAACAACAAAAACACAAAATTGAAACGTGTTCGTTAAACTAAAACACATTATTTGACTCACGGAGTCCGTTTGATTCCATCCTTGATGTTGTATTGACCGTGTCTCCAAACAGACAATATCTCGGCATGGTTAGACCAACAACCCCAGCTACAACAGGCCCTGAATTATCGATCAGTTAATAATATTAAACGCTTTATGTACATATATTATCGCCCGCTATACGGAGTCGAGTACACGTTTATATTAGTCATATTATAGTCGAGAATTAGCACAATTAGATCGTTATAATTATAAATAATGTGGTGATGTTTTGGTAAAACGATGTCCAGTCTCAATAATATTCCTGTCGCTTTATATATATTTGGGTGTATGCGTGCGTGCGTGTATATACAGTATATCATTATTTAAATAATTAAAAACAATTCTAACCAATAAATAAATCTTAAAGAAATCACAAATATATTACAAAGTGCTCACTCGCACGCACACGCACGCACGCACGCACGCACGCACGCACGCACGCACGCACGCACGCACGCACGCACGCACGCACGCACGCACATATATGCGTTATGGAATATTTCCACATTTCAAAGTACTCATTGTCTTATTTCTGTTGTTGTCGATACAATTATCATGGATAAAGCACCATTCAGACATAGTCCGGCTGAGGGTTGAACCCAGATGCTAGAGGTCTGTGGTTTCCCGCGCTACTAGGTAGACAGTAGAGACGTCACATTTCCAACGGATCCGGAACCCATCGCGGTTATCTACCTGAATGGATCCCGATACGAAGCTTGAGCGTGTCGTCTACTCGGTGTCTCATCTGGAAGCTTTTAATGGCACTGAGTAGATGTAGTGACATGGACGCTATCTCTCCGGCGTGGTTATCTCCATTCGGGATCGGCAATCCGGATACGACCATGTACGCGTCACCGATCGTCTCCACCTTGTACACGTCGTAGTGACGTATGATCGAGTCGAATAGCGTGTAGAGGTCGTTCAGGAGGTCGACGACCTGTGGAATGAACCGTATCAGGATCAGTGGTGGTTAGGTATACGGCAGATCCAGAACGGGACGAACTGTAGTTGTTATCAGAAAGGCGTCGAATTACGCTTACCTCCATCGGTGTGCTCTCGGCACACAACGCCGTGAAGCCACATATGTCGCTAAAGTATATCGTGACCGAGTTAAACACTTCCGGTACAACGGGCTGTCCGGATATCAACTGATCAGCCACCATTCTGGAGAGGATAAATTACAAGAAATAAAAACAGATTTAAATTGATTATAACAACAACAACAACTACTACTGCTACTACTACTACTACTATTACTGCTGCTACTGCTGCTACAACTACAACACATATCGCAGGGGCGCCTCCGTGGTCTAATTGGTAGCGCATTGGACCACAGATCACTACCATCTGAGTTCGAATCTCGGCGTGGACATATCTGAAGGGTGTTTCATCTTTGACTTCGCTTCGTTACCCTTGGAGGCCGCTCGGCCGATTTAGCCGTCCATGTGCACAAAACTGGCCGTAAGACACCAATCATCATCAATCAACAACACATACTGCCGTATGTAATATGACACTCATTTATCAACTTGCTAAACTGTTATTTGCCATCTTTGTATGTTGCCAACAATCCATTAGTTTATGTGGCTTCTCGCCTTTGACCGAGTTCTACCCATTACGAGCGCGCCGTATACACCTCCTTCGTTGTATAGTAGCTACTTAAGAGTCAGCGAATGTGGATTAGATGCTTATATAGAATGATTTTCGGCAGACCCTGACCTCCCCAAAAAACCCAACAAAACGAACCAAATAAATAGCAGGCTATTTTCCCAGTTACTGATTTTCGAATAAAGACAAAAAGAGAAATATCAACAATTTCGAGATATTTTTCCCCCCGATCAGCAACGCTGAGATAGACTCTATTGATCAATATGGCTTCTTATAGACTGAGAACGTTTATATATTAATTCGACAAAGAAGGACGGAATAATGCTATATCAGACAGTAGTGCAATGGAATTTTCGCTCAGTGAAATTTCTATCTAAATCAGACTAATCCCAATTTCTCTGTTTGCAAACTGTGACGCCTTTTATTTCTTAGACATCGCGTGAATATCTATGAACCAGTGTATTCTTTATCCTTGAAGCCATTGATGGCCCTTCAAATTGTCCGTATTTAGTAATCGTCTCGGTTTCCCCGAGAACATAATTATGTTATGGCGCGGATGTGACGTATACGATCTTTAATTTACATACGCCCACCGTGAAGGCAACTAGAAGACGCCGTTTGGGAGTTTCAACTTACTCACCGTGTCTGGCGCTGTTCGCCAAACAATTACGCTGCTGTTCTGCCAAAAATGAGCCGAGATTGAATTAACCACTCACGTAGTGTCTTATTTATACAATATCGCTTCCAGTATTTGAGAAAATAAAACGTCGTATCGCGTTAGCTACTGGCGGCTTGAACCAAGCCAGGCTGCGGCTGTACACTCGTGCCGTCGTGATGACACACGGGCGTCTGATATATTGACAGAGCACTTTGATTCTGATGGCTTCCGCTCTGGCGCGTTATTGAGTTCAAATGTCATTTGTTTGTCGCCTTAGACGAAGCGGTTTGGGACGTGATTACTAGAACCGAGTCGCACGAAGCGTTGACTATACATAATTTAGGCCGATCGTCCCCATCTACCATTGTACCGGGATGGAATGAGTCCAGTTCGGTAATAGATTTAGATGGAGTTTTATGGCGACCATCTTCTTTCCGATGTTATATAACACGCCGTTCTACATTAATACATCACTGGCGTCGTCGGTTAATGACATTCCATTGTCAAGATCGTAAACCTCTGACTTAGGCTATGGTGATGTTATTGAGTAGCTCTAAACAACGCCATATTCGATGTTAGGTCCGCTTCCCTTGCCCTTTTTTTTTATTATATATATATATATATATATATATATATATATATATATTATATATATATATATATATATAGTATTGTCAAGATCGTAAACCTCTGACTTAGGCTATGGTGATGTTATTGAGTAGCTCTAAACAACGCCATATTCATGTTAGTCCTTCCTCTCTATATTATATATATATATATATATATATATATATATATATATATATATATATATATATATATATATATATATAATAGAGAGAGAGAGAGAGGAGAGAGGGAGGAATAATATATTATCTATCTATCTTCTCTTCTCTCTCTCTCTCTCTTTTTATATATATATATATATATATATATATATATATATATATATATATATATATATATATATATATATATATATATATTTATAGAAAGGAGGGGAGATAGATAGATAGAAGATAGATAGATAGAGAGAGAGAGAGAGAGAGAGAGAGAGAGAGAGAGAGAGAGAGAGAGCCCTACATATATAATTAACATTTAGTTTACATCTATAATCCGTATCGTACTAACTTCGGTAACATTCTATGAAGTAATCCTTCTGTTTTTCTTTTCTCGTCCATCAGTTGCTCAGTTCTATCAGCCACTAAGTCTTCCAGATGACTTTGATATTTCTCCATCATCGCCATCATGTTGTCAAAGATATTTCTCTTACTATATATATAGAGAGAGATGGCAAACAGAAAAATATTAATAATATTAATAAGAAAGCATAACCTGTTTACACTGAATAACTGTTATTAGCCCGTTCTGTTTATAACATGTTTACAATCACGAACACACCGATCAAAGTTGTATTAAATCAATGGAGTTCGATTAGCCATATTTTACCTACGGACATAAAAGAGTAATTTGCCGGCCGCATAGAATAGCAATACAGCGGAAAGAACGGTAGAGTACAACACGAAATAACAACATCAATAAAAACAAACAGAAACAACATTAATAAGTGTTCGATAAAGTATCAGTTCAAGGTCAGGTAACGTTTACGAATCACATGTTTGGGGGATTAATTAGCCGAAGGGTCAAATTAGCCCTTAAAGAAATGGTATATATCCAACTTCCCCCATAAATCTGTTCAATATGCTGGACTTCGCTACACGAAATGGACAATCGCTAATAGATCTGAATCGTGACACAAGCACTTTTAATTATATCGTGTTATAAATAATGACGCTTTGGGATGACATTCGGACAGTCAGGAGATAAAACAGATATTCTGGTCAGTTGCCATTAACCTGTTTGGCCTCGTGGGTAGAGCGTGAGACTATTTACCTATGGCTATTGTCATCCAGCCAGGCGAGGTTTTCTCCACCGAAAATGCCATCTATTCTAAATTCTAAATTTATTTAGAATTAGTCTCCGTAGGGAAGCTATACATTACAGACCTTATGCGTCTCCCTCATTTGAGGTTGCCAGCCACGTAAAACACCTGCCATTTCGGCCGTTATGTCATTCGTATTGAACTCCGTACACTGACATCGAGATGCCCTAGACTCGAATTTCACCAATTTCATACAATTCCTTTCTATCGACCTTGCATAGACCACCCGGTTTGAGTGGATTGATTATTTTAAAGGACGTCCCTAAAAGTTTGGAAGCTGGAATAATTTTGCTGGTCAGTGGTCAGACGGCTTACAGATGTTAGGTCATTCTTCAGGTTCGTAATCCAAGCCTGACGTGTACTAACACCATCATTAAGGGAAAGAAGAATACGTAACCTATATTTTGTTTAGACTAGAAGTTCTGGTTTTAGCTTTTACTGCACCAATTCTTAACGGTAATGATGACAATATATGACCTCAGAAAGGTGTAATGTAATCAGATGGATAGTGTCCGTTTGAGATTTGTAGCGTATCTTTCTAACATTCTGTAGTTTGTTTTAATGTATCTTACGTAAGTCTGATCAATTTGTGGTATGCGAATATAAGTAATAGTACTTTAATGATTACAGTCGCTCGGTATGGAGACTCCTTAGACAACGAGGTGATGGCAAATATCAAACTTATATTGTCCCTGATGTGATGAAGTATGGAGTGTTGTGGACAGCTGAAGGATGATACTCCTTACTGGATATCAGATCCTGCCAGGCCTGGCCAAGATACTGTAATGGTTTATTGCCCAGAATGGTGGGCCATCTGTTAACATAAGACAGAGAGAAGCGAGCATCATAACTTAGTCGGCGTTGTCATTTTTATTCACTCCAATGTCAAAGAGGACATCATGTTACAGAAGTGATCAGGTATAAAGATGGGGCTGGAATAGAGCGAGCAACGAACAGGAAGCGATGTTTGTTGGCGGCAATTTAGGGGATAACAACTAACCAGCAGCAATGAATCTCGGCTGTTTATGAATCTGAAGGAGCTAAATGGAATCTGAAATGGACCAAAAGGTCGACGGATTACGAGGAAAGATGCCTAATGAATACTGTCTCTCACTCATATGGATGGACATTAAAGAATACAGAATGTTTGTTGTTGTTGTTGTTGATTGATTGATTGTGTGTGTGTGTGTTTGTGTGTATGTGTGCGTGCGTGTGTTCTTACGTGCGTGTGCATCATTAAACACAGATATACACCAATACATACACTCGCACATACGTGCACAGATCCCTAAACACATAGGCATACAAAAATAAAATCCGAAAGCAAACAAAACGGGACAAATTGAGAAATTATTTTATTCCATCATCACCGTCCCGTCAGTTGCCATTATCAGGAAGATCTAGAAAGAACGAAGTCCAACATTGTTAACCTTTGACCTGACAACAATAAACCGAGGTCAGAGGTGAAAAATGCCAACAGATCCTAACTAACAACCGACACAGATCAGATGGAAAGAAGCGGATTAATTTCTTAATATGTTTGGGTCAAGTTTCCACGTTATCCTGACTGTGACAGATTGACCTGATAGACCAAATGACGTATACATATCCGCCCATCTAACATAACGGTACCTTACCAATCGGTAACTTATATACCATAATGGATGGATGTATATATTGTATTTCAAAATACTTTGATTGGTTTAGCCGAGATAAAGGTTGCTTTTGTCTCCCATTCATCCCACCTCACTCACAAAAAAAAACAGAACAAAAACAAGACGTAGAACTCACAGTCCTTGTTGCATCGGCTTAAGTCGAGATCTGATCGTTCTGAAGTCTGGTCTTGCCTCGGGGATCTCGTGCCAGCAATCTTGGATCGTATTTAGTACGTACTGCTGTGCCTGGATCTTACTCAACGGGGGACGGAATATACCCCCATTCGGCGGATGACGCACTCTGTCGATGATTTCTGAGCGGAGAGAAAGATTTAGATATTATAGAACCAAGGTGTAGTAGGTAAAACATTCGCCAAGCGAGACAAATTTGTAGAAGTCCGGGATTGTTTTTTTTTGTTTGTTATAGAACACCCCCCCCCCCCACATCTATAGGTACGTTGAGCAAGCCAGAAGCCGCCAATGGCACGAAGTGTTATCTTCCTCTTGTAATCTCCCACCTGTAAATGTCTTTCATTTTAATACCAATCTTTCCCTGTGGCGTGATTGCTCACAGACTAAGGATATCACATGAAAGCAGACGGCGACGTTATAATTTCCCTTAATAAGACCACAGCCATGCTGGCCCGTGATATCTCGCAGACGCCATTTATTACCCACTACCGACCATCAAGAATAATATCCGACCAAGGAACCCGTAAGACGTGTGACTGTTTTGACTGATCGGATATTTACGACAGGACAGAGTATTAAAAATCGTACCATGGAACCGACAGATCATTTTCATAATTATTTATTTTTTATACCGGAAGACATTTTCTGTTTTTTTAGGCTTTCGCTTTTGGAGACGACACGCGGGGAAAAGCTGGTATTCGTTTTCCCAGATATTTCGCGATGGCTCGTGTGTATGTCTACTAGACTTTAAGTCAGGTAGAAGCCCAGCACAGACAGAGAACAGATGTCGTTAAACTGAATTGTATTGTTTCGGCATTAATTTCATGTAATACAATAACATTTGGTGGTTTTGCCTTTAATAGTATTATAAACAACACGTGCTGCCCGATGATGAATCGCCCAGGTTATTTAGCGAAGACATTCGATATATTCTTCCAATAAACAGCTAGGTAACCTGTCGTTGTAAACATGTCCATATTAGCCGGGCGATGAGACACAAGTATGCCACGGTGACAATATTTTGCCGATATATACGCCTTTAGGGTATCCGGGGCCGCTAACGAATGTCGCAGTCGATGTTAACCCCAATTTACCTGTTTTCTTAAAGGGCGTCTACTATGAAGCTATATATCTTAACATGCTATTGGCGTGTTCAAAAGTGCGAACTATCGGCGTTTAGAATGGACTCTCCTTGCCCCCCCCCCCCCGAACTGGCCGTAATGGTACCGTATATAGCGGTGTAAAGACCAAGGAGTTTGTGCCATTCAGTTGCAAAAACCACCAACAATGGTGTGTGAATGGCGTCGTACATCTAAGGGGTTTGTTGCTGCAGCTGGTGGGAGACTATAGAGTGATTTAGTACTGAGGTTGTCGAATGTTCGAACATTATCGGCTCATAAAAGCTCACTTAAGACGCACCTTTACAGCCAAACGCATACACATATTTTTTTGTCCCTTTAGCAAACAAAAAGTCCACATTTCTACCCTTTTAAAACCTTTTTGATTCTTATTTATATACAGTAATTTAATTTTAAACCGGACATCAACAATACGATCACATCGCCATCCGCACGGTCGTCTTTGGAATGAAATATATATAGAACATAATATTCAAAATCGAGCCGCGATGACGCATTTAGTTAGAGCGTAGGACTCGTAGACAAAGGGTCGCGGGTTCGACGCTTCGAAGCTGTAATGCTGTCGTGTGGCTACTGGTTCACTCATCCATACAAATGAGAACCTGACAGGACGTGATGATGGCTATGCGTTTGACTAACGCTTTGCGCCTTTAATGGCAGCATGCGTTGTATGGACCCTTGGGAGTTGAGATGTGTGTTGGCTGGATCTAGCTGGATATCGCGCTATATACATATCACATTTTATTATTATTATTAAGCCAACTATGACTTACCTCAGTTCTCATTTATCCGTAGCTATTTCGAACAAATACGAGCCTTAAGTATGTCAGGGATGTTGACATTAGCCTTGTGCGGCAATATTAACTGGATTGTGTTTTAGTTTGTAATTAAGTCAGCAGCTATGCCATGGCAGATAAAGAAACAGTGATGAAATGCCAATCTTCGCTCTGGACCAAATCCCGCTTCCGTGTTTTAGCCAATGATGACGATGCCATTATTTTTCCTTGTCAACATTGTAGACTGATTAATATGTGGAATAATTATCAGGTAAGAAACATATTGTTGAAATGGGCAACGCCATTTTGATTAAACCCGTTTTATAATATACTAGAATAGATGAATGACAATTTATTTTGGTGCCCCATTTGTGATATTGTTGGTTGGCGCTGAGTGGTTTACTTAGCTTAAAATTCGAATCCGAACTTGCAGGTTTTTATTGTAATTTCAGGTACATCACATAACACAAACACACACACACACACACACACACACACACACACACACACACACACAACACACACACACACACACACACACACACACACACACACACACACAACATATATATATATATATATATATACATACAATACATACATACATACATACATATATACACACACTTTATGATAGGTTTTCAATGGCAAGGTATTGATACAGATGTTTTCCAAGTGGCAGATCGTTTACTTGATAGTAATAATGAAATAAGCAAATCTTTGATAATAAATGATCTTTTGGAATAACGGCACTTAATTCAGTACAATTAAACGATTTGCTTTAGTGTATAATACTTTAAACCTCAGCAACAGAGATATAAATATGAACGTCTCAACATACCTATGTACCTGGTTGCTAATAAATATGCAACACGTTTTTTTCGTATAAATCCTTTACTGGTCTTTTAAAAAACAAATATTTATTTTATGACGTTTAATTTTTATGGTATTTAGCAAATACTTGGGGTGGTATTGTATGCAATGAGACAACGGAGGAGTCACGTTCGTATCGGATATTATACATAACACACAATTCAACAAAATGTAATGTAAACAGTAAATGCATCCTGCTTAATTCCAATTCATACATCTCGTATTCCAGTAAGCTAACAACAGCAAATTCCACAATGCACTTTATGAAGTTATTGATTTAAAACAAATCACAGTTAGTACTTCGTCTGACCTCAGTGAGCGACAAGCCGAGCCTTCAGCAGATGGGATATATCATGCCTCAATGCCTTTATTATCTTTAGGTGTCTTTCTTTCGATGTGATCATCACAGCCTGGCCCAACCTCTGTGCCCAAAGTGTCTCTATGGGGATCTCATCGGTTGAACAGCCAGACTATACCATGTGCCAAGCGTCTTGAGCCTAAATGAAATTAATGACTATTCGAGCTTTGGGTGTCGGGTTGTTGTCATCTTGGACATGAAGTTGTTCTCAAATGTACCTCTGGCTAAAGGTAGCATTGTTTTCTCCAGGATACGAAAGTACTGATGCTAATCCAGATTTCCATCCATAATTAGGAGATTATTATTTCCGCTAGCATGAAAGGTACCCGCATACAATGATGTCATCACTACCTGCTTGGAGCCTGGATCGGCGATGTCCTTCGTGGTGGAGTTTATCAATACGTCTACGGACCTTATTAATACGAATACCAGATTCGAATTTCGTCTCATCACTAAACACTATACATGGTACTAATGTTGAGACAGCCAACGAATATGATAGTTGGTCCAGTTCAAAATGGCATCGGTGATAGTTTTATCACACTGCCATGAGAGTACTGGCTGGCTTTGTACAGCTGGTATAAGACAAATAGACATTCTTGTCTTCGTGACGTCATCAGAAGATGCCCATACCAAGGCTGAATAGTTTCACACCTGCTACGGCATTCCTGTCCATAATATTGCTGACTTCCTCTTGCGTCAAATGGCACTGGTTGACAATCTCTCATTCTTTCAGCCAATTACGTCGCAATGCTACGACAGCTGAACACAGAGCTGACTGCTAAAGATATAAAGTGTTTATGTCAAAGAGATCCAGAGATGTGAAACAATATTGGGTATACTATATTTCTATTCATCGGATTCAGGATCGTCTCACCTTTCACTGATATGTAATTTAATCACTTTAGGACTCAATCCGCAAAAGGATTGACAAAAACATGAACAGCAAATCATGTGACACACCAGAAGGCCAATTGATTGTGAAATACGGCCATGTTATATGAATGGATACCGCCGCAAAGAAATTCCATACTAATTACTAAGTCTTTAATGTTCTTAATTAACGCCGTTTCGTGCCCCTTCCGGTCTGGTGTGGGCATGCGCAACTCGCGTAGTTAGTGAAACCAGTCATTAGTTAAATGTCAACGAACCACCTGTTGATGAATTGTACATGAACTTTCTGTGAACCGTTCAGGAAGAATACAAACGAATCCTTCACGAACTGCTCATATTATGACTCGAACCGAGGGAGTGACACTCCACAAGATTTTTTTCAGTGGTGAAATGGGGTAACAGGGAAAATACTCTGCGGGCTAAAATGTACACCTCAGGCTCCCATTGTCTACAATTTTCAGATTAACAATTATAAAAAATATTTACTTTGAATGGTTTTATTTTATTCAGTATCATAGTATTCAGTTTGAGGAAGCCGGACGTATAAATTGGTTTACTATGCTTTACGTATTCTAGTTTGCGGTGAAACATGGCATATGACATACAGCGGCTTATACAATATCTGTGCAATACCTAAAACAGTGAGCAACAATAACTTAATCAGTGTTTACAGTGGATGATTAACTATGAATTCGTAGATTATATTCTGTATCTAAATAATCTCTCTTTTAAATCAACAAACAATATGTCTTTCTAGAAGTCTAAGCTATCGCAAACTCGAAGTAACACAATATCTAGTGTTTACAAGATTCGATCAGTTAGCCCCAATTTACACGTTTGACAGCATTTTGGAACTGTAACTTGTGGCAAACAAGACTGCAAATCATGCTATTACTGCTGCCTTTTGTCGCGCTTGGTTCAGTAAGTGCGGACTAAATGCGGGCTGACATTAAGCCTAATGCGGTGGTGATGGCGGGCCAGTCCTGCAATGAGACAGGACGGGCGGTCGTGGTCCACAATTGTAGCCCGCGCATAGCTCTATTATTATTATTATTATTATTATTATTATTATATATATTCAACCTCCATAGAATGGAGAAATACAGGATAAAAGTGCATACAGCATACTATAAACAAGAACAATACAAGCTTAATACAGCAATAATATTTAAGAAGATTTTGTTAAAAGTTTAACTAAAAGATACTCGTTAGACCATGGCTTTATATAATTATCATTGTATAACATAAATCGTAGTGAGTTGACGAGACCATCAGCATTATATGAAGATTGACTAGAATTCGTACAATCTGGGTAAATAAGACTAGCGGGTGATATACCCATATCAACAATTCGATTTACTAATGTGCCAGGTATTAAGATGTTTTGAGTGACAAATAAATCAATAAAATATACACAAAGGTTCCTAGTTGGTGAATCATTTTGAAATATTCTGGTAAATAAAGACTGTTTATCAATCCAACCTCAAGCCTACATTTCCGGCATTTGGAAAATATTTCTCTATATGTGAGCCAGATATCGGTGTTTTGACTATAAAACCGTGAGTCAATTATCAGTACGTATCAAATTCTAATATCTGGCCGGTATGTCAGCGTAGAGACCCAAGCTCAATAATTGACCCTAATCTCAGTTTACGGATCAAACCCTCAACGTGTGAACCGTTGCCCAGTCCTGCCGATTGAGCAACACCTCAGCGAATGGCCAAACTACAGGGTGTGTGGCCGTCTAATCGCGGATGTTTAGACGAGCTACCAACTGTTTGTGATGAAATCGTTCCCCCGTTTACAGCCTATCTGTGTGCCGTTCACGCAGTCGCCTAGCATGCGGCCATTCTCGCCAAAGATTTACCACGTTATGGGCGTTCTGGATCGCGTATAAACATTCGTTAGGACGCAATATCGGGCAGACAGACGTATAATGCCGTGTCGAAGCTTCGGTTAAGGCAATGGTCTTCCGTATGCAAATGTATATTAACGGGACGAGATAGTTACTAAGGGTTCACCGCCTCGCTCTAATCACTAATGGGGGAACGCCCAGTCCTCGGGAACGAGCCGTTCGGAAACGAAGAATTCGTTTACTGTCACCGGAGCGCATAGCTGCCGTGGGCTGTCGGTAGGAGAATGTGACGTTATTGTGGTTAGTGGTTGCCGAGGGAATCGGTGATAATCGTTGGCATAAAGCTGACCTTAGTATAGATAAAAACAACTTCGGTCTTGGGCGATGACGTCCCAGCGACGAGCAACGCCGATATGTCTCTAACCCAATGAGATACTGCGCACGCAACACCCCTCCCCCACACTAAAACATAATTTCGAATTATAGTTTAGTAAACATGCGACATATCTGCGTTGGTGGGTCATCGTCTACGAACTTAAAACGCCATCGTCTCAAGCGCTGTTACAGTATTCCGTTATTCAGTTTGTGCACATGATCGGGAATTGTTCCTGAATATCCTTCGTCGAGGAAATGTTATTATTGTTTTATGGCCAGCTTTGGACGCATAGCAGATAATCAGATGAAGTGAAAGATGAAACATCCTTCAAAACGCAGGTTGATATTTGAGGATGGGTCCTGAAGATTAAACTAACCTTAAATGGAGACATTGAATTTGATGATGATGATGATGATGATGCTGATAATGATAATGATGGTTATAATGATGCTGCTGCTGATGGTGATGACATCATCGTAGTATTAAACATCATCGTTATAGTAGTAGTTCTTATCATAGCCATCATCATAATTATCATCATCAATATCAATATTATCATCAGCACCACCATCACCACCATCACCACCATCACCACCATCACCACCATCACCACCACTACACATTTACTACTACTACTACTACTACTACTACTACTAATAATAATAATAATGTAGTAGTAGCTAAATCGTTATCATCATCATCATCATCATCATCATCATCATCATCATCATCATCATCATCATCATCATCACGCAATAATTATAATTAGATCCAACCTATTCAGTTAGGACTGAGCTACCAGGTTAGCAGAAAGCTTGTGGTGGGTTTCGAACTCGAGACCAACCAGATTTTATCAGCTTCAGAGCTGATGAGTCTGACTGTCATCCGCCATAAACAAAAAGACATGGAGAGGGTAACGTGATTGACTGAAGCAGTGGTTTGTTCAGTTGTAGACGCTGTTCACACCAGTTACCACGTATGGTCAGATTCGAACCCGCTACCTGGAAGTTTGCAACGCAGTCCTTTGGTATTGCGCTCTCCGAGCGCCTTCGTGGTGAACATGTATTGATTGTTTTATTACGATCATTGCTCTGCATATGACTTCATATATTAATTAAATATGTTGATCAAATATGCTAATTAAATATGCTAATTAAATATGTAAATTAAACCATTAATTCATTGTCCCCTAAACCTTTCCTCACTACCCTTGTTTATTTCACTAGTAAGACATGTTGTAGATTTGTCAGAAGTGATTAAAATATGGCGGCTTTAAAGTTCATGTGGATACAAGACTAAATATTACGATTGCAAATTATGAAAAAACATGTGAATAATGCCACGTAAATATATATTTTATATATATATATATATATATATATATATATATATATATATATATATATATATATATATCACTCTTCGTGCCCGTCGCACAAAAGTGGCCGCAAAACATCAATCATCATCATCATCTTCGTGCCCGGTGTTTGTTTGTTTACTTGTCTGACTATTCTTCGCCTTGTTTCTTTAGTCAGGCAATAAATATTGAGGAAAAACGAGACACATACAACCAAAACAATGTTTTCAGTAATTAGATTTCTGCTAAGAAGCCGATGACGTTCAAAGAACTAAACGGTTACTATCTAAATTTCTCCTCATCCAGTGAGGCTACTCCAAGGACACTACGCGATGATCCTAATCTGGCTAACCTTTCTGATGTGACCCCAATTCCACGGTTAACTGACTGCTTCAGCCAATTGGTGACACACCTCGCTGAATTTACAGCCACCGACAAGGTATTTTGGGATGTTCGGGATATGCCATTCGTATGATATAACCCAAACATTATTGATCTGTTTAGGATTTGCAGTTAGTTTGTTGTTGAATCACAGTTAGTCTGATATTATATTTCATTAGTCAGTGGTTAGTCGGTTCCTTGGCCAGAGATTGTTCTCTTTTTAGTCCTCGTAGAGGATGTTATTATTATTTACCTTTGGGTGATAACTCCGTGTCTCCGTATGGTCCTGCTCTACCCATGATCTCGTAGAGGATAATACCGAAGCTGTAGATGTCACCCTTCTGGCTCCCTGATCTCTGATGCTTCTGTTGTCTTACTATCTCCGGGGCTGTCCACAGTTTATCTGAAAAGGTGAGATAAGTTTATTGACTGAGCCAGGGGGATGATGATCTAGATTTGAGACATCGTGATTGGTATCATCATTGTTTATCATCAGATTGTGAGGTTCAGTTGAAGGTGGGCGAATGTCTACAGTACAGTACAGTACAGCAGAGTACAGTACACGCTGCATGTAACGGCACGTGGGGCATAAAATATTGGTAAAAATGGATAGATAGATAGGTAGGCAGACCGTAAAGGACACACACACACACACACACACACACACACACACACACACACACACACACACACACACAGCACACAGAGAGAGAGAGAGAGAGAGAGAGAGAGAGAGAGAGACGGGCGAAATGATTCAGAACATTACAGAGGTAATCCATCATTCTCATATATAGCGAGGAAGATCACCAAGAAGACGTGCAAAAAGACAGACAGACAAAGAGACAGACAAAGAGACAGACAGACAGACAGACAGACGGACGGACGGACGGACCGACGCACGGACGGACGGACGGACGGACGGACGGACAGGCACACAAACCGATAAACGGATTGAAATAGATATAGAGAGTGTGTGACACAAATATGGCACCTAAAAGAATTGCACAGGACTTCGGTATAAGACATTTTTTGCCAAGAAGCGTCCTATTCAATTTATCAATGATAAATAAACATCGTAGAGAGTACATAGAATTGTCAATTTATTATTGTATTCCAGTATGTAATAGAATATGACATTTATTCGTTAGTTATCGTTGGATGGCACAAGTGATTCAAACAAGGTTGTTTGGTGTAAACATTCGATTAATATCACGCTTACAGAAAGAATCAATATGTTATTGAGTCTTAACGATTATTTAGAAAATGTGTATCTATCATTAAACCGGCAATAGGGAATCATATATGTATAAAGTTTGAACTAAACTTTAGTCATCAGTTTGATATCATACATATATATATGTTTACTGACAGATAAACACCAGATATGGTAATTAGTAAAGAAGTATTGCTTCAATGTAATAGACTGGAAATAATTTCTAACACGTGGACTGATTTTTTTATTTAATAAATCTAGATTAGGGGGGTAATTATTTTAATATTAAACGGCGAGAACCGGGATTTTTTTCACTTCCTAAATTGAGCATCACTTTAAAGAAAACCTGTGATTCTGTATTTAGACTTTAACACGGGTTATTGAAACCGTGTTTCTTTATTTCCTCGAATTCTCTCAGTATTCATATGATGCCTTAGTTACCAACGGAATATGGAGCACATAGCTCTTTTATGGTGAAAGCTATTCTTTACATGATGTAATATCATTTTGCCAGATATTTATATTGACAGCTGTGTGGGCGAAGACAAGAGGAGACTGAAGGCCAGAACTATTAACAGCGTCAGGGAACACGCACGAACACGCACGCACGCACGCACCACACATATATAAACATTTATTTGAAGCTATCATGAGTGGCGGGTAAATTCTATTCCTTTTGATGAAGACTTGAATAGGTCGAAACCGGTCGTTGCTATTGGGTTGAGTCGTGTTATATGGCTGCTATTAGTATTAATCTGAATTAATTCTGATTTATGCTTATATTATTCACACATTATTCATACTGTGTATTAATATTTTATTTCTCCATTTTAGGTTTAATCTTTCTTGGCCGTAGTGTTCGACACAAAGCCTAGTTTTGTTTTAATCATAGTTTCTTTTTTATATTTAGATTATCCTCTTCTGGATTATTTTAGAAATTAGTTTTTTTCTTTCATTTTTCTCTAATTTTACCGGTAATTAATTATACTTACAATTAAATATTTTTTTAAAAATCAGTTTGGAGTTAATTGTTGTTTGAATGAAAGTATAACACCTGTGCCAGCGCCTTAACTATCTTTATAAAACACACACACACACGCGCACGCACAAGGACGCACACACACACGCACACACACACACAGACACACACACACACACACACACACACACACAATCAACAACAAATAACAACAACGACAACAAACACATATACACACGCATATACATATGCACAAACACCCACACAAATATACATACATGACGTAACACCACAATGCAATGTTTAATTAGACTCATGGGTTGATGAACGAGGAAGCATTCAATCCTGGTGACCATTTATAAATGCTAAGTGAGTGAGTGAGTGAGTGAGTAACTGTCTGAGTGAGTTTGTGAATGAGTGAGGGATAAGTGAGTGAGTGAGTCGGACTTTTAGATTTGTTTGAAGCATTCTCTACTGTCAGTTAGAAATGGTGACACCACTTTATAAATTAGAAGAAAAAATGGCTACATGGGAAAAGTTATTCCAGTATATTATAAAGTACATCAAAATATCGCATTACAGTGGATTTCCCAGGGTAGTTATCCGGTCAAAGTGACCACTTATGATTACCTCTCTAAACAAGAAATCTCTCGACATTTTGTAGTTTGTATACAATAAGTGTTTTCACAAACAAAGTTGCGCAATTATGAAATTGTTTCCCTCACGCAATAATCTGCAATAATAAGCGATCATTTGAAATAATCTATAATGAAATCAAATCATGTATTATTTATACATTTCGAAACAACTATTACTATTTATTCAAAAACAAACCCGTATTATTTCGAAGGTTAAGATATCTGTGAGATATGATGTCACACACACCTTTGCAGTTTGCTATGTCCTACCTAGGTAATTATTTGTCGCATGCTAATCAACACAAACCCACAACAATCGAAAGGGCAACTCATTTATTTTGGAGCTTTCAGATTTGGCTTGGAGTCTCATTTAAAAAGAAAAAGTAACAAAAAAACATTTATGTTGATATTTTTGCATTTTCCATTCAGTTTTGTTAGATTCGGCATACTTTTGACATTGTAGTATAAACCAGGTTTTATAAACAATATTCCAATATATTTCGGTACCTTATAGAAATTGATGATTTCTAGAATGTTTATGGCACTTTCTAGAATCTTCTAACGACTGCTATGTTTTAAAGTTCTTTCTAGAATGTTCCAGTACTTTATAGTATGTTCTAGTGCTCCCCCCGGATGTTGCATATATAGGCCTATGCGTGCATAGGTCAACTTCGTATTTTTCAGGTGCACAATATCTTCATCGCGAAGCTGGTTACATTCTGGCAATTCGTTTTGTTACATTTGTGGATTCTACATAGGCACAAGGCAAGTAAATCATGGAATCAAAGTATCTACGAAATTTCCGGAAGCTTATTAATTACACTTTCGCACGAAGAATGGAGATCATGACAAATGGTGGGCTCCACACGTAGTTTGTGATATATGTTAATCGAATTTGGAGGGATGAACGCGAGGTTACCGCCCCTCAATGGTCTTTGCCATACCTCGAATATGGAGAAAATTCTGAACCGTGGATATTCCAAGATTCAAGAAAACGAAAAATCCGACATGATATCACATATTCAGATATTCTATCATTTATTGCTGCAGTTCCACATTCCGAAGAACTGTCTGTCGCAATACCACTTGCTAAAGATTTGGAGAGTGAGGATGACAATTGTGAATCTACATAATCTTTCGTTGGTTATACTGACAAGGAAAAGAATCAACCACACTTTCCAAACCAGTAGGACCAGGATGACGTGATTGGAGATCTCTGGTTGACGAAGTCTAATGCAGAGCTTCTAACATCAAGACAGATGGAGTGGGAACGCTTTAGACAACAGTTGTTGAACTACAGCGGCTAGGAAAAGACATGGAAGGTTCTCAAAATAAAGTTTGGTAATATATGATTTATATTTATTTTAGTTCCACATTGAAAAACTTTTTTCCCAAAAACTGGCTAAAATTTGGGGATGAACGAAAGTGAAATTTGCTCTTTCTTTTTCTCAGGGAAAACCCCACTTTCCAAAAGTACCAGGTCAAAACCAAAATTTGAAGAAAATGTATACCAAAAGAACGAAACATCGGAAGATTTCTTTGGTAATTCCAAAAATGGGAATTACGAACAGTGAATAAAAAACTTGATAAAGACTTATGAAAAGCTTGGATTGCAGAGGCCTCTGAAATTGCATTTCCTCCATTCTCACACAAATTTCTCCCGTGAAAACATGGGTGACATCAGTAAAGAACACGGCGAAAGACCTCACCAAGCTATACCAACTATGGAAAGAAGCTACCAAGGGAAATCGTGGGGGGGGGGGTTGCAGTAGTACGTAACGACTGATCATGTAATCGACAAAAAGTACGCCAAAATGTTCATTTGTGATTTGTAATTTTTGTTGTTGATTTATACCTGTAGAGTAGAACACAAAGAATATCTATTTAATTTTTGTGCAAATAAATGCCGATAAGATCCGTATGTGGAGCAAAACATCTCACAAATTCGAAAAACATTTCCTAAAAATAATGAAGGCGAGATTCTGTGACTATAACTAACACTCTACAAGAAGTACTGACATTTTTTTATAACCAGTAGACTTTAATTTAAAATAATCAACAGAAACATTCACATAACTAAGAACTTTTTAAAATTTCTGTTACATTGTCTATAATTAATTCTTTGATCGAAAATAATGTCTTCGTATGCTATTTGGTTGCCATTACGTAATTTACCATTGTCCCTGCTGGTGCTGTCTTATTCGTGTGTATATTTGATGATTGAGAATTATATTTATATACACGTCAATATAATTTAACATATATGCTTAGACGTAATGTAATATATACAGGTAGATGAAATGTGGTAGAAATTGCAGTATTAATTGATCACTTAAAATAATCGGAGTCCTGGCAGTTAATCGAGACTGGCACATATTCATTTTGATATTCAGGAATCACTTAATTCCTTAATCTTACCAACACTCCAGGTACATAGATATATTTGTGATCGGAAGCTTTGTGATATTACATATTGGTCCTCTGTCTACCGATGTTATCCATTGACTGACGTCATGGCTACAATACGCTCATGGCGTGACAAACGGGATGGAGTCTAGTCACAGCGGAGTTGGAGTCCACGACGTGGAGCACCGTTAGAAATACGATTATAGGCCGATATGTCTAGAGAACATCTTCTGTTCTCAGATCTAGCAACAACGAAATGATGAATCACGTGATCAAAGACCTTGTCACAATTCCATTGTAGCAACAAAGGACATCTACAGTCCAGAGAATTACAGGAGGTGTCAACGTAACGGTGTCATCTCATTGCACGCACACAGACAGACACACAGACAGACAGACACGGACACACGCACACGCACAACATACACATGCACAATACGCTTCCTTAAAATGATCACCACAGGTCTAGTTGTGGAAGATTATTGTACTTCGGTGGAACAAAATGGCCACAGCATCACGGAAATGGTTTTATTTATACGATAAAGGGAGCCCTTTCTTCCACTAAGTACCATATCGCTGAAGCTTTCTGAGCAAATGTGTTTTAGTTTTTCCCGTATCGCGTGGCGTCGTGTTGTCCCAAAATCGTGTCATTGCACTTTGTGGAGAAAACTGGATTTACGGTCCCCGTCGAGCCTCGGGTGAAGGGCGGGGCAACTGGCAACGGTGGGATGACCGTAGGTGTGAGGGAAGTGGTGGCCATTATCACTGTGATCAGCTTTCTTCATTGTCTGGTCGCAGTACTTATGGTAATAAGATGCATGGCAATTACCTGTATTACTATAGCCGAGAAGAAGGGAATTTGGCTTGTTCGGGGACGTGCTGCCAGGTATGGCATCGTACAGGCTATTGTTATGATCGAGGTTTATTGATGTAAATCATTTGAAGACGAACGCCGGAGACAATGTCCGTAGCCTGGTGTTCACTATGATGTGATGATGCTTTTTGTGGAAGCCGTCTTCATTTGAAGTGTAGATGAGGTATTCATGATATTGAGATGGTGTTCGATTGGAAGTTTGAACTGAAATGAACTCACGAAATAATTGTCTAAACCTTCAATAAAAACGACTTATGTTGTTGCTGCACGTGGCAGCAACAGATTATTAAATATGATAAATCATCAATCATATGACGCACACGTGTTTGTGTATTGTGTTCGCGTGTGTGTTCATTCCTTCGTGTGTGTATATGTGTGTGTGTGCATTGTGTGTGTATACGTCTGGTTATATGTGTGTTCTCTGTGTGTGTACCTATTTATAAATAAATATGTGTGTGTGTGTTTGTGTGTGTGCATGTAGGTATTGAGTGTGTGTGTGTGTGTTTGGAGCAGTATTGGTGGTGAGTAGTTTACCTTCTTTTACTGTGAAGGTTTAGAAGTAAATAAATGCACACCGCAGATATAAATCTGAAAATGACAGCCTCGGTTTCAATACTAACTCTTAATATGGAGATTGTCAATCATTATAATATTAATTTTAGTATTTTGGTCGTCGCTTTCATTTCGTTTCCAACCTATTATGTTTAAAACGCATCACTTTTCAATCACCACAATCCGTTTCATTGAGATGCTTCTTATTTGAAATAGATGTTTGGTGAGAGTCAGAAATAGAGTGATGAAGGAAGACCTATTACAGATCTACCGCCATACTATGTAAACGTTATATTTCAGAAGGCTAACAGCCAGTTCACTTAAGTGTATCAACAGTGACCATTCTGGTAGTTGACTAGCATCGCTGTATGATATCATTAAGAGAAAGTGAACAATCCTTAATTACAGAAATGTTTTTAAACAATATCTTTTTTTTCTTCTCATTTTACAGCGAAATAAAAACAAGGAGGATCGTAAGCTGGTAGACTGATACTAGACAGCTTTATCTGGATCGATGATGCCATCACTTACTTCTGTATCTTATGTGTTCATTTTCCTCTTCCAGGGCTGATTGTCTGAGGGCGAACAGGCCATAATCGGCCACCTGTAGTGTCCAGCGACTGTTCACCACACAATTAGAACTCTTCAAGTTGCCGTGAATGTGCATGTCTCCTTCGTGTAGGAATATCATTCCCTGTCACAAGTAAAAAAGAAGGAGAAATATTATATTTATATCGGCGTTCATCACCAGACACAGGTCAAGTGATGTTGTAAATTTGACCACGTGATATAAACTCGTTTTGTATTATTTTTGATTGGATACTTTCCCTTTCCACATTCTCATCCATCGAGCATTATATCATCATCATCATCATCATCATCATCATCATCATCATCATCATCATCATCATCATCATCATGGTCTTCGTTTTCACAACTAGTTAATCCTCATTATTTCTCTTTCTATCCTCTTACTTAAATTAACTGATAGATTAACCAACCAATAATCCAAATGAGTGGATGATCGATTAACCGATCAGCTCAATTCAATCAATTTGTCAACTAGTCAGTCAGTGAGTAGTAGTAGTAGTAGCAGTATTTATTTCCAATTTCAATATCAAATAACGTATACATAATGCAATTTTACAAGTATATTACATATAAAGAAATTGGGGGACCAATGTAGCCGAAGCTGTCTTCCCATTGGCCCCGAACAATCATAGCTAATAATAGTCAGCTCGATGAAACGCCGTTTGTGTATTTGCAAGTCTGGTCGTGTGTGTACTGGAAGTATGTGGACCAGGTACCAAGGAATCATATAATTACCTAGACATGTGTGCATTGACAACAATAAGGGTTGTTGCATTTTACAGATGCTGAGTAAGTAGCTAAGATGTAACTTTTCAGGGTTTTCTTAGTTTTTGATCTTGAATTACAAGTGGAAAGGATACTATTCCAATTGTTCCATATAATGGGAAAATTGACTAACGGCAACTTACTGGATAGTGCAGAGTTACATCGAGGTACATGCATATGACTAGATTGCCTTGTCACGCGATTTTCCTGTACCTCAGAATTTAGACGGAATAGGCCATCGAAGGATATAGGAAGTCTCTTGTTAATAAAGTCGTCCATGAACAAACATACGTGGTATTGATACATGTCACTTAGTTTTAAGATTTCACAATTTTTGAACAAGGGATCGGTATGATTGTTATAACCCGCATTATTAATAATACGAATAGCTCTTTTCTGCAAAGACACAGTTTTCTGAAGGATTGATGAATTGGCGTTCCCCCAAATTAGTAAACCATATGAGATATATGGTTTTATGAGAGCCAGGTATAAAGTTTTCAGACTGTTTTTTGGTAGGAATTTCTTTACTTGTTTTATGCCATATAAGGCCCGAGAAATCTTATTTTTCACGTAAATCAAATGATATTTCCATGAAAGAGTCTCGTCCAGAAAGACACCAAGAAATTTGGTGGTTTCCTCTTGGAATTGAGGACCAATTTGCTCTAAATGAGTACCACCAACTGAAATGTCCAAGATGTTAAAATCTAAATGTTTTGTACCACCTTTGAAAACCATATATTTTGTTTTGTTTTTATTTAGCGAGAGACCATTTGCACAAAACCATTCAAATAAGTTATTCATTTCTACATTTGCCCTTTGATATAAGGTGGAAATATCAGTAGCACTAATGATTAAAGAAGTGTCGTCTGCAAAAGATAATATATGTGCATTTGTGGATTTTGATATATCATTAACATATATTAGGTATAGCAAAGGACCTATGATAGATCCTTGTGGTACCCCACAGTTAATGAATTCAATATCTGACTTCGTTTTACCGATTTGAACATATTGTTTCCTATTCACAAGATAACTGGCAAACCATTTGTTGGCGATTCCCCTAATACCGTAGTAATTTAATTTATTTAATAATGTGTCTGTCTTTATAACATCAAATGCTTTTGAGAGGTCGCAGAAAATAGATAAGGTAACTTGCTTAGAAGTCGAATTATTAACTATTGCACATTGATTTAATAAATGTATAATTGGGTGAATTGTTGAGTGTTTCTCACGAAAACCATACTGATGTTTGTAAAGAATATTATTACTATTGAGGAAGCTCATTACCTTGTTATACATTATCCTTTCAAATATTTTCGAAAAAGCTGGGAGAAGGCTGATGGGTCTATAGTTTTTTAATTCAGTGGGATTAGCTGATTTGTGTATTGGAATTACCTTAGCTATTTTCAGTTGATTGGGAACAATACCGGTAATTATTGATCAATTTATAATGTGTGTCAATGGATATTTAATGTATTCAGTAAATTCCTGGAGTAGTTTGGAGGATATTTCATCATGACCTGTACTAAGCTTAGGTTTTAATTTGTTTGTGATTTCGAGGACTTGATCTGGTTCTATAGTTTCCAAAAATATACTGTTTATTTGGGGTGTTTTCAAATAGTCATTAACTTTTTTGTACGTTTTAGGGACATTTTCAGAGGTGAGTCAGTGAGTCAGTGAACAAGTCAGGCAGTGAGTCAGATGATGATTGATGATGATGATTGATGTTTTGCTGCCACGTTTGTGCACATGATAGGCCGGAAGGGCCGAGCGACCCCCAAAGGCGCTTTACAAATAATATGTAATATATTAATACTCCAAATAATATATCTGTAAAAAACCGTGTAATGATTTAAAAAATAGCAATTACTTATCTGTGAAAGCGACCTTGAATAGGTGTGTTTTTAGAAGAGCTGTTATGCTGTGTAAACAAGAACGTGTTTTAATTCTGTTCCACGTATAAAGTGTAATCCGAATTGAATACAGTGAAATATAAAAGAGTATCATCATTAATACTATAATATGCATTCCTGTTTATAATACATATCATGGAATATTCATTTATCAGTGAATGCGTTGTGATTTAAGCAAGATGGTAGTACATTTCTTGCCACTGGCAGCATTTCTGTATTATTTCAGCTGTTAAAGAAGTGTGCAGCAAGAAGGCATTTTTTCTTCATTCATAATACCATTTCTCAACCAAATAGACTGAGGTATTTAGAGGTAAATAAAGTCTCCCAAAATTCCGAGAATAGCATCACAAATCACAGACAAAAACAATCTGTATGAGAGCAGATCAGATATAATTAACAATGGGTTAGTTACTGAGCTAGATTATGCAGAGACAGTTGTAGATATGGCCACGCCGAGATTAGAACTCAGGTAGTAGTGATCTGTGGTCTAACGCGTTACCAACTAGACCATGGAGGCGCCCCGAGTGAGTCAGCGAGTTAATGAATCAGTCAGTCAGCCAATCAGTCAGTGACTCCATTAAACAGCTAACCATATGACCAGCAGATCAATTAACCTGAGTATCATCACGGTTATCACGATTAATATCACCAAAACAAAGATTAGACAAATAAAATCGTAATTGGTATTTGTCTTCTAGGAATGTTATCATTTAAAACAACTCTCAGAATCACTTAGAACCCGACAATCAGCAGTTCATAGGAAAAAATTCATCCTCTTTGACTAACTGAAATCTTAATCCAGAAGGAATAACACGCACTCATTTGTTTAATTGTTCAGCAATGTTAACAATTTTAGAAGTGGATTCCAAATATAATATCAGAAGAAATAGACAAGTCTCAGACGAGCCCCATTAATACAATTTAATGATGGTGTGTCCGAATACTTATTTCTCGCTTAAATATACGTCTACACTTCCAGTGGATAGGACACGTTGCTAATGGATCCGTGCATATAATGAATGCAGACACGACGTCCTTTCCATTTCCGTGTCGTAAAAGAACAAAGACTAATGCAATGCGAGATGATCATGGCAATTAGTTATTGGCAGGATCGTAAATTCTGTAACTGGTGGGAAGGAGAAGACTCTATCTGAGGACAGGATGATCGGATGAACTGTTAGCAGGTTAACTGACAACGAGAGTAATTCTTAATGTCGAAGGATAACCGTTCCGCCATCAGTATATTAGATGGTGAATGGCAAGACGATGATTCGAAGGTCTTAGTTCAGTGCAGGTATTTCCTGTTCTCGGGAATGTGACTGCAGCTCGTTTCAACGACATCGTTAATGCTATGGATTTGTTTTCAAAACGAGACCTGCTTCCGAACCAGGGATTATCTGGAAGGGATTCCCGCCATTTCAGGGGTGAGGGAGACCGAAAAATCCGACGGACAAATGCTTATAGCCACGTGATCTGTTATCGTGTTGCCGATTATTGTAATTGTTCTGATAATGATGGCTTCCAGCTCAGAGATGGGCCTTCATTAGGGACGCTCTCCATTCATATTATATGTAAGCGTTGTGGAGACATCGCGTACGGACGGGATAAGCCATAAGCCAAGTCGACCTCTAAACGCCCTTCAGCAAGAACATGCCGAGCTGAATGCGCACGAAGCCTTTTCACCTTTATAACGAATTGTAAAGAATTGGCCATCGTCCACTCGGCTAAAAGCGAAACTGTGCGGCCATGGACAGGGCACTTGTTTTTGATGGATGCCCTGACCGGAAGCGGCTTTAAGTGAGCGCAGAATACGACCGCTGCAGCGGAGCGACAATCTGATCATCGTTTACGTCAGAAGACTAAATAGGTGAGCAAATGGAGCAAATTGGAAATGTCGTGTTTATGAGGGTTTTTTTCCTCTCTCCTGAATTCGTCCATTTTGGCGATGTTTGGATTAAGGCCTTTAGGGCTTGGCCATCGGCAAGAAGAAAGCAGTTCTATTTTTATATTTATGGTCGTATTTATACTACTATATCTGAGTTGAAAAACTTTGGAGGGTATTTCCAAAGTAAACGTATTCATATGCACCTGTGCAATCACAAGTCTTGAATATTTTACAGAAAACCTGATGAAGCGACCTAAGTAATGCTCAAAGGGCATTATTTCCACGTTTTTTTGCTTACTTTCTTCCGGAAGAATACAGACCATATAACAACAACAATGACGACAACTACTACTACTACTACTAGAACTACCAACATTACTACTACTACTACTACTACTACTAATAATAATAATAATAATAAGGGCGCTTCCGTGGTCTAACTGGTATGGTGGGTCACAAATCTGGACCAGCTGAGTTCAAATCTCGCGTGGGCACGTCTGAAGGGTCTTTCATCTTTCACTTTGGCTCATTACCTTTGGAGATCTCTCGGCCCATTTAGCCTACCTTGTACACAAAAGTGACCATAAAACAGCAAATATCAGCACTCCTACTACTACTACTACTACTCATAATAATAATAATAATAATTAAGCATATTTAATAAAGATCCACTGATCAAAATGCCCTGTAGAGCGAAAACCCCCAAAATGAGTATGCAAAATCCTATTAAGATATTTGAACGATAAACATTTCTGATCGGTGAATGTAACACACAACAGGTGCAATCTTAGAACAGATTTATATTTTTTAAGAGAAGTCGCATTTCAAATATTCGCCGACTACCTGTACCATAAAGTGTGGACTGTGACACTAAACGATACTCACATATCCTATAAGTATTACCAATCAAATTCATGTTCGTACACGAACCTACTCAAGTACTCGCACTCGTTCTAAAGTAATTTTATTATACACCGGCGATGTTGCCATGTAAACTCAGTGGAATCGCATTTGAAGTAGTTTGATTGCCCTGCTGTTATCTATGATAATTTTCCCACTCGGTTAAGACAATTAGTCAGTAAGATGATTGCAGTAAGTCTGTCATCCAGCGTAGGGCGACTTCTGGACGTCGCAGGTTCGAATCTCGGCTGTGGCACTATAAAAAGGAGTTGATCATCGCTCCAGATAATTGGGAAGATTTACACCGCCAAATATGCTATCTAGTGTTAGTTAGTTAATTAGCTTAGAATTAATCCCCACGATGAAGGATTAGCTTACTGACTTTATCCGTTTCCCTTATTTGAGATAACAATCCACGTAAATTAACTGCCATTATGTTACAGGTGTAAGGCTGTAACCGTATGGATGCTGATGTTCACGCTTAACGTTGCTGATATTTACCTTAATCAGATCCATCAACAGCGAGGCCACAAACATCGAATCTAATTTGACGTCATCGTTTTCTAAGATGTCCTGTAAATGGTACAATATTTATGTAGGTAACTCGGGATGATACAGATGGGGGAATAGTAAGGCAAGCCAGTAATGAAGATATTGTATATCGGCGATGATTAAATATATGCTGTTTTTTTCTCCAATTATTATGTACTTCATCCAGGTAATACATGAACCCAGGTAACTATGCACACACACACACACACACACACACACACACACACACACACACACACACACACACACAAGGCGTAAGCACATACAGAGGGAGAGAATGAATGATAGAATATGATTTATTTATATATATATATATATATATATATATATATATATATATATATAGAGAGAGAGAAAAAAGTTGAAGAAGAGAGAGAGAGAGAGAGAGAGAGAGAGAGAGAGAGAGAGAGAGAGAGAGAGACAGACAGACAGACAGACAGACAGGAAACAGACAGGGATAGATAGATGAAAGTTTCTAGACATATATATGACAGACTAGCCCATAACAGAAGAAGCCGATGTCGTTACAGTCATACAAAAACCAAACACGTCTCCCTCATCTTAACGGATCACCATCCACACAGGTCACGTGTTATCAATGGTACTCCTAACTGACCTGCAGGCTTCCCTTCTGACAATATTCTGTCACCAAAATGATGTACGAAGTATCAACACAAGCTCCGAGAAATGTGTTTACGTTGTCAAATCTCATATCTCGCATCTGCGCACAAAAAAAACCAAACGAGTAGATCTATTAGAAACATCATTTAGGAAGGAAAAAGAAATCGACGGCGGAAAAAAAATCATATTTCCGGAGAATATTTCCAAGATTCACCTACTACTTTCATCTCCTTCTTCATATTCCAAGTGATCTCGAACTTCCTTTTTGTGAACTTCTTCAGCGCGACAATTTGTCCCTTGTATGTGCCCGTCTGCGTGAACACCTGAGCCATGGATACTCGCGAGTCGTAGGATGCCTGAGTATTGATCGACACCTGGATGATATGAGAACCGGAGTACAGAGTAACAAGAAAAGGATGGAGGATCCGTCCTTGGCAAGACAAAAGTAAAAATAATCAGTTTTAAGCAATCCACCACAGTGCGTTCGCCATCACATGGCAGGGAGTCTTTACGAAAAAAAGAAACGGACACAAAAACTAACGTTCAGGAAATAAAGAAAAAACCAAGACACTTTTGGTTTGAAAAAAAAGGCGAACAATATTTATGAACTAAAGTTGGAAACACAGATTCCATTTAATTTCAACCACATTTTGCTAAAACGAAATGACGCTACTGTGAGAAATACGACAAATGAGTTGTTTTTAACGACCAAATACTAGATTGAATGTAGATGACGATATTAAACTGAACCAAGTTTAATAGTCCGCTTACCTTACTGTCGTACAAAGCTGATTGGTTTAGACCTTGTATGTCATCAATATCGATCTTCCATAGAAGACCAGCTATCTCCTGTTCATAACGCCAATTTCCAGTAATCACACAAACATATATATATATATATATATATATATATATATATATATATATATATATATATATATATATCGAGCGTGATAACGCAGTTAGTTAAAATGTAGGACTCGTAGCCGAACGGTCGCGGGTTCGAGGCTCCGTGAACAGTAATGTCGTCACGTGGCGACTGGTTCACTCACCCATATAAAAAAATAAGAACCTGATAGGAGCGATGGCTATGTGTTTGAGTAACGTTTTGCGCCTATAATGGCAGCATGCGTTGTATGCTCCATTGGGGGTTGAGATATGTGGTGGGTGGAAACAGTTCTGAGTCAGGGATAATAATATTGTAAATCATATTGTAAACGCCTTAGAGCAGCTTCTAGCTGAATAGGGCGCTATATAAATATCACAAATTATATATATATATATATATATATATATATATATATATATATATATATATATAATAAAGAGAGAGAGAGAGAGAGAGAGAGAGAGAGATACAGAGAGCATATATAGCGTATACGCGAAGTACTTAAACATTTCCATAATAAGCGAATACCCAACTTTCAACGGAATTGGTCGGCTTTTGGGAAATTTGTATAGTCCACATTCACACACTCCTTTTATTACTAAATATGGTAAGTATGCGGACAAATATTAACTTCTTTTGGTGAAAACAGATTAATGATTATTCTTTAGCAAGGTGACGGGTTTTCGAATGGTAAGTGGTTAATAAAAAAATTAAATATGATATACGTAATTTCAGCAAGAATCTCGATCGTTTTCTTTCGCAGCGGAACATTATGAACAATTGTGCGTACATTTTGTAGCTGTAAGTCTATTTTAATGACTTTTTAAATGTTGAATTCCTGAACCCATGTTTTATTTTTGGCCGCATTGCAATCGATGTTTTTTGTAAAAGTTGAATTTCTGAAAGCATCGAACACCAAATTGTGGCCTTCGCAGACTGGTGGAGGCTGGTATTTAATTTCGGAGGTCAACGGGACAGAGGAGAGCCAAGTTCAGCATCCAGCCTCCGACGTTGTATCCCGGTGATGGATGGCTACATGG
Source organism: Paralvinella palmiformis (assembly GCA_025642065.1). Classification (NCBI taxonomy): domain Eukaryota; kingdom Metazoa; phylum Annelida; class Polychaeta; order Terebellida; family Alvinellidae; genus Paralvinella; species Paralvinella palmiformis. The sequence continues at coordinate 487,713 of JAODUP010000158.1, forward strand.
TAAATCGTAATTAAAGTGGCTCTGTTTCTCGTGATTAATTCCACCTATTCTTCACCTGTGATCCTCTAAAACAAGGGATGCCATTCATCTCACGGGGAAGCTTGTAAATCGAAGTCGGTGTCAACAAAGGCTAATCTCGGACACGATGTCCGTCAATCACCATATACACGATCTATAAAATACAGGTATTAGTGTCTGGATATCCTTTCTAGTGTTGTTGCTGTTTTTGCTGATGGTGCTGATGTTAGTCCAAAGAGTCAAACAATGAAGTTAAAGTGTAGGATATGTGAATAGGTCTAAGACAGATTAGGACGTATCAACAAACATTAGCTTCAGTATATATATATATATATATATATATATATATATATATATATATATATAATAATTTTTTGTTATATGTATGTATGTATGTATGTATGTATGTATACACTCGATACTGTACTTGTTTCATATTCAATTAATTTATTTCATAGAGTAATTTATATTTCTGTATATTATCATATTACGAGAAGCCATACGAGTGATTTTGTGAATGAGTGAGTGATTTGTCTATACTAGGCACTGATCACATCTAGCCAAGGGACGGCCCATTAGGGACACATCGTAAGAATACAGAAATGACTCGAATTTGAACCCACAACTCGGAGGTTTGTAGCAGAACGCGCAAACCTTTGCGCCATTGGAGCGCCTCTAGGTTACTCGTCATGATGACATTATATCCTACACCCGAAGCTGATAAAGGATATCTAAATTTCCTGCATTCTACACCATATGGGGACAAATATCATATTTTGAAAAGGTCTTTATTAAAGATTTGCTTTTGTTTTCTTTCAACTTATATACAACCCACAAAGGTGTACAATGGCTAATATTTGGTCTTGATTCACTAGATTGATGATGATTGATGTTTTACAGCCACTTTTGTGCACATGGTACTCTATGTGGGTCGAGCAACCTCCAAAGGCAATGACGCGAAGTCAGAGATGAAACACCCTTCAGATATGCACAGGCCGAGATTCGAACTCGGGTGGTAGTGATCTGTGGTCCAACGCACTACCAACTAGACCGCAGAGGGGCCCCTTGATTCAGTAGAAACAACAATGATAATAACATGAATTCACAGGAATACAGCAAAATGGTTATAAACGAAGACAAATGTCTGAATGTATTTAATTGTTATCTATATATATAGAACAATTATCGCAAATAAGGTTGTCATTGAGGGTAAGAAATCAACAACAAATATGAAGTTGTGTTTGTTAGTTTTAGGGTTCCAGTTCAGTTCTCACTGTTATAGTTCTGGCCAAAACCATTTAGCCTTCACACACCTCAGTTTACGCATCTTTATATGAGTACATGAGTGAGGAATATATTTGAGGGCGTATGAGGGCGTGTGAGGAATATAATTCGTGTAAGCTATTCTTTGGAGATCAAATCTTCTAGCATCCACTGATGGACGAGAGTTCGGAGACGTGGAAGCAGTAATAATAATAATAATAATAATAATAATAATAATAATAATAATAATAATAATATTAATATTAATATTAATATTAATAATAATAATATTAATAATAATAATAATAATATTAATAAAAGCAGCAGTATATATTAATATATGTACTGGTAGTTATTTATATATTAAGAAAAAATGACATAAAAATAAAATAAAACTGTAGGAATAACATCTCGGACCTTTATATCAGACGAAGCGCAATCGGAAAAGTTTTTTCCGTCAAACTCAGGATTGCTAATAAAGACCAGCAAAAGGAATAACCTTTCACTTATCGGTGCCAAATATCCGCATGGCATGATTCGAATCTAAACCGGACACAACAAGGAACATGTTAGATAATCTAAAGTGGCCTGGTCTGGTTTTGTAAATAAGATTACTGCGTGCCACTCTCTGGATATAATGTGTCCGTGTTCTATATCGGAGTAAATTATAGTCGACATGTATTTGTCCATGCTTTGTGTTCTCATTGCCGTTCTTCGGGTCTGTTATAGGCAGGCACACACACGCGGACCCATACGTACGCACGTACGCTCGCACAGACACACACACACACACACACACACACCAAGATGGCCATTGTAGCAGTCAACCTGTTATTGCCTTATCGAGACATTATCTCTCCAAACACGTGACTTATTGGTCTAACCGGCGAAATCCGTGTTGATGATAACGATGCGGCTGATGATGACAATGATGAAGAAGAAGATGATGATGATGACATTACTAATGATGACAAGCTATATGGTAAACTACTGCCATATGAGTCGCG
>JAODUP010000158.1:492500-587500 GCA_025642065.1 Paralvinella palmiformis
GATTTCTTTCAACAGATGACGATAATTGATGATTGGTGTTTTACGTCCACTCTTTGCGCAAAGTAGGCTAAATGGGCCGAGCACCCTCCAACGGTAATGAAGCGAAGTCAAAGATGAAACACTTTTCAGATACGTCCACGCCGAGATTCGAACACGGGTGGTATTGATCTGTGATCCAACACGCTCCCGTTAGACCGCAGAGGTCAACAGATTCTACTATGGTATTCGGTGTTTAAAAATAAATTCCAAATAACACACTCAGATGCGTATCTAATTTATTGTCTTGTGAAATATTCGGATTTTAAATAGTTAGAATGTGGTTAAGTACCACTGGAAACAAAATGTGTTTCATATTAAATCTTTCCACTGTACATAAGCTTAACGCGAAATACAAACTGTGTGAGATTACAAAAATAGTACGACTTATTATATCAACTGTGATTAAAACAATGGATAATAACGATTAAAATAGTTCAATTGCTCAAAAGAAAACTAAGTGATGTAAAAAAACTCATTTCTATACCTAAGTATTAGTTGACTCGCAGACAACGTCAAGATTAAAGTGTTTTCATTCATTTAACAGACCTGACTAAATGGAGTTCACTGTTCGGAACTCGGAGCAACAGACAACATATTGGAACGCCTCTTTTCCTTTCAGTCGGCACTTCATTAAATTCATTAATTATTACAAATTCCATTGTTTGCAAAAGACGAAGGCCACTCCCGAATTAGAGTCGGCGTTCACCAGGAAATTACATTACCGTTAAAAAGGAAGTCGATTCGTTCTGAACTCTGACTCAGATCGGATGACAACCGCAACGCGTCTAATCACCAGATAGTGAGTCCAGATAATCGAAATATGTTGTTGATTAACGTGACGTCGCCAGGTAAATCCGACTCGTTTGTGGCTTGATTAAAGAACCGGAAACGCAATGGCAGCTATTTGGCCGTGGTACGAGCGGTATTACGTGACCTGTCTCCAGTACAAATACGCTACTGGTTAGAGAAAGGAACTTTATTGGCAGGTCGCATGATATATTCTGCTCATATAATCAGAGGGAGGGAGAAAGGGTTAGAGAGAGAGAGAGAGAGAGAGAGATAGAAGGGGGGGGGATTCTCGGGGTGAAGCCTACCGGAAGTGCTTTGCTGTGATTGTATCCAATTTCGAAGTGACCGACTGGAAGCATGGAATAGTTGCTGTAAGCGTCGTCGTATGGCAAACGTGCTAAAATGGTGTAGTTCCCTTCAGCGTCTCCATTTTCATCAATGTACTGTAAACATCCTTGTATACCTGAAGAAAATAAACAGATCACCTACGTTAATTAACAAATAAATTACAGACCATTTCCGGCGTGTAACTTAACATTTAGTTGATCTGCGGATGTTATGACAGCAACTTCCGGGCCACAAATAGCCGTTGGAAGTCAGCGGAAGCTAATAGATGCTACCGGAGGTCATCACGGGTCACCGGAGACTAACAAAGGTCTAATATTGATGCGGGTAACGGGAATACTCAACATTTGGGAATACTCCAAATACATCAGCAGGGTTGGGGGCAGCTAAACGGAACGGCATTTTGAAGGTTTTTCTGGGATAAACAATCGACACTTCGCGTTGTAAATGATATTCATTTATTTTCTGGTTAGGCCGGCATGACCACTATACCTACTTGTATAAGAGCTGTCCCGGATTTTAGCAATGATTGTTTTTCCATTTGTTGGATCGCCTCCCTCTGCCAACGTTTCATTCAGTGCGCGTGCGTACAAGAGTACGGAGTCGTATAGATACGAAGCGTACACTGTTATCTAAATGGTGTAGAGAAAGGAAGAAAATTAATATATCGCAGAGCAGTATCTTTACCGTGGATGTATCGGGTACTTTGGACGAGGAGATTAGTTTTAGTGTTATCCCATAACGGCAGCTGTTTAATACGGAGTTTATTTAATGCTGATGACTCACCATTTTGTCCATGCCAAAGGGATTTGGGAAGTTAAATGGCGGCTTGGTGTTGTATTCGTTAACTTGTCTCTTGAACATGACGTATCTGCCATGAACGTCATTCGGCGGACTATATACCACAACAAACAAAGCCTGGGCAGCGTCAACAATCCTTCTGGTGACTGGAGGGTCGTGGTCCCTATATATATATATATATATATATATATATATATATATATGTGTGTGTGTGTGTGTGTGTGGTGCGTGTGCGTGCGTGTGTGTATTTGTGTATTTGATTATATGTGCTACCAAGATTATAATAATTGATCTATTGTATTCGTATTTAATTACATATGATATTAATATATATATATGATATATATATATATATATATATATATATATATATATATATATTTAATATGCTCCACACGATTGGCCATGACTATTACAACATCACCACCTACCAAAATAACGCTGGGAAGATGACTATAATTTGTTTACTGGCTACAAAAGGTCATCCCACTGTCAGTACTACTCAACTGATTCCCATACTGTCAATACTCGCGGTCTCCCAAATCTCGCGAGACTCTATGATGTGTGACACTTTTGATAACCGATATCGTTCACGAAGAAGCCCCAATCCAGTCCCCCAAATCCCGTTCTGGACACCCCTGAGACACGCGGTCTTCGGTTTCTAACGGCAACTGCCAGAAACCACGACAGTGGTGTGCTTCACGGAGACGGAGCAAGGAATTGTATACGGGAAACAAACAGCTAAAAATATCCTGATAAAAGAAGGGTCCAGTTGACATTCTCCGAGCCACACTTCTTCTGTCTTCTTGGAAGCTTCGGTTATATTCGCTGACGTGATCCAGGTGACATTCGCCGGAGAGTTGTAGCCGGCCTAATTAATGCCACTCGCACTTCGTATCTAGATAGCCAGGCGGCGATGACAAGGAGCGAGCCCGAAAAGGCTGACGTCTGCCACGGATTAATGACGTCAACAACGGCAGTAATACGTTCATATGTTTGTTATCTCGTAGCTTATTGTAATACTTTTTCTCGTACAAACTTCACGTTAATTTGTCGTGTCTTTGTTAATAAGCTTAACTGTTAAATAAAGTAAAGTTCTATTAACACACAAATCTTGGGAACACTTTAAGAACTCGCTACACAGAGTCAGTGATTAGAAAAGTTTCACTGGACATCAGCAGGTGTTGTATATTTTCCATTAGAGGCACAGTGTCTAATAGCAGCAACCCCCATTTTCAGTAATTGAATTGTGTTGGGTTAGTTAGCTTGGATCTGGTCACACCCGGGACATATGGCAGAGCGGTGATTGCTTTGGGAAACATCCAACCAACACGAGTATGAATCCGATTATAATCCACAACCTGGAAATTTGCAGGGCAGCGGTCTAACCACGGGATTTATCGGAGAAGAATAATTTTTAGAAGAAGACCCCCCCATATATATATATATATATATATATATATATATGAGCCATTGATTACTATATTGTTCAGGGAGAATGACACTGACAAGTCCGTTTCTGTTCAAAGACAAATAGCCGACGTGGGTAGTTTTGTTGGGGACATAAACAAGGCCGTGTTCATTTTACTTTATTCGTCTGTATGGACGGAATGACATATACTGTATAATCCTCTATGAATCATTTGCAGGATGACATTTTGTCAGGTTACTGTCACTGGGCTTCACGTCATCCACGCACTTAGATATGTCCTGCGCAGTAACCCGACATATGCCGATTCTGTCAGGAGAGCATTTCCCCTGCTTCATAATGGGCGGCTGTTGATACAGCCGGCTAATGGACACCTACTGCTACTAGATTTTAGAAGACAGCAGCTGGGAATATATATCATAAACAATGTATAAACATCGATATATATATTATATAATCGATTCATATGAAATGAAATAAATAAGCGACAGGATGCCACATTAAGGCTACAGATGTCCATTAGGGCTGAGATCAGTTCTGGATGTCCATTAGAACAATAATTCATTGGGCATTAACCTAATGGTACTATCCCAGTACCAAAACGACGATGTCAGTGGATGAGATGCCATGGTATTGATACAGTTCACTTCATTTACACATCACCGCTATGTCATTATAATATTATCATCGTTCATTATTCTATCTATATTCCATTTATGATACTTCATTCCGCAGACTGAGACGCTGTTCGTGCGTCGAGCAAAATCCACAACGACGAGAACGAAACCAAACAAACGCAAACTCGTATTTCTGGCATAGATGGGAACGCCACACGCCGAGTGGTATCGGCGTCAACACTCTGCGGATGTCACCACGTCGACAGACCGCTTACGCGTTGGCCAACCAGAGATCATCAGATATCATATTGGGAACTAAGAAGCTTTCATGAAGTGACCGAGATGAGTGTTTATTCGTGGCAAAGAGAACCGACTCGTCAGCTGACATCATTTATCAGCTGAGAATGGCTTGTGTCATTAGGGAATGGCCCGTTAAAAGATAAATCATGAAGACGACGGTTTATAACTTGTAACAAATATTCCGAGAGAGAGAGAGAGAGGAGAGGAGAGAGAGAGAGAGAGAAAGCAGAGGAGAGAGAGAAAGGGAGAGAGGGAGAGAGAGAGAGAAAGAGGGGGGGGGAGAGTGGGAGGGAGAGAGATAAACGTATTCTCACAATAATGGTTCCTTGACCTATACGCTTTCTATCAAGACGGGTGCCTCCGTGGTATAACGGTAGCATGTTGGATCACAGATCACAACCACCCGTGTTCGAATCTCGGCGTGGGCATATCAGAAGGTTGTTTCATCTTTGACTTCGCTTCATTACCTTCGGAGGTCGCTCGGCCCATTCAGCCTAACATGTGCACAAAGTGGCCGTAAAACACAAATCATCATCATCATCATCATATCATCTTCTTCATTTCTATAAATAGCGTACACTGTTCCCACAGCAAACGTTTCGCATAATCAACAAGAATCCAAATGATCAAAACAGGTTTTGGCAGTTTAGCTGAAACAACCAGCACGCAAATAGAAGACCTGCTCGCTATTGGTGGGGATTGAACTCGGCGGCCTCTCTTCCGATTTGCTTCGCCATACACATCGGTTCAGACAACCGCCAGGTTTCTTTGTACATTATACCCGATTGTCTTTTTGACTTTTTAGATTGTTATGTGTTGTTCTAACTAACGAGTCTAGACATAACGCATTGCTCCGCAGAGGGATGAATCATGCAATGCCTATCTATATAATGATAAGTGAATGACGACCGAAACAGGACGTCTTGGCTCAGCGATAGAGTGGTCGGGTAGAATCCGAGTTCACTTCGTTTCATAATGATGATGATGATGATAATAATAATAATAATAATAATAATAATAATACATATTTAAACATCTGGCCTGACGAAATAGACAGTTATGGACTATAAGCATAGACATGGTGGCTGCCTTGACGACTAAGACATAGCCGACGATGAATGTTTAGAATGTACAAATAAACATTCAGGTTATACGTTTATTGACCGTTACCATCAAATATTAGGCTGTGCTTGGTTTATTCAAAAAGTAGACTAAAACACTAAATATACCAACTGTATAAGTCTCAGCTATAAATCAGCCATTAAACTCTTATTATTGCAGCCATGTCAGATCCTCATATAAGTAACACTCTTAATGTAATCAGCGTTAGTCGATGTTCCTGGGTATCCCGGTAAGACCATATAGTAATAAATGTCAGATGGGGATATAGTGGTGGCTGGAGTACAAGATGATGCAGCTGTCAGAAAGGTGATTCACAGCTGGAGCACCGGGACTAATCTGATATCAGAGTTGATGCTGAGTCAGCATACTGTGTACTTTTTAAGCCGATCACACAGCAGTTAGTAGTAGTGATTGGCCAGTGTACGTGGTGTGTGTGTGTGAGTGTAGGTCTCTGTGTGCTTGCGTGCGTCTGGGCGTGTGTGTTTACTTGCGTGCGTCTCTCTGTGTGTGCGTCTGTTTGTGCGCAGGAATTTGTATCTGTGTGAGTATTTTTTATATGTATGTGTCTTAAATTTTGACGAATAAGTAAATATACACTCGGGGATTAGAAGTATCGCGTGAAAAGTTTCAACCTATTCTAAAAACTCACCTTTTTTAAAAGTTAGTTTTCCTGTTAACTATTATTTATTGTTCAAATTTATCATCACCATCATCATCGTCATCAGCATCATAATTAGCATCATAATTAATACCATCATCCCACAGTCCTTATACAAAACAGCGATAGATAAGGAATGTTTTTCCTTCTCCAGTAGATAACAGACTAGATAATTGTTTTCTAATGTACCATTAACTGTATTGACCTTATTATAGACCGCAACGATATAAGCTGACAATAATCCTATTAAAAGGGGTATCACTGAGAAGTGTCATCAATGTCAGACAGTTTACTAACAGGAAGAGGTCCCAAGTTTGAGCTGCGCATAAAACGTTGGACAACGTCAGTGAATCTTCGCACAGTGATCCTGAAGTTCATTTAGAACCCGTGACAAGAATCCAGCTGAATTATTTTCATCTAGGTCAGAAAACACAGGCTGTGGATATAGCTGTGAAATATATTCCTTCCTAAATTATGTTAATCCAGCAAGACCTCTTCTTTCTAGAACATCCTGATTGATGTTTGGCATAAATACGTGAGAAATGAATTAAAATTAAATTTTATATTGGAACCAATGTCAGTTTGATAAAACGGAAATGGCGTGTGTATTTCAATTTTGTTTTCCCATCTGAGATATCAATTGTAGATCAGTACATGTTACAATCCAGTCGATTGTAGATCAGTACCTGTTGCAGTCCAGCCAATTGTAGATCAGTACATGTTATTATCCAGTCAATTGTAGATTAGTATTTATTCACCTGATGATCGCTATCTGGCAGAAGTAAAGAATTTCGTAACCAAAACCCTATGCGGGTAATACGCCAATGGGCGTTTGGTTAAAGTTCAGTAAAGCAGATTTCAATCGGGGATTTGATGCCAAAAGTGCCTACAGACTTGAACTTAGAGGATTGCCAAAACTCTTAAGAAAAAATATATATCATGACTAAGAATTGTCACATATAAGAATACACATATATACAGAAGTTAAAGACGCTTGTCCTATACGTTTAACAACCAACAAATATCTACATTATTGTCAAGTTTTGAATTATATTTTTATTCACTCCCCCCTCTACTCTCTCTCTCTCTCTCTCTCTCTCTCTCATATATATATATATATATATATATATATATATATACATAAATCCCATATTTTGAACTCCTATGTTAATAACAAATCTGGTATTCATTCTTTTGTAAGATGAATTAGGCAATCGAACTCCCACAGGGGAAATGCATTAAACGTCAATTAGCCTTCATCAGACAACGTTCTCGGGCATGCTATCGGAGAGGGGAGATGTAATACAAACACCAGCGGCTGTTAGGAATAATGTGATGTACCAGGACTGTAAATAGATAAAACTAAGTAGGTCTCCTAACAAAAACAAACTGTACTTGTTTGGCGACGTGATGCTTTATCAGGAATTAGAACGGTTACAGAGCATTCGATTGAGAGCACGCGTAGTTAGCATACATTAATAGGTCAGGCCGTTCTAAAAGTGGGTCAGTTCTGTTAGACATTTGGTGTGCTACGTGAAAGACGACGCGGCCAATCGCGATTCGAATTTCGACCAACGTTCGTTTTCTCCCAAATGAATAGGACCGGAAATACGCAGGTGAATTATGAAATGTAATCTCGTGAAGATCTGTTAGATGGACGTCAGGGTAGGAAATGTTCACAAATGTTGCTCCATATTAATACCGTGTTCAAGCCCCACGATGGGGGTTCCCTTGGCTGAACTAGCAGCGCTATTCGTCACAGACCTCTAGGACTAGGACACGGGTTCGAATTCTTCGGTTTGTGTGAAAGGTGCTTGATCTGAAATACCATCCGAAATGATTACTTCCGGAGATCGGGTGGCTTATTTAACCCATCACTGTACAGAAGAACGGACTAAGAAGAACGTTTGATTTGTGAGATAAGAAAAACTGTCAGCCAACGTCGAAGAGAAATACAGGGAACTGTCATGGCGTTACTAATAGCGCACTGAATCATAGAATTATAGGTTTCATTAACACAGGCGCGCGCGCGCACACACGCAAACACACAAATGTCCAAAGAGATAAGTAAATGGGCGTTTTTCTCAAAATATAAATGTTCGTTTAATAAGACAATATATATATATATATATATATATATATATATATATATATATCAGAGATTGGGCACTGAACGCTTAAATTAACATAAAGAACGTAAATAAAACAGAGGCTGTCTTAATCAGATACTTATTTTGTTTGCTGATTTTGCTCTCAGCAACTACATTCTGTCTTCATATGATCATATAATAAACTTGTGCCATCAGCTAGTAGCTAGTTTATACGGCCCTTTAACAAAATAACTCTCATTTCATTCCGTTGATTAAGCTCTTGATTTGACGTTGTCCAGGCTTTACGTCGTTGTGTTTATGGGATGTATTCCTAGGTATTCGCTCCTCAGCCACATGGTCCAGGTATGACGGCGCCGAGGCTAAACACATACCCCATTCACTCATCAATTATCCAGGAGTATATACTGTTTCAATAATGAGTAGGCAATTGGTGTATTCGAACCTGAGACCTTTCTCATACACCACCTTTAACACGAAGCCAGGGTAAGAACTGACATAACCCCTCCATGATGATTATTAAACTTATGTTAGCACTCATTGACAGAAATGGAATGGATGGGAGGGAGGGGGTTTAGTCATATCTTTATATGTAATAACGGGATCCGAACCCGAGAGCCCTGTTTCAGAAATTCCGAACCTAAATTCCACTGATGCTGCCACATACTATGATAAAGAGGCTGAAGTAACTGGTGTTTACAAAGTGTTACGGTGCGTCAGGTTTTTTTTCGTTTTCAATCAATTTGTGAATCAGCGGAGATGGCTAATGTGAGCTGACAAATCGGGGATGGCGAGGACACAACTTTTGACTTCATCACTTTCAGTCCCAGTCCAATACCTTTTGGCGTATTTAAAGTTTCCCTAACAGCCGCGAAGGAGTTGCGGTGGGTAAGTTTTCGACGCGATGATAACAAGGAAGGTGGAAGACGGGACAACGTGGGCGTACTGTCATGCCGACGTCTCTCTCTAAACGGAGCCGATGTACGTGATCCAGACGAGACAACGTGCGCGCGGTATGGAACCTAAACGACTCACTTCCTCTCGTTCGATGGACGGACGGACGGACGTTGTTCTTTATGCGTCAGTATTTCGCGTCATAATCTAAAGAGAGATTGCTTATCGTTGTCTAGTAGCTAGCACCGAGCCACGAACTAAGCTGTTAACGTGTCGGCGTCTGATTAACTTTACGATGGGCCGACGACATCGAGAAAGTAGACAAGATAATAGCCGAAAGGTAAACAACATCAGTCTTATAATGCATCCGTCGGGAAGAAGGTGGCATTAGAGTCGCTCTTCTGCGTCGTCTCGCCGTTATCTCGTCAATCACCTGGATGTGGGGTATCTCTTAGCGAGCCATCTTCATGATGACACCCGATGGCAGCCGCTTGCTTCGTACAGTAGGGAATGATGTCAGCGCCACCTAACGACGTAACCACGAGTGGTTTTAGAAGCGTCGACTTCAATCACGGGTTAGCTGTTGTTACCCGTAGCTGAGTTGGTAGCACACAGTATCGCCGGTCTCCGGATCAGGGTTCGATTGGCTGGATTGCTTGTGTCTGTGGGATGTTTAAAGCGAACATCGGCTTACCAGATCACGTGTCCCAGTGATGGCTAGCGCCGAAGCGTAATTGAACACTCACTCACTCGCTAGGTAGTCTATTAGGACATGACTGGAATGACTGGACAAATGACTGGGTGATATGACCCAACTGACGTGCCTAAATAAATGATGAGATTGATATGTTTAATTTGCCGATGAAACATCTTACAGCCACAGGTAACGACTGAATCTGATCGAACGATCTAAACGTCTGCAGTGCATTGCGTAACCAATGGAAATAGGGGGAAATCGGCTGAAACAAGAGGATAAAACAGAGGAAACGAAAAAAGAAAGAAAACAAAGTGATGCCTATTAAAAGCCACAAGCTAAAACGCATTGAATATATCGGCCAGTTATGGTCCAATCCCAGCCGACTATTGACATCCACGAATAATGTGACATTCCTGACTAATAAGAGACAGTTTTCCTGACGCCCGTCTCACCGTGACTGTTACGACGATAATAACATTTTGTTGACCGGGCGCTAAAATGCGGACGGCGACCACGCTGGCTTCCATTGTCACAGAATGTCACCTCGACTTACGCCCCCCCCCTCCTCCTCCTCCGACGCCATCGCCGCACAAAGCTGCCGCGCAGGACTTATACTAAGCGCTGAAGTGCATGTCGATGTCAGCGCGTGAAGGACATCTAATGAAGAGAAATAAGCACTCCTCCCGGCCAGTAATCCTTGACCTTCCCCGATCGTGTCGTGCTAAAAGCGCGTCGTCGCGAAACGGAACCGACTTATCCCGGAGCCCGTTCATGTGGTAACCGAATAAAACTCGACCGGATGCTGGCTCGATGACACGCCTCAGCCGGGAATGTATCGCCGAGTTGCGGCCTCCCCTAATCAAGGGGCCCGCTTTTGGGAACTCGTCGCGTGATCGGAGTCACCGCGTGGGCCCGGGAACACTGGGAACGAGGTACTCGATGACTGGCCGAAAGGCGGCGGGTGGGATGGAGGTGGACACGGTGAAGTGAAAGCCCGTTTTACTTACTTCTGAAGTAATACTCGGCGTAGCTGGTGTCGTAGGTTGTAATCAGGTCGATGTAAATAACCATGTATTCGCCGGTCGCTATCAGACCTCGGCCGTCCAGGTTGGCCATAAAGTCGATCATGGCGTTGTGATGGCCGAGGAATATGTAAACTGGAAAGAGAGAATCGAGAAAAAACAAACTATTTTAGCATCGTCAAACAATGATTTGGCACACATCGGGAGTGAGTGATCGAGCGGGTGAGTGAGTTAGAAGGAGTGTGATTGAGTGAGTGGTTGGGTGGGTGTTTGCTTGGGTGGATAAGTGAATGAGTGCGTGAGTGAATGAATGAATGAGTCGGTTTGAGTGCAACTATAGGTCCACAGTTCAAGGAGTCTTAAATTTTGTCCAGGAATTAACTCGTATAATACAGGATTAAGTCTTGTAATAGCCCACCCCTGGTTACCAAAGACCTCGTAAAAATTGATCCGTTCTTTATTTTCTATCTTGGTAACCTGGGTGAGTAGAAGTCTGTCTGACTAAATGTGCGCTGCTACTAAGGCCACTCCGACGCCCCGGTTCTTAATTATGCAGGCATTAAGAAAACAAGATTTTTTTAATGCTTTATTGTGGTTTTTTGTTAATCCGGATAGAAGCCACGATTTTAGGCCGAACGTGTATAAATAAGCCGATTATGAACGCTATCCATCAAATGGTGCTTTGTTTATGGAGAATCAATCATAAACACGTAAAGATACGGAGATGGACATTCAGCAAAAAGGACGAGAAATGATAATAATAGGAAGTCTCATTACAGAAGATTGGATTTTTTATTTTATCAAATTCATAAACATTCATGTGTGTGTGTGTATTTGTGTGTGTGTGTGTGTGTGTGTGTGTGTGTGTGTGTGTTATATGTATGTGTGTGTGCTTATAGTTCTATGATAAATTAAAAGATGGCGTAACCTCGCTGATAAAGTGGGGAAAAGGTTTAATAGCGTGTACAGCCTGTATCCACATACAGAAACGCACCCTCGCGTCCACACACATGCATACGCACACACGGGCGCGTGCTCACACACACACACACGCGTGCGCGCGGTATGCACGTATACATAATTATTTAATTAATTATATGTAAAGTTTTCCTAACAAGGAATACAAAAGGGTCAGATTATTTCAAAGACAATCTTTTATGACCTGAAAATTAATCTTTGCCGCGAAAAGACATCAGCCAGTAGTCGGTTTCGAGCCTAGAATGTCTTGCTAGCTTCCATTTCATGGAACCTACGCTACGATTGTCATTGGTGTATTATTTCATCATCATCATCATCATCAAGTTAATTGTCGGTAAATAGTACACCTGAAAATTATGACTTATTTGTCTTTTTAATCTAATACTTGATTTATATAATCGATAAAATGTTGTCCTTATTTTGGAGATCACTGAAGATCATCCTAAGTCTTTTCCTTGGCTACTTATCACGATTATGGCCACCGGTTTATAGGATTTAACCCGGCCTGGTCAGTTTCTGCCATTCGGTGAATAAAAGAGATAAAGTCCTCTCCGTGATGAAGTTTATCTTCAACTTACAAGACGAGAAGTTATGCTGTTATCGATTGAGATGTCTGCGAGAGATGAGATTAATTTAAACGAAGAAAAACTCATCTTCCTGAGGTAATCATCAACGAGAGGTGGATATCTGTTTATGTCTGATCTTCAGCAGTCATTCCCGTCAAACACAGATATTTTTATCTCTTAATTTTACGCTTCTTGGAATGGCGTAACGACTCTACGGCGTGGTGCTGACATAGAAATTTGGCCGATTCCAGGTTCGAAACCATCGACTCGGTGTTCTGTATTCGTCTAGCGCTGAGCGTATGCCGTTTTGGACGAGGTGCTGGCTACGAAATAGGCAAATACCGCTAGAGATATGCCGTGCGGGGAGTCGACGATGCGACAAGATGGTACCGGTTCATGGACGAGGGAACATCAAGTCAGATATTAATAATGAATAGAAATCCAGAACGATTTCCGTCCCGTTTTAGATCCAGTTTTCGCTGTTTTCCATCAGTTATTTCTATTGACTGTTGCTGGAGCCGACTCAGATTGATGAGAAACGGCCAATTGGAAGTGTGTGTTGATTCCCAGAAGAGAAGGAGACCGAGCTGAGAGGCGTCGTAACGATCTCTTCTGGTGGGAAATACACGGGATGTGGAATTCCAAGTATGATATATATATATATATATATATATATATATATATATATATATATATCAGGTTATGGAAGCAGAAGATAGGGGGCAATGGACAACTCAATGGGGACGAATAATACTGTATAAATATCAAGGTCAGAACGAACAACAAGCGACAGGAATATTGCTCTCAGTACACAACTTGAGCTACGAAATCGATGGTTATATTATTATTATTATTAGTAGTAGTAGTATTATTATTAGTAGTAGTAGTAGTAGCACAGTAGTATTATTATTATTAGTATTATTATTATTAGTAGTAGTAGTAGCAGTAGTAGTATTATTAGTATTATTATTATTATTAGTAGTAGTAGTAGTAGCAGCAGTAGTATTATTATTAGTATTATTATTATTAGTAGTAGTAGTAGTAGCAGTATTATTATTATTATTATTAGTAGTAGTAGTAGTAGTAGCAGTAGTAGTATTAATAGTATTATTATTATTAGTAGTAGTAGTAGTAGCAGCAGTATTATTATTATTATTAGTAGTAGTAGTAGTAGCAGTAGCAGTAGTAGTATTATTATTAGTAGTAGTAGTAGCAGCAGTAGTAGTATTATTAGTATTATTATTAGTAGTAGTAGTAGTAGTAGCAGCAGTATTATTATTATTAGTAGTAGTAGTAGTAGCAGTAGTAGTATTATTAGTATTATTATTAGTAGTAGTAGTAGCAGCAGTAGTAGTATTATTAGTATTATTATTAGTAGTAGTAGTAGTAGTAGCAGCAGTATTATTATTATTATTATTAGTAGTAGTAGCAGTAGTATTAGTATTAGTATTATTATTATTAGTAGTAGTATGCAGTCTTGTGAAGATATATAATCGTAAAATAATTATAATCTTCGCATTAATCGACACCTACAGGAGCATACAGGCTTGTCCATCTGTCATTATTACATCTCCTAGATGATAAATCCTAGTCTGTGTATTTGTCAATTGTGCATCCATATTTTACATTCATCCGTGGTAGTCATATTTTATAATGTCATTTTGTTCTTTACTTTTTTTCTGCCTTTCATTTACAAACACACACACACACACACACGCACGCACGCACGCACGCACGCACGCACGCACGCACACCCTCCAAACACCCAAACGTGCACACCGTGCACATGCATTAATACATTCAGATACATAATTCTATTCGAGAGAGAGAGAGAAAGAGAGCGAGAGAGAGCAGGGGGATAACTAATTGCCATAGTCGAATGACTTTCACATATTCCAAGCAGCAGGTATGTTATGTGGGCGTCTCTAAATACCATTACGCGGAGAACTTGTATTAGCTAATATCTGAATCTGACGGATTACAAGAAGAACAACAAATATCGGATGTCGAATAATGGCAAATTTCCTTCTCGCCCCGGGAGACAAGACTGCGTAATTTACGTTTGATTTGAATTTTGCAATAATCTTCCACGGCTCTGATTATTATGCTAAATTAATACAGCGAGGAATTTCTCCGAGAAGTCAGCCCCGCGTCAGAAGCAATTGGCTATATTTTTGTTGCGCTAGAGAGAAGCGCAATTTAAGTGGAAGTCATTCCGGTGACAAACATGGTCTGAGGGTGACCGAAAGGAATCCTAAAAACCAAACAAAAAACAATTGCGTCCAGCGAATTTATTTATTACACTGCTTTTGTTGGTATAATCTTCAAATTACGCTTATTGTATTCACTCGACATTTTAATCAGGACATCAAAGGGTTTATCCCATTGGCGGTAAAATTACATCAAATCAATAGAAATCCCGTAGCACGCTGCCCGTTATCCGTCCGTACAGTCATGGTCCTGTCTTGATTCTAAATAAAGCCATCAATGTCCAGAACTATGGACATGACCCAAGGCTAGAATTATATGTCATTTCGTTTCGTTTTAATAAAAGAGCCAGGACATTACAAAAATTATGGCAAAAACAGACGGTGCTCCTAGTAAAAGGAGGGATTCATATGAAAAACGTCACTTTGACTGATCACTCTTGGAAACCATGGAACCTTTACACCTTACGCCAGCTGTCCATGAATCACTTATAGTATATACCTTGTAGTATAGCTTTCTGCATCAAATCATATCTAATGTAATGTTTTGGAGGCATAGATCTTGTTTTTGGCACCATAAAAGACTAGAATGTTTGAAATATTACAAGGAAGCTAATATTTTTTAAATCTTAAAACTGCTTTTAATGGCATATAATCATAATCTTGTAGCTAAACAATGTCAGATTGTTTTAGTTTAAGCAACCTATACAGCTATATTTATACTAAAATCCATCTTTCCCTCAGCCATATAGCCCACCAGAGTTTCAAAATAGCAATGTTTATGTTTTGATACTTGCCAAGAGATGCGTTATCGCTTTTGATTTGCATTTGCATATTCACTAGTCTTCGAGGATACTTGCGATCGAACCACCCATTTGGATAAAATATCACTTATTGAATAGCCTTCCCAGAGGGCATTTCCAATAATTCTTTTATGATCTACTTTGAATGTTTGTCTTTTCCCAAGCACTTTATCGTATATTTGTAGCTTGTTATGAGCTACTTCGATAACATAAAACAGGTTATTTACGTCCATGATGAAATGCTGCCGACTTCACTGTAGGATGTTTAGATCAGGCCACGTGCCAACTTTCTCCAGAATCATAATTTGCATAAACAAAACATTGGCCAGCAGAGGGGATATTTAGATGATTTCCTAAATTATATCAAGTTTTATAGATGTACCTTACTGTTATTTCTAATGCCTTTCCAGTAACCGGTAAAATACTTCAACACCAATATATAAATGCCTTAAAATGTCAGGTACAAATAGCTTTAAAGGTAAAGCTTGCCTAAGCAATTGATGACAAATAAAAGTCGAATGCAGTCTCTTTACTTACCTCTAGTATCCACGTAGCTCTCGGAGACAATGCGAGGAAACGGGTTCTTTCCCTTCAAGCTGAAATAGGGCTCTTTGAATTCGAAGAATCCGTTTAGCGTCAAATTGTGCTCGACGGCGAGGATCTTCATCTTTTCGGCAATCGGCTGCCATTTGGCAGACGATCCTACGACCATCGCGAACTTATTCCAATTAAAATGGCGCAGCAGGGCGATAATGGACTTAGTTACCTGAGTGGCCGGCGGCGAAGTTCTGGCGAATGTCGGATAGAGTTTCTTGTCTGACACTCTGTAATCTGTACATTTCTGAAAATAGTCAGACCATTGCTATTATTTACTGAGCTGTACGGCTATTGGCTGAAACAAAGATGATGCAACGTTTTTATTGGACAATTTGTACTCGTGATAACGTTACAGTTCGACAACAATTTATTTTTTAACGAATATAACCGAATAAAATGTTAACTACATTAAGTGTGTCACACATCGCGCACACACATACATACACATAAATAAGCACACATGTACACACATCCGCGTGCTCACGCACACAAAACACACACACACACACACACACACACACACACACACACATATATATATATATATATATATATATATATATATATATAAGCGCAGATTGGCACATTCAGGCAAACAAAATTTTACAAATACTATGAAGACATGTCCGATGTTTATACAGTCTAAATCAGCAATACTCAAAATCCACTTATATGTCAAAACAAGACTAACCAGTTAACTGTTTTAATATTCTGTTGGTAATCTCTATCATATATAGGTTGTAGAAGAACGTATGGCAGAAGAAAATAATGCGTGAGGAAAACAACCCTCGAGAAGCTAGATGCTACAAACTCCTGTGGGTGTTGAGAAAGTATATATCTGTCGAAGCCAGTGCGGATTAAAATATTTGTCTGTTGATGGGTGCTAAAAATGTATAATGAAACACTGCTTAATGAAACTATAAAGCTTATACACGGAGCTGTGTTTGTATTTATATTTTCCCCCCATATATCATTCCTTTACTATATCTCAGTATGAACGTGTGTTGCTGTATGTGTTCACTGTGTGCAGTGGTTTTGAAAGGCTCCTATTAGTAATGACACTTTACTAAAGCGATATCATCATCATCAGCAGCAGCAGCAGCAGCAGCAGCAGCATCATAATCATCATTATATCATTAATTGGTGACTTCTTCGTGTACAGACTGTATAAGGACGGACCAGTTGATGGAGTAAGTGATGTCTCAGTTGGTAGTTAATGCCTATTACAGTAGACTAGGAAGGGGTTGATACTTGGTTCGAAACCACCGACTAGCCGCAGTTCTCTCACCCGGTAACTGGACGATTGGACAGTAGATGATCACCCGAATTGACGATATCGATTACGGTGGATTAGGCGCTTATGGTAGATAGTTTGAAGCCGCGTGCCCACTTGGGGGGGGGGATTGGTTGTGGCATATTATTCAACGTGTCTATCTATATACAAGAAGTCAATCGATAAGCAGCCAGAAAGGCTTAATAAAGTAACCAACAAGTAAAATGAAGTCACAAAAGAGCAAAAGATGATACAACAACAGATAATTTGACGGGACTGCTTCACGAGAAGGTTAACACCAGAACACTGAGATCATCTGGTAAACTGATCCTTGACGAAACTCTAAATCTATGGACTGAATACGGTTGGTGTTGCTACGCCAACATTAAGGACTAAGTCGGTTCGTCATAACAAAATTCCATGTCATCAACTGTTTATCTTTTACAACAAAACATATTTTTAAACAACATCTACACGAAGCTCCACCCAGAATGTATCCGTTTTAGTGAGACATTTTGTTTTAATAAGTGCCATGCAGGCACTAGTAGAACACAACCAACAGCAACAGCAGCAGGAGCAGCAATAACAACAACAACAACTAATAATAATAATAATAATAATTGTAGTAATTCTTTTAAAAGTTTACTCTTCTTCCTTCTCATCAACAACAACAAACAACAACAACGTCCTTATAGTTAGTCCTCTTGCTGTTTTTGTTGCTGTTGCTACATGCTTTACTTATTATTATAATTGTTGTTGTTGTTTTTTGTTGTTATTATTGTTGTTGTTGGTGGTGGTGATTGTGGTGTTGAACACGGTGGTGGTATTGTTGTAGTTTTTGTTGCTGGTGTTGTTGTTGTTTTGATGTTGGTCGGGGTGGTGGTGTTGTGCTTGTTGTT
Organism: Paralvinella palmiformis; assembly: GCA_025642065.1. Lineage (NCBI taxonomy): Eukaryota > Metazoa > Annelida > Polychaeta > Terebellida > Alvinellidae > Paralvinella > Paralvinella palmiformis. Next base: position 510,645 of record JAODUP010000158.1, read on the forward strand.
GTTGGTATTGTGGTAGTAGTAGTTGTTGTTGGTGTCGTTGTGGATGTTGGTGTTGTTGTAGTAGTTGTTGTTGGTGTCGTTGTTATTGTTGGTGTTGTTGTAGTAGTTGTTGGTGTTGTTGGTGTTGTTGGTGACGGTATTGTTGGTGGTGATAGTGGTTTTTATTCTGGCCAATTTCGTGGACATGTAATTAATATATTCGTCGCTAAATGGCAATGAGTGGCTAATGTAATAAGCTAATGCTTAAATCGGTCGACAGGGGTCACTACTGTTGATGATGTCAAGGCCCTTGATTTAGAATGATGGCTGCCGAGAGCTAATATCTCGGATGAAGAATCACAGAGAGCGAACAGTCCATGTTTTACAGTCCAACACTTTACATAATTATCTCCCCTCCTCTCCCCCCCACCTTAACAGCCAAACCTTATTCACGGCGATGAGTGAGTCAGCCAGAGAGAAGGTCATTTAGTGTAGCCTCCTCTCAGAAGCCTCTTACATCATGCAGGACAATATTCTAACCGTTGAACCAATAAGCTGACCGATCCAGTTAGAACTTGACCTAATCCAAATACATGAGACGATGCTGCAGCGCAGCGTTTAGGGCATTACGCTGCAAACGTCCAGGTTCTGGGTTCGAATCTGACTAATACATGCGTTTGTGGAATGTCTTTCTATGGATTCACCTCTTGACTACTGACCCATATCAGATGAACTACATACATTTATTTACATACCTAGCTATTCTCTATCACTTGTCTTTGATGTACTAATCTTTTATTGAGTATTTCTATGTCTATGCTAGCAGGTCATAAACTCTCTCTCTCTCTCTCTCTCTCTCTCTCTCTATATCTATATATATATATATATATATATATGTGTGTGTGTGTGTGTGTGTGTGTATGTATGTGTGTCCGTGTGTGTGCGTGCGTGCGTATGCGCGCGTTTCTCTCTTCGTAAACCCCCTCTACTTATCATCACGCCTACTGTTGTTGTCTATCAGCTCTTATAGCCGACAGATCTAACACCATCAAGTTTCACCTCTTCTATCAATTAACACCTGTTATGACCCGATAATGACATAATTACGATCAATGTCGTAAATATCTGATTACTTCAGACTACAATCTCTCTCAACTCTCTTCAATAGCTCATCGATCATCGATCTATATTGACCGGTTGATCGATACACCACAAATAGAGCAGCCAATCAACAAAAGGATATTATTCAACAGTGGCAGCTTGTTTACTTCACTGACAATGTTTATGAAAGCTGACTTAGACGCGGGTGTAATGTTGGAACGGGGGGGGGGGGTTAAATTATCGTATCTTCGGTAGATGTACAGTTGATGATGTTTGATGTTTACGGCCACGTTTGTGTGCAAGGCAGGCTAAATTGGCCGAGGTAAAGAGGCGAACTGGACGATGAAACACCCTTCACACGTGACCACGCCGAGATTTGAACAAAGGTGGTTGAGATCTGTGGCCAACGGCGTTATCAATTAGGTCACGGAGGCGCCCCCGGTAGAGTTACGGTAGAGGTAAAGTAGAGCGGTGTCGCTTTCGCCTCTAGATGTCTTGGTATGAGAACCTGACCCACCGGGCTCAGTGACTGCCCCCCCCCCCCACCCGAGAGTACAACAACAACACCAACAGAGACGCAGTCTCCAATAGGAGCGTATACAACTCTCTTCCGTGGCACAATAAAACACAAATCAGAAATGTTCAGACCTTTTAAACCTCGATTCTTATATCATTCAAATATCATCGCCGACTTTAGTAACAAATTTGTCTGTTTCTCTACAGAAACAATTCGATTTACTTTGAGCCGTTTAGACTCATCTCTGAATCACAACTGGGATATATGTTGCCAGGAGGAGGAGGAGGGGGAGGTCACGTCACGTTCAACAAACGCAGACGTCAGTTCAATTGGAACCCAGAACCTGAAGACTTGTTGGGCAACGCTGTAACCACTGTGCCATTGAAATGCTCCATCCGAAATTTTAAAACCATCTATCTTTACTTGAACATGAAATGTTCCTGTTTTACGGACACGTTTGTCGACGCTGTAGGTTAGACAGGTCGAGTGACCTTCATTTGTAATGAGATGAAGTGAGAATATGAAATACATTACCATGCCGGGGCTTCAAAAACCTTGCCATTTTGGCCACGGAGAAGCCCTTTGTGCTTTGGAAAATTATATATATATATATATATATATATATATATATATATATATATATATATATATATATATATATATGAACCGTATTACACACACACACACACACACACACACACACACACATCTGTCCTTGATCGTTAATCCTGTCGAGCCGTGATAGCGCAGTTAGTTAGAGCGTAGGACTCGTAGTTGAAGGGTCGTGGGTTCGAGGCTCCGGGAGCTGTAATGCTGTCATGTGGCGACTGGTTCACTCATCCATAAAATGAGAACTTGGCAGGATGTGATGGCTATGTGTTTGAGTAACGCTTTGTGCCTGTAATGGCATCATGCGTTGTATGCTCCCTTGGGAGTTGAGATGGGTGCTGGGTAGAAACAGGTCTGAGTCAGGGATAATAATACTGTATAGCACCTCCTAACTGGGTTACCCGTTTCCGGCGCTATATAAACATGCATTATTATTATTATTATTATTACATACACACACACACACACACACACACACACACACATACACACACATACACATATATATATATATATATATATATATATATATATATGTAAATTCACCATTTATTCACCATCTATTGTACTATATATCAATCTATATTAGCACGTTTCCTGTCTCATTATCTATCATTTTATCAATCTGTCTACTCATCCCCAAAATACCTCCCCCATCTCACTATCCTATCAGTATGTCTACCCATCTTTATTACAGGAAGCCTTGCGGCATATCGTTCCCAGAGAACGATCACGGCCGCACGACACACAATAATCCATCAATCCCGGCACATGAAAGTAAAGGACAAAGATTTGAACCTGGTCCTCGTATTTTATATTCCGCCACTCTTTCATTGGGCCATCATTAGCAATACATCAGCTTCGGGAACAAGATGGGATGGAGGAGGGCTTGACACAAATGTTGCTGTGAGATAGAGATTACGATCGTTCTGGGAGACATCTGGATCCTGATTGAGAATAACAGATCAGATGGAGAGATCTAAGGTGATAAATCAAAGATGGCGACATTGATGTTAGTATATAGACTGGGAACACAAACATTTATGGATCGAGACCAACAAACATCCTGACGGGGAAAAAACCCGACTTTTGAACTTTTGCTCACAGAACAGACTTTCACACCCTGTCACCGGATAGATGAAGCTGTACAATTCAGCTATCGCATCAACCCCCTTCGGGATATACTGCATCCTGCCGACAGACGCATTAGGAACAGAATCCAGTGTTCCCATTTATGGATAGGCTGACAGGCAGCCTAAAGGATTCGACTCCGCGACCTCGTAGGTTTTAATTTGACGCTCTTCTCCTTCGCATACCATGTGCTATCTTCCTATCTAGTCAGTGTGTGTATATATTATTCTCGATCAAGGACTTTATGAGAGTGATCCAGGCTTGACCCATTACATAAACATCATGCGAGGCTAACCGCCCAGGCCTAATCCCGTGATCCATAATCCTCATATATAGCACGGATAAGGTCGGGATCTCTAAGACAGACATCAACCATGTACTAGATTAGGATTCGGTGCTGTGGGAAGTCTGGATCCAATCTTACGCGTACAATAATTAAGTCAGCCATGAAATAAATAACTTGGGTTATAAGATGATTTATTAGTTGACACTTCGCCTAAGAAATAAACAAGAAGACTAATTTCCTGGATGTTTTGTTTAATATTGGGGGTGGTCACATATGACTGACCTTATACAGGAATCGGTTGACCATACAGAAAATGTATTGATGAAATAAGCATCCCGCATTCACATGCAACGGGGGGATTCGGTCCGGCGATCTAGTAGCGTGCAATGGAACGCACTATTGATTGCAGCACGATAGGATCCAAATCGTCAAAAAACTGCGTCCCTATCAATTCCATTCCGTCAATTCCAATTTTATAAGAGCAAATTTATCAATTTCAATTCCAAATCAAACAATTCAAAGTCAAATACACGTTCATAATCATGGCGAAACGTTATGCGGTGAATGTCTATTTATTATTAATTTTGTTGCATCTGGCCATCATGAACTGCTCAAATCAGGAATCGCCGAGATGACATTGTTTTGGTCTAAACGCTTTTATGGCTTCACTGAAAAGCCTTTTTACAGGTGAAGAGGAAGCCCGGATGATTAGATGTTTCTATGCTAGCTGTGATATTATTGAACAGTTGGTTTTCCTGAACAGTTCGTGCTGTTTATTGGATGTCACGTGGCACGTTGGGCACTTCGAGCATTACGTCCAACGTATCAATCGAAGAATAACAGTAGAAGTAAATACTCCAAGATGGACAGCTGAAGATGGACGTGATCAATACCAATTCCAATTCCAAGTTAACCAATTCCGATTCAAAATTAAAAAAAAAATTCAATTCCAATTACGAAATTGGGATTGACTATTAATTCCAGTTCCAAAATTGATTGGGCCCTGTCTAAGCGTTATCTATATTAAAATCCTCCCCTCTCCTGACAATATAATAATAATAATAATAATAATAATAATAATAATAATAATAATTACAAACTTCTATAGCGCCAATATTCTCATAAAGAATCGAGCTTATTGGCGAATCTAGTAAAGGGATAATGTCATGTCATAGTCAAGGTACAATTCAAAATTCATCAACAAATGTTCATATACAATTACCATATTAGTTTGTCGCTGTGTTTGTCACTATTTAATCAGTTAGTAACAGTTACCCAATCGTTTATTCAGCACAATAGAGTATTTGTTTATGTCCCACTCTGTGTACTGATATATACCAACAACACAATAATATCTCACACAAAAAGCTATCAAAAATTGTGCATGTCAAAAAAATTATTTCAGAAAAGATTGGAAACGACTCGTTCACATTTGGTATTTTAGATTGATGACTTGTGGTCTTAAACTTAATTATTTAATTAATAGATGAACAATCTAAGACCGGCGACTAATGATAATTATCAGCTTTTTAAAATTTTATTAAAACAAACAATTAATTACAATTATTGCTGATTTGAAAGCTCGAAGAAAATTGTGGTGTTTATATTATATTTCGTTGTAAATTGCTATTTTGTTATTTTAATGTATATTTCTTGTGTGTATATAAATATTTATTCTTTGAACCGACCTTAAAAAAACTAATCTAATCACTGATAGAAGAAAATACTCGTGAGTGGGTGTTTACGCTTCAAGTAGATAACATTTTTATCCTTCATGTTTTCTGATCATCTTCATTTATTTGTCGTCGTTTTGGGAGATCGTGGACATCCCTAGATGTCGCTCGAGTGGGACAATAGCTGATAAGGCCTGATAGTACTGGCTGACCAGGGCGACATCTAGTGACTTAATATATGAGATTACATGCTATCTGTTTTAGATATATGTTAGTGGCGCTGTAGTTTGATGGGTATATAGGCAATTGGCTTCTTGTCATGTATATACACACCGCACCACACCACACCACACCACACAATTGGTCTGTCTGTCTCTCTGTCATTGTTGTTGAAGTTTGCAGTGCGTATCCCTGACTGTAACCTATTGGACACAGGCGTGACTCCAACCCACCCCCTCTCTCTCTCTGCGTGTGTGTATGGGCACGCGCGCGTGTATCTTTTCAGTAACAATTAATTAGATGAATCTTCAGCATTATATTCTTTAACCCGATTTAAACTTTACAAAAATTCATCAGGTAATACAGCCATGCATAAACAGCTAGACAGACAGCAGACAGACACATATCAGATAGACACACATACAGCCAGGCAGACAGGCAGACATACACGCACGCAAGCATACATGCAGACACACACATACACACACACACATATATATATATATATATATAATAAAACAAATATATAAATATATATACATGACTGTATTATATTCAGTGTGTTAGCATAATATTAATATTGTATTTAATTAAATGAAACCTAATTAACCAAAGTGTAACAATATATTACGACTGATTTTATGTTTACCTTGTAAGGTAGGTTAATACTTCAAGTCTGTCATTAGACAGTATAATACATAGATTATAACACACACACACACACACACACACACACACACACACACACACACAATACTTCTACTAAGTTTCACCATTACACTAAATATCCCAAATATAATCTTTTGACTCTAACCTCAATTTTATCTCAATACTTGAGATTTTTTCAAGTTACCTTTCCCTATTCGTGTATAATTACGCGCCATCTCATGGCAGTTGTGTAATATTTCCCAGTAGGTAACAGGTAGCAGGAATCCATTAACACGACACCCCTCCCCGTGATTCTTCGCAATTACGCACGGCGATAAAAAACATGTTTTAGTCTGTCCCAGAGAGAGGTGGAGCAGTAACTGAATTAAAAATCAGTCACGTCTTCCGACGGGTAATTACAATTGGAAATGGTTTAGAGAAATTATTCTGCGGTCGCCATCTTGGTAGTTAGTGGAGACAGACAGCCACTTTCTCTTGGCTGAGGTAAGAGGCGAGGAGAAAATAATATCTCTCTGACGGGTCGTCCTCTATAGGAAGCGCTAGAAAGGGGCCGGAGAGAGAGATAGAAAACCACACACGTGCACGTACAAACGCACGCACACACAAATGCACACACACACAAAACAACAGTGAGAGAGAGAGAGAGGAGGGGATAGGGAAAGAGAACGAGTGTGGTTTGATTCATCTACGACAGAAGCGCCCCTATTGTCAACTCTGAGTAATAATAATTAATATTTCTCACAAATATCACGCGTCGATATTCGGTCATTATCTAGTATCGTGCAGACGTCGGAATAGATAGTTGTAGTTACAGGGATTGACCATTGATAACTGGTTGTATGGGGGGGGGGGGGATAAATATATTTCGTGAACTCTAGCCCTGAGCTTACAAGTAAAACAAAAGGCGAAGTTAATCAAATCACACACAAAATTGAGATATATATATATATATATATATATATATATATATATATATATATATATATATATATATATATATATAAAGGCAGAGAGATAAACACAGATACATACATACATACATACATATATACATACATATGGATGCCTCCGTGGTCTAACTGGTAGCGCGTTGGGTCACAGATCACTACCACCTGAGTTCGAATCTCGGCGTGGGCATATCTGAAGGGCGTTTCATCTTTGACTTCGCTTCATTACCATTGCAGGTCGCTTGGCCCATTTAGCTTACCATGTGTACAAAAGTGGCTGTAAAACAGCAACCATCATCCTAATCACATACACCTATACATACATAGAACCTTACAGACGCACGCGCGCGCGCACACACAGAGGTAGGAATGCAAACACACAGAAACCTCTGCAATACTGAACTAATTACCACATTAAAGTGACGACCTTTAGACCAAGTAATCACTAAATACCGAATATACTGAAACTTATCGCACTTCATTGTAGAGAATAGTTACCAACTGTCAACCGTAGGTCAATAAAATAACCTTACTAAATAAAATATAATTGGTTAAAGTGGCTTAAAAGTTGTAACCTTTTTCATAGAATCCGATTTTTTTCGTGCCGAAAGTTTGCTTCAATATAATTTACAGATCCGTAACAGACCAAGAACAAAGGACCTTAAATTGGTAAATTGTTTCCTGACGTATACTGTACATTCCAACACCGTCATCAACACCCAGTGTCGCATGCTGTTAACAAGTGTCATTCACAGGCGCAAAATACCCCCACCAACACCCCGTCACCCCGTGCATCAAGATACGGATTTATTGATGAATCATCCAGGCTCTCTGTCCTGCGTGTGTACTGTAAGATGGATATAATTTGTTTGAATCGTGTTTAGAGAAATTACATAATTACCTACTGAAATGTGACCGCGATTGATTGAGCTAAATTCGGACACTTGGATCTGACGTGACCGTCACTCGGTCTTTACCCTGAACAGAACGTGTGGCTATCCTAGCATTCGAAACAGGATACACCGGACGATCAAAAATCCCCCTTAATAGATCCGATTACTCTGGGAAGAGGGGCTGTTTGGATGAATTCTCATTAGCGTAAAATAGCCGGAAAGTCAATTAAATCTAATATTTTTTTGTTAAATGGCGTGTCTTTGTAATTATTTGCGCAACTAATAACATTGCCTAATGACGTCTCGTGACAATATTCCGTCCGCCATTAGATGTGCTTCGAAACCACGGAAAGTGAAATTACACAACGGATTAATTGATGGCGAATCCCTTTAAAAACAGTCGCCTAAAATACAAATCTTCATCCTTGCAACTTTTAAACCCGAGCCAGCATGCGAGAGACTGAGTTTCAGTGAGTGATTGAGTGAATGAGTGGGGAAGTTGATGGATAGAAGATTGAGTGAGTGGGTAAATGTGGAAGTTGATGGGTGCATGGGTGATTGGTTGAATGAGTGAGTGATTGAGTGTGGAAGTTAATGGATGGATGATTCAGCGAGTATGGACATAAATGGATGCATGATTGAGTGAGTGAGTTAGTTGGTGAGTGCGTGAGTGAGTGCTTTGCTTATCCTCGCCGTTGATAACACTAGAGATGCACATGACAGGAGTTCACATCGTTAAGGTAATCAATTGCTGGTGAGCTGCAGTGTACTATTAACTGTGTGAAATGTTTGTTTGCGTTTAGATCCCTATAAAGTTCTTTCACCTGTCTAACAAAATTGTGACAGTCTAAGAACTTCACAAATTTTGTATACCCAACTTTTCACCCTCATTCAGATACAGCAGCTTACATACATTGACGCCATCATCAGCACCCCAGATAAAAGTACATTTTCCATTCTACCAATTACGCTCCGATAATCCACGAAACTCAATTATTTCGTGGATTCGCGCCAACGTGCTGCGTACACTAGTCTGCAAACTATAACACTGAGCCATTTTGTTGTCAACATTATTTATGTTCAGTTGGATGCCAGATGAAGACAAATAGCCTTCGCTGATGAGATTTGTATGTTATAAGCTTTATAATATTGTCGCCATTAGTACGAGCGTGCGGACGTGCGTGCACATCGCCTGTTAACAGCGCTTCTGGTGATGTGTTATCTTAGTATGAGCTAATGGAGAACACTGTTTGCTAATGGCTCGGTGGAATAATGGCACGTGTCGGGATGGGGCTTCGTAGTGGGTACGGTAATGTGGCGATTTTGTGTAGTAGTGGATGAATTCGAGTCTGATTGGATGATTCTTTCGTTCATCTCTTTATTCATTCATTTGATTAGTCAGTCGGTTAGTCAGTTAGTCAACTTGTTGATCAGACAATTAATCAGTTATTCATTCACATGGATAGACATATACGCTCACTCACTCACTCACTCACTCACTCACTCACTCACTCACTCACTCACTCACTCACTCACTCACTCACTCACTCACTCACTCACTCACTCAATCAATCAATCAACCAATCACTCACTTACTCACTCACACATACATACATACATACACTCATTCACTCACACACCCATTCCCTGGACTCATGCTATCCAGGTACCAACTTTCACATTAAGCTGTGTTACTACGCAATCAACAAATATGATATTTTATATTGCTCTAAAATATATATCTCGAATTGGTAATTAACTTACCCGCAGCTGCAAGTATAACAGAACATTCATAACGAGAACAATAACACGTCCCAGGCTGTCACGGTCGAAAGGTTACGTTCCGTAAGGAACAGATTGAATATATGTCGAGATATTTCGTCCCAATTAATATCGTACCTCGTGTAGGTCGGTCACAATACAGAGAGTTTTTCGCTTTGTTTCGAATTATTTTACGGCGACATAAACCTCGGCAATTCGGCGTACGCGTAAAGAAACGATGGGTCGCGGTAGGATAGAATGGGCCATATTTATTGAGAACAATCGTCGACAACTGAACTTCGTCCGAGCGGCATTCGTCCTCTCCGTGGGGTGTCTCTTTGTTTGGAAAGGGTTTAATGAAAAGGGCGTAAAAGTAATAAACCGGCATCTGTCCCACGTTAGACCGTCATTAACTCGACCAACTGCTAATAGGGTAACCCCCTCCCTCCTATATGTCTGTCTGTCTGTCTGTCTGTCTCTCTGTCAGTCAGGATGGGAACAAACCACTCGGTACTCAATAACGTCGATGCCCAATCGTTAGCTAATCGAATGGCGTTCAAGGAGATTTGCGAGCGAAATGAGAGGACTTAATTGAAACGTATCGCTTCATTAGTGGACGTCCTCGCTGACAGCCGGCGGTCAGGTTACTGAGGATGACCAGCTTTGAGGATGGACAGTTGCTGGACGTCGGCAGAGGAGAGGGCCATTGTCCGAAGTCGGCAATGTTTACATTTGTCGTCAGGACCGAGGCAAAGAAACCTTAGCGCTAATGATCGAACTCGTTGTCATCAGTTGATTAAGGTGTGACAGGTTTTAATGGAAACGGATGTAGATGACTACCTACCAATTGAGTTAAATACACCAATTATATTATTATTATTATTATTATTGGTGGTTTATTATCATCATCATCATCATCATCATCATCATTAATGCATAATAAAGGTTAAAAGAAAGCAGCAGAAACATACACGCATAAAACGAAGCAGTTCGTAACTCCAAGTTGTTTAAACTTTCTATAGAACGATATCCACTGATTGCCGGTGTTTCTAAAACCGATTAACGGCCTTTTCAAATTAACTCGCCATTTATTCCGGAGTCTTCCAGGATATTTCCACATTACACGGCCACGGCCGTACACAGAAAAAGCGGTACGAACGTCCGCCAATTGGAAAGATGTCCAAACCTAATTATGTCGTTAGACCAAAGCCCGAGGGCTGTTAGCGAGCTCCGTTTAGAGATATGTATTAGTATTAGGGGATTACCGTAATTCGGCAAACGTTCCTATCTGGACGGTTTATTGTAAACACGCCGATATTTGCCCGTCGGAGATACACGACCAGTAAACAAACAGGGCCGTAATGAAGATGGCTGCGTATCAAACGATGTTATCGCCATTGAGATTACTCTCGGCCGACCTCAGCTTGTATGAAGATTATACATTCTATCAGGATTACTTCCTACGAGAATTACGGCCTAGCACGTATTGGAACTGTCCATATATTGGATGTTATTGTTGGGTATAAAGAACGACCAGTCGGCGGGAGATTACTATTTGCCGACAACGAGCAGCAGGTATCCGATTATGTAGGCCAACTGGTGACCGTTATCGGATATTTTATGCGACGGCAACAAGTTCCTGGTGGTGTTTACATTGATGCCGACATTGTGTGGCCGTAATTATGGCCGCTTCGTCTGAGAACTGGTAGCAATTTATCGGTTAATTTTATGGGCCGCCTCATCGATTACTAATATATTCGTTCACATGTGCTACTCAATGAGATAATAAAATCAGCTTCTATTTGGTCGAGATGTGCTACACTGTCCACAACTAACCCGATAGTACGCCAGTTTATATGTGCTAGCCAGGTAGACACCATCACATTATTGATAATTATGATGCGCAAAAATGCTGCACATTCGCCAGTAATTACTGACATTATAATTAGAGATCATAATTACTAATTATTATGGTATTTATGTTTTCCGTCGCTTTGGCTACTTTTACCAGCGGAGTTTTATCTCTCTCTTTTTACCCAAGTCATTCTAGCCCTATCGGTAGAAATTGAAGACACCGGCCTATAGGCTCCAGTTTCGGTGCTCAGTCCTACCGCCAGAAATAGGATGCATTCGCTCCAACTTTGGATGCAAGTAATTGACATGGTGCGAGCAAAATAATTGCCATATGATATATGTTGTAGTTATCATAAACAAACAAAAAACAACAACGCTTGATGTGATCGTGAACATTAGAGAGCTGTAGATATTTAAATATAGCGTGAGAAAACAATTATGATAACATATTTAACATTTGATGATGAACACTCATCCTAGATTGTATAACAAAACGCAACAAAAAAAAAACACAGTTAAAACCAATAGCAACAATGAGTTATTAATAATAATAATAATAATAATAATACCCGTAGTGCATCAATTTAATAAATATAATACCACATTACTTTAATAAATGTATACTTCTCTGCAATTGTTTCAGAAACGTTACTGAGTCCAGACGCAGATTACAGTATTTGCATGCATACAAGAAACAGTCCATGTCATGGGATATCTCGCTACGTAATATGATATCGGTATATTGACATTGCTGAAGCTTTAGATAGGAAGTGTATGGCGGCATTAGTTCTGCTTGACTTATCTGCTGCTTTCGATGTCATAGATCACAAGATCCTTCAAACTCGCCTTGAGCACTCGTTTGGAGTAACCGGAAGTGCCCTCTCCTGGATCAAATCTTATCCGAGTGACATATCTCAGTGTGTTGCCATAGGAATGACGACATCAGAAGGTAACTGCCTGAATTTTGGGGTGCCACAAGGATCGGTACTTAGACCACGTAAGTACTGTTTGTATTAAAAACCAATTGGTACGTTATGTAACCGACATAATTTGCTCTACCACTGTTATGTAGATGATACCCAGGTTTGTATGGCGATCATGCCCAAAACAACTTGGTCCGACGTTGCAAAGAAATTGGAAGCTTGTTTGGCTGATATCAGTACTTGGATGAGTGGAACATGCTTAAGTTAAATGAGGAAAGACAGAGCTCATTATCTTTAACCCAAAACATCAAGTTAGGATAAATGAGGAATTACGGCTTCAGGTAGGTAATAATACTGTTTCTGTAGCACCGTCAGTGAAGAACTTAGGAGTATATTTTGATACATCCCTGACCATGGAGAGGCAAGTAAATGCAATATCCAAAGCCTGTTATTACCAAATTCGTAATATTGGTCATATCAGGCGGTACAGCACATTGGATGCTTACAAAACACTGTCACACGCCCTGATAACATCTCGGCTAGATTACGGCAACGCTCTCCTGTGTGGTCTTCCAAGCACATTGATGACATGGCTACAGAAAGTACAGAAATCCTCTGCCAGGTTAGTCACTAGCACTCATAAAAGAGAACATATAACACCAGTCTTGAACTCCCTGCATTGGCTTCCGGTTATATATAGGTCGCAGTACAAGATTTTGATATACACCTTTAAGGCACTTCAAGGGACTGCCCCTCAGTACTTAGAGGAACTTGTCGTACCGTATCAGCCGACAAGGTCTCTACGGTCTCAGTTTGGAGCATTCTTAGCCGTACCAACAATACGTGGAGTGACATACGGTAATAGATGTTTCAGAAAGGCTGCTGCAACCTTATGGAATACTCTTCCAGTAACCATCAATAAGTGCAAGACTCTTGATACCTTCAAAAAGAAGATAAAAACTAATCTTTTTGTTTCAGCTTTTCCTAGCTGAATATATATGTATTTGCCTGGAAAGAATTATGTAATTTTAAAGATGTTACATCCATAGAATCATTTATTGTCAAGCGCCTTAGAGTAACCTTCTTACAGGCTATATCGGGCGCTATATAAATTTTGTATATTATTATTATTATTATTATTATTATGATATGTACGATGTGGCAATAATGCATTATCACATAGTTACCTGCGACACCTGTATAGACCAGATATAATTACATCTTGGAAGGACGATGTTTGTGTGCCTGATGTGTAAGCACGGTTCACATATCTAAGTATTCTACAATATCGTGTCTATACCTGGGGCTTAATTTCAGCCCAGGCATGCTGTCATTAACCAATAATTGAAGACTGTAATATTATATTCGCGCTAAAATCTGACAAGGAAATAGCAAACGGACGTAATAAGCCGACATGTAATTGGGAACATCATCAGCTGTAATTTGCCGCAACAACAAAACTCAGCTTGTCCAAACGTTTACGGTAAATACCGTACTAGTTCTAAGATAATCTACATCGTGTGATGTGAAGATCGAATCTTGATCCCGTACCATTTGAGAGGATGATGACGATTTATATAGTTAATTGGAATTGTCCACCCATTAAACTATCCTAATTTGGGTGGGTGGATTGGAGGTTGGGTGGATGGGTGGAAGACGATCACGCTTAACTTCCAAAACAGTCATAATATCGTTAGTCTTAAGATTCAGTCCACTTTAGGTTGGAGACTATGAAACAAGAAAATATTTGTCACCGAGCAGGGTATATTTAAATGCATCTAGAAATGACGATGATAATTATGAATAATATTTTACGGCCACTTTTGTGCACACGGTAGTCTAAATGGGCCCAGCAACTCCAAACGTAATGAAGCGAAGTCAAAGATGAAACACTCTTTAGAAATGCCCACATCGAGATTCGAACTCAGGTGGTAGTGATCTGTGAGACTATTTTATGAACTTGGAACAACGTTACACAGATCATGGTTAGAGAGGATACAATATGTTATAGATTAATCAACTTTATGTGCGAATATAACCACCAAAAAGAAGGGAAAAAAAGGAATATTTTTGTTAAAATGTTGTCATTAAGCAGCACTGTCAGTCCATCCATTCATCATACGTTAACAAGTGATATGTCGTGATACGCAAATAACGAAATTTCATTGAGGGGGATATATTTTCGTGTACACCCGTGTAATCTCTGTATCTCAACCGCCCTTATCACCCCCTCCCCCTCCCACCCAACCCCTCACAGTACACAATACGGACTTAAACAATGCCAGTAATTGCGGTCAAATGATACGATTTCTTATGGTAATTAGGCATCCGACTAGTATCATCGTATGCCAGCCTCTAACATGTCCGGACGCATGCCAATACTTATTTACGCCATCTCTTAATTAAGGCTATTCTCCTCGCCGGCGGACAGATCACGTGATCGCATCACCGTAGACGGATCACATGACCGACAGGCTGCGCCCCTCGCGGCAGAGGTTAACGGTAGACGTTGGGCGATGTTTCTCTGCACGATTCCTTTATCAAGTGACTTCGTGGACAATTCGAGGATTCTGTTCATAAACACAATATTTTCTCAATTGAGAACGGACGCCATGTTGATGGTGAAGAATACGTCTCGATTATATTTGTTGTGCATTAGTGGGGGGGGGGGGGGTGTACCGATGGTTAGAGCGTTTCGCTGGAAACCTTCCAGATCTGGTTTCGAATCTTGTTCATACCCGGGCTTGTGGGCTGTTTCCCTATGCCCCCCCCCACCGTTGTATATAATCCTAGGTGTGACTAACGTTAAGGATAATCATATAAACTCAACACAATCTCTATATTAGTATATTTACTGATTTATTGGGTCATCATTGTTGTCTAACGGATATTGAACACAGGCTTTTAAAATCCGACCTAGTTATCTTTAGAGGATGTTTCATCATCCATGTCGCCTCAATACGTTTTAGCTTATAATGGCATATAATGGATATAAAATAGAAACAGACATAAAGTTAAACATATATATGATACAAACATATAAGAAGAAAGGCAGACAAGCGCGTATGCAAACAGACGGAATAATAAACATAATCTATCAGCTGTTGACAAAATATATGTGGACCTAGAACTGCCAGTGACACCTAACGGCATTAACAAGCGAGCCAGTAGTCTTTCTGAAGCATTAGCGAAGATAAACTGAAACGAAATGAAACGGGTCCAATAACACAGAGAACTCATCAACACTTTAAGTAATTGCCGATAGTTGGGAGAGATTTCTCATTAAAGTGGAGATAGTCATGGGAAGTGTGCCTAATTCTGGCTAATACTTACTCCAGATAGATGGCTTTATCAATGTTATGCTTGATATCAGATCACTCTATACACCTAGGATTAGCGTTCCTTTAGTTTTCCTGAATGAATATCGTTGAAATAGCTAATTTTACTCTAGCCTTGGTTAAAATGTACCGAAATGGAAAGAAACACTATTATATATATATATATATATAATATATATATATATATATATATATATATATATATATATATATATATATATATATATATATATAATGTATCCCGTTTATTTGAATTTGAAGGGACCTGTTGTATAGTTACATCAAATGCATCAAAGATATATACACATATAACACCTACATCAAATACAGAGATAAAATAAGTGTAATTAACCGTTAATCACAATGGACTACTTTTACTAGTAATCAACCAACTGAGGCGCTTGCACTGGGAGTTCACTACGATTGTTTCTGTCGGTTTGTATTGCGAACAATCGAATTCGATTATCAGGCGCGTAATTTACATGAATTTTAAGTCCACGGGACACCGACATACCTTCGATAAACAGAAATTCGATTTAATCAATCTGGCAGGACCTATGAGTCACTTCGAATTAAGTGGCGTATTTGAATATCTGAATTATGCGTTTAATATATATATATATATATATATATATATATATATATATATATATATATATATATATATAACGTACACACACATGCACACACATACATGAAGTCAATCGAGTACGTTGGAGACTTTGAGATTAGCTGCTGAGACTTTCTCAGCTGCCGTAGCAGCAGCCCAGTTTTATCCTTCTAAGCATCTGTATAGCCGATGCAACGTACTAACTGATTTGTTATTATTGTTGGCTCGAAAGAAGCGTTTGAGGCGATATAATCGCTATACCTGAGACGGTAATGCCAGGTCACGTATCTCTCTCTATATATAATCCTATTACTCAACTGATGGCAGTCATCTTTATTGTTATCAGAGTGCTACACACACCTGTTGGTTTGAGAAACGATCTAGGTATTAAAGATAAAACGATAATATGGAAGTAGAATATTGTCACCCTTCCTAAGTTAACTGTATTCGGTATAAGATGGTGCGGGGTGATTGGCTGAAATATGGTCTGTCTCCGCTCGTGACAGGTCACGTGGGAAGAGTACTAATTTCTGCTAATTTGGTGGGTGATCAACGGCTGGCTAAATAGGGGACCAGATTCTAGTAGGATGTCATGTGTATATATATATATATATATATATATATATATATATTTTTTGTGTGTGTGTGTGTGTGTGTGTGTGTGTGTGTGTGTGTGTGTGTGTGTGTGTGAATAATTGGTGCCTAGGTGTGTCGCTGCTTAACATTTCACTTTGGAAGCACTTATTCTTGCATATATATGTACGCATATATACCCATGCATGATTATACAAACGTGAATCCAAACATCCATGCATACCATTACGGACATACACACAGAATAGTTAAATAGATATATTTAAGGAAGAGACCTGTGAGATATTACACATCTGAGCATAATACTTGGCTAATCTTTTTCAATCCTATGACGAATTGTCCAAAAGTTGTGTACTTAATTATCTCTGGTAGTGCCTTTTAACACACTGGCAACACATTGGCAATACACACACCCACGCACGCGCACGCGTGCACACACACATACACACACACGCACGCACTACATACACGTACGGACACACACGCACTCACACGTACGGCCCCCCCCCCCAAACAGGTGGTCACATACGCAGGCACACATATACCCAGCAAATTAAATAACTGTGTTTTTTATGTTTATTTATTTGAGTGGTCATGTTCGATTAGTTTGTTTATCTGATAGAGTGTATATCTGATAATTGTCTTTAATGTCGTGTAATTTACAATATGTTTTTTATAACCCACTAAAAACTGTAATTCGAATTATCCTCTATGCAGCTTGAAAGCGCCAACCCATTAGCGTCAATAGTAGGTCAATGCACATAAAAGGTTACTGTGGTGAAGACCACATATTGCTTGTTCTACTTATCATCTGGTTCAGGCCTCTTCAGATTTGGCATATGGTCCACAATCTGTTGTTATGGTGGGGGACCATATCACAATGCCAAGGTCGCCATGACAAGGAACAAACAAAAAAGCCAAATATTCCTTTCTGGGGTTCTACGTTCTTACTTCGTAAATATACATTTTGATTGTCCTTTTAAATGTCTCTTTTTTCGGTCGAAATAGGTTTTTAAATGACATTCCAGGAGATCAGAGAACACATGGCAAATTCTTCACGACAGTGACAATAGTATGACAACAGAAGGATAGTTGACACCGAGATTGAGTAATTTCAGGTAGATGGTGTCGGTCTATAGGTGTACGACTTTAGGGGAGCACCGAGCCGCTATAACAAATTGTCGCCCAATGCACAATTTCTGTGTTTATATTACCAATGCGATCCCTTCGCAGAGATGGACAGAGTACGTGAGATGGGTTCTGACTTATTTCTTGATGTCCTAATGACAATGTCCAACGGCGATATGCCTCGTCGTCGTGTAAACGTTACGTAAACAAAACATCAAGATTTCAAGGTATTCAATTTGAGCTAAACCAAATATCAAAGACCACTTTATATCCAGAATGGAGAAGGAGCACGATCTTCGTTTCCGGTGATATGTGGTAAGTTCTCGTGAGATGACGTACGCCAGTGATGTGTGTGGTCCACTTTGGCTGACGGGCAACTAATTATTTATCTCTCTGAATGATATTTCATAAGCCATTAATTGAGTGGTAGACTTTCTGACTCTGATGGTATTGAAAGGCGACGCCTGAAGATTATATTTCAATTCCGCTTCACGGACGGCTGACCACGTTGAATTGTCCTGCGATTTCATTTCATTAAATGCTAACTTCGGACTATAAACAACATCTGAGACTTTAAGCGTCCTGTCAGTGACCACTTTCAGGGAACCTTTGCTCCATTTAACCGTGACAACGTCGTATTGTCAGTAGCCCACTTTATTACAAGCGAACGCGCTACTCACAACCATAGAGGCATCAACTATTTAGCTACAGATCTCATCGTGATGCAGACTAACAAAACTTGATCGCATTAAAGGGCTTCCTGTTCCAGAAGTAATCTCCTCAAAAGTATATATTTTTTTTTTGTTGTAATCACGGCGTAAAAATTAAACACAACATAAGAATTAAAACAGATAAAGAAACAAACAAACATTTTTAATTTGCTGATGAATAATCCACATGTAATATTGCGTAATGCAATAACTTAAGGACTAGAAAAGTTACGTATATTATTATCTTATACAAACTTCACTTTATTTGTGGCCAAGTGGGTCATTGCCGGAAATGGTCATGATATTTGGATGGGATCGGCATGTGAATCTTAATTATTATTATTATTATTATTTAAATCAATCAATTTAAAAGGCTTCATCTCACGTTTCGAAGTCGGAATGTTTTTATTAGGTGCAAAATCGAGGTCATGTTGACCTAAAAGGTTCTTATTTACCTCTCCTTTGTCATTCAGTAACTAGACCCGGATGTCTAACAAATTGAAAGGATCATAAAAGTAATCGCCATTATTTAGAATCCTAATATAGCAGTGTTCTGATACTAACTTTGTATCGCGGACATTAACAATCAGGTGAATCCTTGAGGCAGATAGTCTCTTCACCTGGTATATAAACCACACGGTATTGAATTATGAAAGTAAATGGATAATCAACAAAGGCAAATCAACTGTTATTTGAAAGGTTTGTCTAGACGCAGACCTATAAATAAGCTCTTGGTTCGAAGGTCTTATATTAGACTCCTGTATGATACTCAAAATCCTTCAGACTAAGTTAGCGATTCCTCTATGTATATGCCTGTGTGTTTTTTGTGTGTGTGTGTGTGTGTTTGTGTGTGTGGCTGTGTGCCTGTGGCTGTGTGTGTGGCTAAACGAGATGAAGTGCTCCCACACTTAACGTCTTAATCTATACCGTTTAATCTTAAACGTTCCAGTAGCTGCTTATTAGCATCATCATCATCATCATCATCATCATCATCTAATCGGGACATGTTACCTGTCGTAGATGGGCGTGGTCTAGTCACCTGTATACTAAATGTGGCGTTATGATATGTAAGAAGAACAAATACTAAGCCAAGAACCAGATGTCCCGGCGTAGAGAATCCTTTTGTATCCGTATATCCGGTGACCGCCATAAATTCGCCTCCTTCCGAGCACGATCCGGAATCGCGTGTAAGCGAGTATAATCGAGCGTAGAGATGAGTGAAGGACAGCGACACACGTCCAGAACAAGACGCCGGATTAGATTTCCCAATCGTTTCTGTCGTCGAGTAATGAGCCGTGAATGTAGCATGGGCGGTGGTGGCTGGCCTACGTCATCCATCTCCATACATCAGTCACCTTATCAATGGTCCACTTGGCCACAGCCCTGGTAATGCCACAAAACGACAATTGTCAACAACCGCCATCCATTGCCGGTCTCTGTCTATTAGCTGTTGCTGTTGAGATATCCAAGTGATTTGTCCTATGTTTGTCACGTTTATGGCAAATTGTTCGGCCACGAGAGACGACCTCTACACTTTTAATTGGTCCGGTCACCATATAAACTCTCGTCTGACGTGTATTTGTTCGGTAATTAGCATTAACTAAGTCTACTTTGAAGCGGCAATACCACCATTGACTGTATTCCATTCCTTACGGTGCTATCGTTTTGGAAACTGGTTGATGATGTGTATATGATGCCAAAACATTGAATATTAAAAATTTAGCGCTAATATTGGACCAGTTAAAAGTACGTTTCCATGATTGAAGCAGATAATGTTCTTGGTAATGAAAGTTGTTTCACCTTATATTTCACTCTGAAGAGATATATTCTTCCGTGGCAGAGCTGATTTCAATTCGTGTCAGTTATCAATGTGTACATAAACATACCAGAGAAGAAAAATGCAATGATTGATAATCACAAACTATAAAATGTGAACGGTTACATAGCAGACGCGCTATCTACTTAATGATATACGCCGTGCATACAACAAAAGGCATGAATGCTAGTAGTAATGATGATCCAGACTGGGAGATATTTATATTTCAGGACATCAGTCTGTCTCAAGTTGCAATCGGATCTCATATAACACAGTGTATTCCTAAGGAGTCTCCTCTCAGCCGTATGCTCGAGGCCAAAAGAAATCGTTGGCATGGCGAGATTCAATCCCGTTGTGGATCGGTTATTACTAAAGGCACTTCATGATGTTTCCTTTTAATAATTAGTAGTCCTAATTCATCACAGTTACGTTTCTTTATCTGTAAGGAGTTTTGGCCAAGTCTACGGCATTGTGCATTCGCCGACGTCATCGTTAATTATTTGTGATGGATGCCCTTTTTGGGGGGGCCTTTGTTCACGTATATAATTCATAATAATTGATAGTCTTGTAAGTCTGAGTCGAACTAGGTATCAATAGGTATTACTGATAAGGTTGTGCACATAAATATTCAGCAACGAGGGAGTGGATTCGACCACGATACATTTCATATTCTAGACCTCCACTCTACTACTGCACTTGCATTTTCCATATATTAACCTGGTCTCTAGATTCGTTGACATGGCTAATACCCAACTCCAAGGTACGAGGTGTCAACACACCTAATGCCTGACCTCTACACAGAGACAAAGTAGATATCACGAGGTCATTATAACATAAGCGGTGACAGTTATTGAAGAGGGTCGGGTCGGGTCGGTTGATGAAGTGCTGGGAGAAGGACTCGAAATAAAGGCCGACTGTCGCCGATTAATCAAAAGATGACAGGACAACTAGCACTAACTGCTGTCAGGTTTCGGTCTATATTCAAAGATCGATGTGACAAAGTGACGGATGATTTACTGCGGAAAATCAGAGAAATATAGGCCGCCATTTTTTCCCAGCGTAGCATCGGGATAGTATGAGGCAGCCGAATGCCATGAGCTTTGGGTTAGATATTTTTATATTCTCGGTTATTTATGGTCGTGACGTAATCCCTTCACCTCCCCGACATGATGTTATGTCGTGGTTGTTATAAGGAGGTCAGAAAAAGAGTCGCGTCCCTTTGCTGTATAAATAACCATTAATGCCGCTCCAAATCCATATAATTCTCGGCCAAGAGGAACGGAACACTCGAACAAGGTGGTGCAACGGTAGAGTGACCAATCAGAATGGGAGAATCGCTGCCTCTCTTTCATCTGCTCAAAAACCGACCGAGCCATGGATCGGTGAATACTTGATGGAAGAACATGGATTATTATTATTATCATTATCATCAGTAATACGACTATTATTGAAAGTCGTAAAACTGTTCGCTGGCCACCGAGTTGAGGACGACGCCATTTCTAATGTTCAATAAGCGGAATGAAATCTTCAGATGGTGATGATTGATGATGATTGTTGTTTTACGGCTACCTTTGTGCACATGGTAGGCTAAATGGGCCGAGCGACTTCCAAAGGTAATGAGACGAAGTCAAAGACGAAACAACCTTCAGATATGCCCACGCCGGGATTCGAACACGGGTGGTAGTGATCTGTGGTCCAGCACGCTGCCGCTAGACCACGGAGGCGCCCGAAATCTTCAGATGGGGAAATGAAAACGAAAACCTTCGTTGGTTGCGTTTTTGAAGTCGTAATAAGCTCGTATTAACACCGTGTATTGTGGTACTTAAATAGATTTATCTATTTATTGCCAATTTTACAAGTTCTAGGCACACGAAGAGGCAGTTTAGCCGCACAATATTTTAGCTTCCATCTTATACGTACGAAGATCCGATATGATAAAGTTTCGAGTTGTGCGAGCTGTGATGCTTCATCATTTTAAATGCGATGTATTTGCCATCTCTTTGCTTACTATTTGAAGATGGCGCAGTAATACGATAACTACTTTATTAACGTATGAGATGGCCTCACACGTTATTGTTTACAGGCGAAAAGTGAGAGGAATTGGCAGAATTTCTATCGATGGCAAAGCGATTTACATCCGAGATTCGCCAGTTGAGGTTTTGCAGACTCGACTTTGTATACATCTGAACCAGATGTTTACGCACTTCCTGTTTATTTGGGTAAATAAATGATCATCAGATGTTCTAATCAATTATATATAATTGATCTAACTGGTTAGATAAACCCATTCCAGTTATTTATGTGCATTCCGATCAACCATTTTGAACACCACATAAGTAGATATAAAATCTAGTTGTTTACCCGTATCCTATCCTATTGTTTATCAAATCGTCTTACACGTTGTTCGAATGTAATGAAGACAATCCATCTCAGGTAGGTAAATGAGATGAGAGAGCAGTTGTAATAACCTCAGAGGTGCTCAAACCTCGAACATATGGCTGAGAGAGAAACATCGTATATACACAGATATAATAATAATAATAATATTAATAATAGCCGAAATGACGTTATTTTACGTGGCTTAGTTACCTCAAATGAGGGAGACGCACATGGTCTGCAATTTACAGTTTCTCCGTGGGGACTAATTCTAGACGAATTTAGAATTTATGGTGGAGAAAACATTCCCAGTTGCCTGATTGGATGAAAGATTCCTCCTACTATAATGCCACGGCCTGGATTCGAACCTGCGACCTCAGAGATAGCATGACCCTGAGCAAGAAAGTCCCACGTTCTTATACCCACTAAGCCATAGAGGTGTTACTGTGAAACCTCCAGTCAGATCGTTAATAACAACAGATGATCCGACTCTCTCTAATAACAACCAGTCCATCTAGATACGTACCTCGTTTGCGAATCATTCTTGGAACGGCGATGTAAACATACCTGTTTATAAACGTGCTATCTTAAACGTTTAAACACATCCTAACTCTCGGTGAATACTATTAAATGTTAGCCGTTGAAGTCGTATAATAAATGTACGTCAGTCATTATTGCGATTAGCGTATCCTAGACAATAGGCCGGTAATTGTATTGTCATGTCTGACTCACCGAGATATATATAGAATATAATTGAACGACGAGAGTTGAACCATAATAACAACATACTCAGACATGATGATATAATAATGAGATATATAACAACAACGAACTAGTTTTTGAAAGGTCAACATTTTTAGGCTTTTAATTTCGTCTTCGCGTCGTTTGTATTGTTGTAGCTAAGTCAACATTTAACCGGTGATGAGATATTTTTATATTCATTTATTCATAAAATAATTGGGACTTTTTTTTCTGCGGCGATCATTGAGCGCGGAATGTCGGCTGTTCTGACAGCTAGACGGTTTGACACACACACACACACACACACACACACACACACACACACACACACACACACACGACGCACACACACACACACACACACACACACACACACACACACACAGAGTTTGAATTCACGGTTCGAGATTGCCTTATAATACACAGCTAAAATACACACACACACGCACGCACGCAAACACACACTATCTAACAATATATATGTATAAGGATGTTATTTTCCTATCCAACATCCCTGTTCAGGTTACATCTCTAGGTAGGCAAATATGAAATAAGGAAGCGCTATATGGTTTATTCCCATTTAAAGACGGGAATCTTGCAAATAAAGCTAGAAAATACTTCAACGGCTATAAAAGATACCACATAAATATGTATGCAATTACCGTCCACATACAGATTATCTATCTGAAATCTAGACAATGAAACAAATTCTAAATAAACCTTAAACCGTAGAATATGTAATGAAGAAATACTCCAAAACTAATTTTATCTAGCAATATTATTCGACACAATATTGCATTTACACTTATAAAGCCATTATCCATTTCAAAAATAGCGTTATATCAGTGTGAACACTGTAATAATACCATAAACACTTCAGATTATCTCCACACATAAAATCCCTCACTTAAAAGTTGCTAAAGTATATATGTATCACGGTGAGTGGCTGCTGAAATGTGAAATGGTGCTATTTTCCAGCCATATAGAACTCCTTGGCCACCCGCGGTAACAATTAGGTCATGAGGCTGCCGATAATGGCAACTGAGTTGTTTGATGTGAAGATGTCATACCACGATGTCATAGCAGGGGATAATCTTACAGTTGTCTGTCTAAACCGGATACTTCTGTTGTGTAAATGCGCATGCGCTGTACATGGTGCATGCATATACATATAATATAATTGTGTGTTAGTAACCGAGCGGAAGGAATTGATGAAAGAGCTTAGTTCCAATTTTTCTTTTCTTCCCGGTAATAAGCGAAATACAGGGGTTTTTGCCAGTAAAAACTCAAGTCTTCCAACAAAAAAAGCACTCGATGAGAATCATATGATTAATAATTTTTTTTTATTAGCTTTCTTTTTGTTTTATTTAATTTATTACCAAAATACAGCGTCGGGAATGTAGAGAGTTTGCCGTTTGTTTACGACTTATAATTAAACATTACTCTTTTTTAGCCGGGCTGTTTGTTGACCAACACGATCGGGGGACATCTTTTACTCATCTGTTTGCAGCTGCCAAAAGATGACGCATGACCGCCAATCCGGCTTCCGGTCTATTTAGGTACCGAGTAGGTAGTCAGTCTGCAGAGCGGGTGGATTCAAACCAAGGAACCCTCAATTATAACCCGCGACATTGACCACTGAGCCCCAACAGATCACATAACGAGCTACGGGAATTGTAAACGTTTTCTAAGTCTAACAACGTCGCGCATCAACCGAAGGAATAAAATGACGTCAATCGACGTGTTTTACGACAAATGACACATCTTGCGGCTGGACTTCACTTCCGGTCAATGCGTCAAAACAAGGAGTATGTCCACGGAACTGACGGCGTTAACTAGCGACCTCTAGAGAGGAACTAACACATATAACGCAGAGGAAATGTGGCATTACAGGAAGGCAAAATGTGTAGGTTCCGCTCTCCCTCTCTGACTCTCTCTCTCTCTCTCTCTCTCTCTCTCTCTCTCTGAGAGCTTCCTGTGGATATATACATGCTGCTTTAACTGACTGACTGGCTGGCTGATTGAATGACTGATTGACTGACTGACTGACCGTCTCACTGACTCACTGACTGACTCACTGATTCACTCACTCACTCACTCACTCACTCATTTATGAAATATATTCCTGCACGCAACATCACACGTTACATTCAATTAAAAGACGTATTCTATGTGAATATTGTGATGAAGCGTCCTGGTCATATAATCACGTTATGGATTTCATGTGCGTGTTGGAATAAAGTACACAAGAGCACGCACGCACAAACGCACGCACACACACACAAAAGGTAGGCTAAATGGGCCGAGCGACCTCCAAATGTAATGAAGCGAAGTGAAAGATGAAACACCCTTCTGACATAGCCCGGCCAGGGTTTGAACCCAGGTGCTATGGATCTGTCGCCAACTGCGCTAACAGTTAGGCCATGAAGCCCCCTCTCTCTCTCTCTCTCTCTCTCTCTATATATATATATATATATATATATATATATATATATATAAACACTCACATACACACATACACATACACGTGCGCGCACACACACCCGCGCTCACACGCACACACATACGCACACACACAGTGACTTACGTAAGAGATCATAGGTAAGTTCCAGGCAGCAGCTACTCTAGCCTCCACATCACAAGAGTCCTCAGGACCGAAGAAGGCCACGGCTCCGTGCTGCCATTGTAACGTCAACTCCCGAGTACCATTCAGGGTATCCAGATTGGTATCCGACCAGATGAACTCCAGCTTGTGTCCAGATAACAATCCTGGATCGTTGTTCACCTGTTGTACCGCTATAGTCATCGCTCCGGATATGATGCGACCCTGTTTGAAGGACGTGTGCTGGGCGCTGTAGTCGGCGGTAAGGTAACCAATTATGAAGGTGTCAGATCCTGCTATCCGGAACCAACTTACGATAACGAGCAACAGGGACAGTTGTATATCCATATTGAATAGTTTTCAGGAGCAATCCGGTTTACGACACAGGTGTGTATCTCCTTTGGAAACAGTTACCTGAAAGGTTGTGACCACACACACACACACACACACATACACCCACACCGACATACATTTACGTGCACCTAGAATCCCGTTAATAATTTCCGTTGTATCCGGGTAGACACACCTAGAATCTCGTAATCACTCTATGTGCCCTCGTAGAAATATCGAGGACCCTACAGGCTCATATCTGGGGTCATGCACATCGGCTACATCGAATTATGGATGAACATACCTGGAATCCCATAATTGTACAGCTGGGCATCTAAGTAAACGCGCACAATCCTATGAAGATCAGTGCAGGATTCTATTGATGTTCTCGCGGTCCTATAAACACCCAGTTGCGATATAAACACCTCACACTTTTTTACTAATAAAACATCGCCCAGTATGCTCTTAGATTCACCTAGCAGGGATTGACGATTTGCAATAGCATAATATCCCCGGTAGGATCTCGTAGGTACCTATCAGCGCTGACAACTAGTACCTCCTTGATACATATAGTGGCAGTAACAACAAGAAATCAATCCAGAGGGAAGTATCCAGCTAATTACGCAATATTATTGTCGTTTAGATATGTTTTAATTGTTTAATATACGGCGACACCGTAGCAACCATTGGAATATAGTGCGCTCCTACATCATCTAAACGATAATCCTATGACGTAGTTCAGTAGCATAGACCGCCCTGAGACGAAATAATACCACGTTTGTCAATAATGCCGACCACCAATGTAATCCCACGACGACGTACAATATCTAATATACTCATGTCAAGAATTACTGCAAAGTACCAATATGAGGTTATCCTAAAATATGATCCTATGTCCTATGTCCCATGGCATTATCCCATGGCATTGCCGTACGTTATTGTCAAATAACGTTATCCCGTAACAGTTTGTATGACATCGCTATCAGCTCAGTGCCGCTAATAAGTCAATATTTGTCATTAACACCAATTCTAATGATTTCGAATACCTTCACCAATATTCCGACATCTGCTGCCACCTATCGGCGCTTATGGATCGCGCAGCCGTCAAGACATTTACTTATATAAGTGCTCTGATCGTGATCCAGATTCGTCAGAACCTTGGTGACTAGAATTGCCGCCGTGTGTTTTCAGAAGACAAAGTTTGCCGCTGTTATTATAACGATGCCGATGAGGACGGTAGCAGCTGTGGAGTAGCCTAAGCAGCAGCAGCGAGCGTTGAGGCGGTATGTGGTATAGTCTAGCCTATGTTTCCAGAGCTAACCTAGATATAGGATGTGGAATAGCCTTTCATGCGTTGGGAGCGCGCTACGGCAGTCTGTGGTGTAGTCTAGCGAGTATTGGTTGGTGCCGAAGCGATCTGTGGAGCAGGCTAGTCGATGTTGACACCCGGCAGAGGCAAGTTGTGACGTAGTATCGTTAACGTTGACGTGGACCGGTGGGAGCTGTCTAGCTTATTTGGATGTGCGCTAATCAGAGTTGTAGAGTAGACTAGTTCTTGTTGTTGTTGATCGTGGTTGAACCAAGACAGTCAGTAGTCTAGTTTATAATCATCATGGTTGTAAGGGTAGTTTGGTTAACTTTGACGCCAGGTTATGCGAGTAGTGGAGTAGTTCGGTCTGTATCGACGAGTGCCGAGGCGAACTGTGGAGTAGCCTGGCTGATGTGTTGACGCGGGTTGAGGTGAGCTGTGGACTATTGTAGTTCATTTGATGAGCCCGTGGAACAGTCAAGCTTGGACTGACAACTCTATCAAGTGACGGCTAATAGTTTGTGTAAAGTTTGTTAATGGCCACCGTCTGAATTATGCTAACTCTGGGTGATGGCTAATTCAATACGACTAAACACTCGCGACGAAGATAGAACACGCGTAAAATTTGTTCAGGACTAGATTTTAATCATGACTACTCGTCACTATCAGTAGAACATATTGATAAATAGACGATAATTTTATATTAAACGTTGGTTTGGTCGCTGACAGCTATTCAACAGGATTAGAGACAATGTGTCCAGCGTCTTGAGATGACTTTGACGCGTCATTAGACCTCTGTTAGCTATTGCCCACAGCGCTCCTAGCGGTTGTCAAAGTGAACATCCGTCAGCTAATGACACTGTTTATGGGCGAGAGTTACTGGTTGTTGTTGTTGTTGTTGTTGCAGCTGATTCACAATAATTGGGTTGTAGTGTAAAATGTATTATTGTTAGCATAATAAATAATAATAATACTAATAGAGTCTAGCGGTATCGTGTTGGACCACAGATCACTACCACCCGTGTTCGAATCTCAGCGTGAGCACATCTGAGGGTTGTTTCATCTTTGACTTCGCTTCATTACAATTGGAGGTCGCTCGGCCCATTTAGCCTACGAGGTGCACAAAAGTTGCCGTAAAACACCAATCATCCCCACACACACACACACACACACACACACAGAGTTTGAATTCACGGTTCTAGATTAACTGTGCCTGTGCCTTATTATGCACAGCTAAAACACACACACACACACACACACACACAATTAGAATCGAATGTATCCACAAACTAGACGGCCAATTGTATTTATCCTATCAGAAGTATAAAGTCTTGTAGAGATACGCTATTCAAGATATACTGTAGACGGTTGATGTGTGGGTTTTAGTATTTTAAAATAGGCTGTCGCTAAATAAGAAGTTTACTGAACGATGTTCACCATTTAGACGAATGTTGATCAAGAAGAAATCAACATAATTCGCTAAAACTGTTAGCTAAAATTGAAGGAATGTCTAATCGCTAATCTGGTTAACTGACTTAAACAAACTGACAGATGTGCAAACTGGCAAACTATTTTTACCACGGTAATTTATTTAGTAAAGGTGTTAGCAACTGTTAACTTGTACAGCTGATAACAGATTGATAAGGGATTAAATGGCAGGGTCTTGAAGGTTCGTCTTTATATGGCGAGGGTCGTGATGGCTCACCCTTATATGTAGGGTCTGAGATTGTGACGACGATGATTGATGGTGCTAAAGTCTTATATCATTTATAACAGAAATGTTTGGCTTATTCTGGTATTTTCTAAAGTATCAAGATAATTTAAACCAGCGTGACTTCTGCTTCAATAAATGCATGAGTGAGTAAGTGAGTCAGTATATTTATTAGCCACTCAACCATTCATTTAGGAGTATATATATATATATATATATATATATATATATATATATATATATATATAACTAATGGGGCATCGACAAAAATGAGCCAGTTTTCGGTGTTCTGGAGAATTGGTCTTCATAACCATAATAAACAAAGGAAGTAATGACTGAACGATGGCATGACATGGTGGTGAAATGATGAGATGGTGATAACATGAGATACAGATTCTGAGATTACGAATTGAGATACCTGGCTGACAATGTGCAACGGAGATGACGGTTTTGAGGCAACATGGAATGACGTGATGACGAGTTGACGAACTGGCTCGATGCAGTGTGGGCGGATGAGGTAATGGTGAAATGAGAATGGGCTGAAGCGGGGTTTAGGAGAACAGATGACGATATAATAAGATCAGAAGATGAGAGCATCGGGACGGAGTGGTCAGATGGGATGAGCAGACTACGGAATCGTGAGATGACTGGATCAGGACATCTCCGAACTGCTAGACGACGACCTGGATAGAAACGACATAATGGAACAGGACCATGAGATGAGGGCATGAAGAGATGACGGTGTGAGAAAAGCGACACGATGAGGAAACCACGAGACGATGTAACAATCGAATAATGAGACGATCGGGTGATGGTTAGAATCATAATATTAAAGATTGATAAGATGACGAAATGAGAAGATGACTCGATTATGGGATGACCGAATGATGTAAACAAGGACAAGTCGTTAATTAGAGACCGGCGATTGTGCTATCTCTATAATATAGAAGTTGATGTTGCTCCACGAACAAGAAATGTTATCTCTAATTAAAGTCTGTTGATTTATAACGGAAATATGGCAGAGATGATAAGATTACATCTTGTCCGGCTGACTGGGGCAGATTACATTGTGAGGCACACTAAAAGGATTACAATTTGAGTAACTAAATTGGACACAGAGAGAGAGAGAGAGAAAAGAGAGAGAGAGAGAGAGAGAGAGAGAGACACACACACACACACACACACACACACACACACACACACATCACAAGTTGCATGAGATTCTTGTTAGTCAAAGTCGTTGACTATATAATACTTTCTCTGGTTCTTTTAATGAGCAATGGGTTGATCATAAAGACGAAAGACACCTTTTAGGGGGAGTTTTATGACACATTTCTGATCATTTTTACCCTTTTTGATGGCAATTTGGCAGTATTGGATCAGATAGACGACGCTAAGCTATCTAATAGCTGTCAATCTCTTGGTCCTAATTAGATAACTCTGATGGAGGGAGATGCACGGAGAGCGTCCGCTGTTACCGGTGCTGCCCCTTCGTGATGAGGTAGGCCAGAAGATATCGGTGGATGACGTCACACCATACTTAAAACTACTCTCATGTGGCATTCTGCGTAGAACGTTGTGACACTGGAGTAGCTGGTTAATATGAGGTGAATCGGCGAAGTTAGTAAGATAATTTATGGTGCTTAGCATTTGTATAAGTAAATATATACACGCTAACTCGGAAACAAGGTAAGAGAAGATACGTTAACTACGACTGTAAACAGACGAAATAACAAACAATTGCCAATTATTTCTCTACGTTGTCGTTTTTAGTACACGATTTATGGATGTGTCGGTCTTGATGTTCTGAGTCAGTGGCAAAACATACAAGCATGGGCACATATACCACACAAACACACACGCGCGCGCACACACAGTATTTATACAAACACGCACACCCACGCCCACGCGCCCCAACATGTTTGCATGCACGCAAACATACATGCATACCTACCTACCTGCACGCACACGCACACACACACACACACACACACACACATACATACACACACACACCCACATATATATATATATATATATATATATATATATATATATAGGAACAGTCCCATGTGTAAAAATTACAAGTTGTTTTTATTAAGCCCACGTGTCCTTGGTATCAGCTATCATCCATTAATTGATGTCTTTGCTTTCTTATCTGACAAATATGTTATCGTTCATGACCTCGACCAATGATTCAGGTCTTTGAACATTAGTAACCGGAGTACCATCTGCCAAACGGTCGCCTGTATAAAGAAGAATTAACTATATGTGTCCAGAAATTAATTCCAAATGGGACCGGTGGGCGCCGCCACATTGTAGGACCGAATAGTCGATGACCCGCTCGTGTGATTGGCTGTGTTATTCAAGCAGACGACGAATGGGCTGGCATTAATCATCAAACCGATTGGGGTTTCCTATTCTACTAGATAAAGCTGATCAATGTTGCTTCCGTTTATAAATAAAGCACACCAGGATCGTATTAGAACTTCGAATCGAAGAACGTATGCACCTGGCAATTCAAATATTGTTATTTATTTGGCATTCATCGCTTCAACTATATAGCTGTATAATGATTATACAAGGTACAATGGAGGTCAACCGTCAACGAGTACTATGTTTTAATCTCCGATGTCATAAAACGTAACTTGACACATCTGTGAAAGAAATTATTGAATTATTTCTGGTTCAGTGACGAATATGGCGGCCAGTGAAATGCGAAAATTCCCCCCCCCCTCCACTCCCCCATTAAGACTAAGTAACGTCTTGTTAAGCAACAGCTGCTTTATGACTTATAATGGTAGGGACCGATATTCATAATGGAAGTAAATGGGATTTCTTCCCAAGAGATGGTGAACTAAGGCGGCCTTTAAATTACTGTATGCGTTTCGTGTGTTATGTGTCATGTCGCATGATGCGCTGTCAGAAACTGGCGCTAGATATTAGCTGAAGGTATGCTTATCAATGGGGGTATATGGTAATGGGTAATTATACTGTTTAGCATTCCCTCCCTCTCCCCCCAGGTAATTGGTTCACAACTGATTCAGGCACTGTACGGACAGCATTATGTTAGATTCATATGATCGCTCAGGGAAATGTACATCAGGACAGTAATATATATATATATATATATATATATATATATATATATATATATATATATGTGTGTGTGTGTGTGTGTGTGTGTGTGTGTGTAGTGTGTGTGTGTGTGTGTGTGTGTGGTTGTATAATATAATAGTGATATATATGAAGTGCATAGACTACAGATATTAGCTAATATTACCCGACATAAATTGATTTAACCCATAATTATTAACCAATATGTTAAGCTGTTCAGTTTCAGCAAAACTGAAATGGGAGGTTTGTCTTTACCTACGGCTCGATAAAACCAAGATACCTGGACTTGAAATTTGAGTTAATAATGAATCATATATATATATATATATATATATATATATATATATATATATATGAAATTTATGCTTTTAGTATACAGCTAAAATTGTATTGATTACGCTGGCAAAGAAATCAAAGCAATATTTCATGTTTGGATACTTAATCTCTCTATGTCATCCAAGAGCAGAATATTTCCCAGAAGGGAGTTTGGTTTCTATTAGTACGAAATGGCACAGATGCTAGAGTGTCTAAGTTCAGAACGGACGATTCATGTTAAGCCCTTCCCAGAGTAAGTGGTTGTCAGCTTGCCCGTTTACGATTACCCGGATGTTGTGGTGGTTCGCTTCATCTTGCTACCGTAAGATGATTGGTCGATGTCTTAGACATTTCACCGCCATCAATCCACCCATCTATAGATAAGGATCCGGAAGATGTAAGTGATAACCTATTTTGAAAAGCTGCACTTCACTTGAAACGCTCCATGATTAAGTCAGGAAATTCGTGTCGAAGTCCTCACATGTAAAAGTACTTAAATCGATTACAACATGGCCAGCCAGTATGGTTAGCCAATATAATCAGCCAATATGATCAGCTAATATGATCAGCTAATATGGTCAGTCAATATGGTCAGTCAATATGGTTAGTCAATATGGTTAGTCAATATGGTCAGCCAATATGACCAAAACCTACCACTTCGTTCTTTTCAATACCCTTGTTAGCAGCTTATCTTTGAAGGATGTTTCATCCACCTCAGTCCGATTATTATATTTATCAAGACAGAATACCGTTTTTATCTTCCATAAGAACCCTGTACATGTTTTATGACTCCTTGTACAATGACTTATATAGAATGAGTGAATGAATGAGTGAGTGAGTGTATGAGTGAGTGAGTGGTTCGTTTAGCCTCGATGATCAGGCTAACGAGTAAGTAAATTCGCCTAGCTGTCTACGGGATTCTAGCCCGGGATCCATCAACTTTTGGTCTGCCACGGACCAGCGACAACAACCTCCCACGCCACTTTGTATTGACTAGGACAGAAGGCCGCGTGACAGGTGTGTTAGCTTCTCCCTAACAAAGTGTAGATGATGAAACGACGTTGAAGACTTTGTCAACCAGAAATTGGTCAATGCTCGTGGGATCCGACGTCTCGACCGTTGTATAGGTGACGGGCTCGGGCGGCAGGTGCAGCTGGCAGGTGTCGCCTGTAATTGGTCGACGACTTTTTCACGACGGTTGCCTATAGAATCCTAAACACTTCTCCGCCACTTCTCAGCCGCGATGGCGCTGTTCTGTGTAATTGGTCCGTGACGAGTTCAAATTCGGCTATTTATAGACAGGTCGTACCGACTATCGAGGAACGAGGTTTTCTGCAACGAGAACCGAGAACGTTTCTGCAGGTTCCCTCTGTTATACGTCCGAGCTACTAAGGTAGGTTACATTTATTAGTAACTAACTCTTTTTAAAAACATATCTTCTGCTCCGGTTTTCTACATCTTTTTAGGTTTCGGTACACGACAGTCTTTGGCTGACGACAGTCACCTTTAAAGCTTTCGTTTGTTGTTGCCGGAGGAGGGGGGGGGGAGGGATGGATGTAAATCTTGCCGTTTTACAGCTACTTTTGTGCACCTCGTAGGCTAAATGGGCCGAGCGACCTCCAAATGTAATGAAGCGAAGTCAAAGATGAAACACCCTTCTGATATTGCCTATCTAGGGTTTTGAACCCAGATGCTATAGATCTGTGGTCAACCGCACTACCAGTTAGGCCACGGAGGCACCCTGGAGGGGAGTAAGAATTATGTTGTGGGTGAAGAAATGTTTCTACACATGTTATTAATAAATCATATTTCTGTATAATGTATAGGAACCGATTGAAGCCGAGAGGGATTTGAACCCTAATCCATGTTGTAAATTTGGTCAATTCTATCTAAACACATATAAGTCCTAACCTCACCTGTTAGTACGTAGGGTAATAGAAATAATAGTATATATATATTATTTGTTTCACTCAGGGACAGAAGTGGTTAAAATATATTCCTGATCCAAAGTAGTCGTTGATTAATTATATCCGTGATTGATGAAGCTAGATAATGCGAAAAAGATGCTGCCTAAATAACGGCTTTTCTGGTTACGTATCATTATATATTGTGATAACAGAATAAATTACTAAATAAAACCGATACACAGTTCCTTACTAATCCCTCTCGTGATCGGCTTCACAAATACAAAGGGTAGATCTTCGCAGCAGAGGGATGAGGCGCATGCTAAATGAAATATCAAAATCACAGTGACAGGTAACATAGTATCACCAGGTCACCATCGGGCCTGATACAGTCTTATACCCGGAGTTATAACAGTGAACATATACTGTAAGTCAATACGAACGAAATGAAATATTGGAATTCTTATCCAATGACCTTGACGCCACAAATTACATCATGTCTTCCTTTAGTGACAACTTAACCATAGACACCGCCCTTAGATAATATTAACATATACAAAATTAGTAGTTCTTCATCAATTGTACATTCTTCATAAAGAAAAACGTTTGGTATTTAGGGGTTCACGATTAACACTTGACTTTATTTACATAGATAAACCGGACCCGGTTTAACACATAACTTGATATATATATATATATATATATATATATATATATATATATCTTTGTTGACCTATATTACATGTATTTCATCTTCGGATATTTATTATTGTATTTTATCAATCCTAATTGATTCGATAAACAATCCGGAATGTTTCATTTAGGTTCAAGGTTATCATTTACTTTTCGATTTCCTATTAATTGGCGTGTTGAACCACAGATCACTACCACCTGAGTTCGAATCTCGGCGTGGGCATATCTGAAGGGTGTTTCTTCTTTTACTTCGCTTCATTAGCTTTGGAGGTCGGTCGGCCAAATTTAGCCTACCACGTGCACAAAAGTGGCCGTAAAACACCAATCATCACCTAATAATTGGCGCTCTACGTTTCCTCGTTTAATATCAAATTATACCTTATATAAAATATACGTTTGGCATTCCTGCACAATGTAAGTAGATTGCGCTACGAATGTCATATATGACTGTCATCATACCACCGCTAAACTATAGATACCAGGTAAACAAAACAAAAACCAACTAGCGAAAGTGTGAAATGTTTCTTTTTAATATACGGCTGAGCATTACATTCTCTACAAATATTCGCGAATATATGAAAATAAACATGTATCAAGTGCTTTGTTTTTCTTCTTATGTCGGTTATGTACAACCTGTGAAATTGAGAAAATGGCGTAATTATTACAAGTGTCACACATCGATACTGTTTATCAATCTAGGCTGAGTTGCACTGAGTTTGAGCACCGGAGAACACACACTATATGGACAAAATCCACATGAAAGCTCAGCAGTACACAGTGATATACAGAGGGTTGTACATCTTCCGTTTAAAATCAGAGGCAGTAGTGATCAAGTAACACATCGATGACAAATTGAATTGAAAATCGAAACCGAAAGTCCTATTGCGGAATTTATTTCCTATTGGATCGGACTGTGATGGGAATGCGATTCCAAACACAAACAGATGATTAGTATTCTCTGCGCCGAATTTCCTTAAACTGACGGTTGTCTTAGCCTATCAGATATTCCAGTATTTGCTGAACAACGACCACAAAAAACAGGACGACTGCAACAACCATCTCTGTAAACATATCTGGTTTACACAGGAAATGATTATCAGTGCGCATCATCTATATCGCAATGATTTATGACCTACAATCGTAGTATATGATATCCGGTATCCGGATCGTCATCATATTGAGGTGTCAGCGCTGCTGCTACGCGCCATCCCGTTGGCGATGCGGATCTCATCCAGTTCCGTGCTGTCACGGGGATGCAACAGTGGCGACACCTCATGGCTGTGCGTGGCGACGTCTTCCGGGCAATCCCGAGTGGTGAAGTTCTCCCATAGGGAATCCCGACGCTTCTGCTCGACGGGGATTTCATGTTCCGGAATGATGTCGTCGTTGAACTTGATCTTGACGGAGGAACTCCTTCTGGCCGGACGTCCGGACCAGTCCTTCTCTCCGGAGACTGAGCGAGGAGATGTGGCACCATGTCTCTTGTAACACGGCACCGACCGGATCTCCCCGGTGTTGACCTTCCGGGCGACGAGTCCGTTGGTCGGAGATAGCAGCTTGTCGGTCTCTATGGATTCTGGCTCCCTCTCCGAATAGTCCTCGGCTCGGAGTATTGGCAGCGATGAGATCTTCTGGAGCGTGTTCTGGCAGTGGGGATACATTCGCGACCGCTTTCCGGTCAACTGTATCGGAGGCTTAAGGCGAGCTATTCTCTTTGCTGGATCCTCACCAATCAACCAATACGTCAACATCTCGCCTTTACCCTGTAAACAACATATCCGAATAATAAAAGTCTTTATTTGGTTTTAAATAACAAAAACAATTGTACAAATTATGTGGAATTTCCACTTTGGAGAATAGAATCTGGCCTTTTAAAATACTGTCTGGTTTTAAAGGCTTTCACAATTGGTGCCAGAAGCTTCACTTTATACAGAAAGGAAACATATCAATAGATATCTTGTCCTATTTCAATTATACTACTTCAGTTGACTCAACACACGTATATATATGATGTTAGTGTGTGTGTGTGTGTGTGTGTGTGTGTGTGTGTGTGTGTGTGTGTGTCTGTGTCTGTGTATGTGTGTGTGCATATATATATATATATATATATATAATGTTTGCACTGTAGAATTGATTGTAATACCTTCATACTGATGTAACCTCGTTCTTCCAACTGATAGCCACCAAGGTGATCAAGCAAAGCTTTGCAATCAGCTGAGCAGTGAATCTTCAATGCTATGATTATTAGAAATAATTGATCAGGTCTCACATTTATCATAACGGTTATAGTACATCTATTATGGTTGAGACAAATATCATTACAAAATAAGGCCTAAAGTGAATAATCAAAGATTATGAAAACAGACTCACGCAAGCCATTCGACTCCATTCTTGATGCCGTGTTAACGGTATCTCCAAACAGACAATACCGAGGCATCTTCAGCCCAACAACTCCAGCCACACATGGACCTGAATTAGTGGACAACAGAGGAAAGTTCTTTTTATAGTAATTCTGATATGCATTCGTTGCGAAGACTTCGTTTCTATATTGTGCTTTGCATAATGAGAACGCTACTGTTTCAAGTAATGAAAAGTTAATTAATAATCTCCACAGTCACTCAAAATAACGAAGTTTGTCAATTGAAGGTACACTGACATAAAAAAAACCCATATCAATAGTAGAAAGTTAGGGTTAAATTCCGGATAATCTTTAAAAACAAAGTACGCCTGGTACAATAATAGACCCACACAGTATTGTTTTAAATGTAAATGTGTTCATCAAACATAAAACCTTCTGTTATTCGTAATATAATCGTCCACCTGAATTGATTCCGATTCTCAGCTTCAAAGTATCACTGGGTCTGTGACGTATCTTGAACCTTTTCAGGGCACCAAGTAGATGAAGAGACATTGATGCGATCTCTCCAGCGTGATGTATGCCGTTTCTGTTTGGCAGACCGGATACGACCATGTAGGCATCGCCAATGGTCTCCACTTTGTAAACATCATAATGTTCGACGATACTGTCAAAGGCCGTGTACAGGTCATTTAAGAAGTCGACCACCTGGCGAGAAATGGCGGTATATGAAGAGAAGTTTACGTAGTAGCATTGAAGGATGATTACACTTGGGTATAAATAGTAAATATGGGAGATTTGTAATTGGCATTTTGGCGAGAAGCAACACTCCAGGAATACATATAATGAGAGCAGCATCGGGAAATTGGAGACTGGCTGTCTTATGGGAAGAATAGTGATAGTGGTGATTATGATAACACGGTGATGATGATCATAAAGTTGAGATCACCTTTGATGAGAATGAAGATCGTGATTACACTAAGAGGTTGATGGCGATATCGTAATAAAATATTTGTTTTCATGAATACCTGCCTTTAAAATGTACTTAATGTTTTATATTTTCTCATACAGAGAGTCATCACAAAAATTAAATAAATACATTATTACTGGACAATGTGTTAACTTGGGTTATAATTTTAAATACCTGCATTGGTGTGCTTTCGGATGACAATGATGTAAAACCACAAATATCACTAAAATATATCGTCACCGAGTCAAATGCTTCAGCCTCAACTCGCTTTCCTGCCTTAAGCTGATCAGCCACCGACCTGTATTATAGCACAATTGGAAAATACAGCAATTAAGTGAGGAAAACACATAATACCTGAAAGTCTATTAGTCTTATACAGTGATATATTGTTTTGCTTACCCGATTTGATAAGCCATTAACGCTTTAATAAATAGAACATCAGTAAATAGATAAGAGTAATATTCCTACAGCTTACTATAATCGTCATATTTCGAGTGTTTTCCGCCCAAAATAATTATGATAAAGATATATTTCGCTAAAAGCCCAACCTACCCAGTCTAATGACTGAACGTCTTCAAACTCGATAAGCCAATTTTCTCAATCACACGGAATTTATTGTTGTTTTATATTCTATCTAAATTATTATAGGCTCGATATTAATTTTACCTCATTTTAAACGATGTTTGAGACAACAATAAATAATTGTTATCATGTTTCTAGATGTAACCTAATGAAGCGTTTAATGATGAAATCACCGTTAATGGCGGGAAGTATGATCCACTCTCGATGTAATGGCACCGGAATATTTCCGGGATAGTTTAGCTATCAGATAAGTTACACCTGCGAAACTGGTGTATTTTGCATATCATATAATATAAATTGATAATATTTAATTATTTCGTATTTCTTTTATTTCCTTTTACGAAGTGGTTGCGTAGCTGAGCATTGGAAATCAGTTCGCTGTCCCAATAGGTCCGAGCATTCAATGCGCATGCGCTGGCTCCCGAATCCGTTATCAGTGCACGGCCTCTTATAGGGGGTTTGTTAATTTCATGGGTGATTTACTGCAGGACATATGGTTGCCGCCGAGTGCTCGGATCTTTATATCCGCGTCGGAGCATCCGAAACAAGCCAAAATAGGCGCATGCTGGCTCAGTGCTCGGCTCTTAACCATCAACATACACGGTTCCCACCACTGTCGCGAAAGAAAACTTTCAGGTCAGTGGTTCCCAATGGATTGAGTGCTCGGACCATTAGCGACAGCGAACACGTTTCTGATGCTCGGCTAGGCAACAACGTCCTCCTTTTTAATCGATCACTTGATGCCCTATATTATCGCCCAGTCCGGTGTTTAGTTTAAGTTTTTGGTTACCTATGCTAATGGTTGAGAGTTGTTGGCTTTTGTTGTTGGGTAACCTCCAGAATTTCCTTTCCCCGTATTTCTTATATTATTATATATGTTAATGGATTATGAAATATAGCAAAGCTCAGTTACTTGCCTTACGACCCCGCTGCGGTAGTCGAAAGCATCCAAAGCAGATAGGGTCTAATGGAAAGAATTTGAACACTGTACGAAAAACACCGTCTGATGGGACAGCTTTACGAAATGGAGGTATTGGACTAAGAAATTGTTAGTCCATCTGTAACAAATCTGTTGAATATCTGATGTTGTTAAGGATATGGATCTTGGTGCTTTTGTCAGTACGGAGACATGGTTGACTGATAATGTTTCGGACCAGAAATGTGTGAATCTAGCTGGATATTCATTCCATTATGCAGGTCGGATGCACAAGAAAAGTGGGGGAGTCGGCATTCTACTTCATGATTCTTTGAAGTGTGAAAGCCATTTGCGATTTCAGAATATTTATTTGGTCGAATAAGTGTTCGTGTAGCTATTATGATATTATGGTACCAATTGATCAAGGTAAATCAGTATTATTTGTTCTTCTGAACCTGTCTGCTGCATTTGATACAGTTGACCATAAAAGTTTTGATCCCATCTAGAACAACGCTCCCAGAGTGTCTGTTGATGGTATTTTATCTGACGTTCAGTTTTTGTTATCTGGTGTACCACAAGGTTCAGTTCTTGGTTCTTTGGTTTTCACAATATATACCCGCCTCTTGAGATCATTGCACAGCGATATGGCATTAAATATCACTTGTATTCTCATGACCTAGCTGTATATATCACTGGATCCTGACAATTAGTTAAAATTCTCATATTCCTTGAATAATTTATAACACTGTATGACTCAAAACATTGGATGACTCAAACTTTTCTAAAGCAAAATGATAATAAAACAAATATTATATATTTGGCATGGCACCAGCATTACAGATGGATCCATCTCCGATTACTTCTAATGTGTTAGCAATAAATATATGGATTATGTTTGACAAATGTATTAACATGTATAAACATATCACATCAGTATGCCGAGCTGCCTACTACCATCTTAAGAACATCCACTGGTTAAAAGCATTCATGACACAAAAAACACACTTGTAACTGTAGTCCATGCCTTTGTTACATCTCGTATAGTCTATTGTAACTCTCTGTTATATGGAATATCGGAATATAACATCAATCACCTTCAGCGAATTCAGAATAGTGCAGCTCGCTATAGTGACAAATACTGGAACATTTGATCATATCATCCCAATTCTTCAAACCGTAGATTGGCTATCTGTTAGACAGCGCATCCATTTCAAGATTTTACTAACAACTGATAAATCTATCAATGACATGGCATCTAATTACCCGTGTGAATTGGTGTCCATTGGAATGTTACCACGAAAAGTCAGGTCATCCAGTCAGATACAATTGCAGGTGTTAAAGACATGTGGTGAGTGTGCATTTAGTATTACTGTCTCCACTTTGTGCAATAGGTTGCCAGTG
Organism: Paralvinella palmiformis; assembly: GCA_025642065.1. Classification (NCBI taxonomy): domain Eukaryota; kingdom Metazoa; phylum Annelida; class Polychaeta; order Terebellida; family Alvinellidae; genus Paralvinella; species Paralvinella palmiformis. The sequence continues at coordinate 552,726 of JAODUP010000158.1, forward strand.
GATATTAGAAATGCAGCGTCTCTTGAAAATTTTAAAGCCGTTGTAAAAACATAGGGGGTTTAAGGTCGCTTCCTGCTAGTAAGGGTACTTTATTAAGTACACATTATTATTATTATTATTATTATTATTATTATTATTAATTTAGTATGTCTTCTGGTAATATTAGTTAGTATGATGTTTCTCACTCTTGGTCATTAACTGACAAATTAACCAAAAAAATTACCTGTTGAAGATGTTAGAACTACCCCCCCCCATCCCCTGTGGCCTCCCTCAAGGTGTTTAGACTCCATCTATATGATTGCTATCTTGATAATGATAGAGGTAGATATACTTTCAACCATTCACTACTCATGTAATCTTCATCAGATGTAATATATTACATAGATCAGATGAAAACATACATACGTACACTTATTTAACTCTGATTCAAAGTTTTACAATGTTTTTGTAACCCGATTACATTTGGAATTTGCTTCCCTCATTTAGCTTTGTGTGTGCATAAGGATGCTAAAAGTTACACTTTAATTTTGTTGAAAGTAAATAGTAAATTTGAATGGAAAATGTGTCAATTCCTTCACACTGCTTGTAAAGATCTCATCAAAGTGACATAATAATACTAATAATAATAATAATAATACTAATAATAATAATACTAATAATAATAATACTAATAATAATAATAATAATAATAATTCAGATCTCCATGAGTTAACCCAAAAGTACCAAAACTACATAACTTTAGTTTTATGCGCCTTTGTTCTTTAAATATAATCGTTTACAGTATGAAGAAGACACTGCACATTATTCTAGTCTTGTTGTTACTGTTGTTGTTATTGTTAGTAATTTCATCAAAGCATGTGATAAATCAGTGAAGGTCACCTTGGTAACATCTGATGTAGCAACTCTTCGGTTCTCTTCTTCTCCTCACGGAGTTGGTCAGTTCGTTCATCTACAATAGCCTCTAGATTATTGGCATACTTCTCCATAATGGCCATCATGTTATCAAATATATTCGGCTTCCTGAAGTAGTAGATAAGATAAGACTATAATCATCATATTACTGGATGTCGGGTTGCAAACAGATAGAAGATAGACGTCTATAAAAGTTGCCGGTTTAGAGTTTTGTGTAATTATTATTATGTCATCAATAAAATAAAACAAAACACCGAATTGGCACATTAGTGTTCAGTTGACACATCTTAATACATAAAATCAATGTTCTGTTATTTGATATGTACGAATTGTGAACGATTAGAATTCTAATAACCTGATCAAAGCAAGAGTTAACTAAACTAAGTACAGTTATCTGTCTGCACAGTATATTAATGTGTTAGCGTGTAAAGCATAAATAAAGTAATTAAATTGCTTAATCTTCTGTCATACTGGAAACAATTTATATAATTGTCAGTAGTAAAAGGAGATGGAAGTCAGTACAGGTACTTTCCAGGTATGAGCGTGGCCTTAGAAAAAACACACTTAATAGCAGTAAATGAAGTCGCAAAGTCAACTGAGCCACAGGCACCTGGGCTGTGGTGAACAATTGGGTTTTAGGCATTTTAGAATAATATGAGACTACTAGAGTGGGGATAAAAGATGACTGTTGCGACGGGATATTTCTCAAACCACCAATCTGACACACTCCCCTTTCCAAAAACGTTAATTTCAGTTCTGTAAAGGTAATTACGATCACTGGCAACTGAATGCTCAATACGATTATAACTATGACGTTCGCGGTATTTGATTATGTTGTTTCATTTACGACTAAATCATTGCCAGATCCATAACAGAAGAGAGAAGAGCATTCGCTGAAAGCTAGTCTGCAATATCATCCAACAGGATTAATTTAGTAAACAAATTCGTTTCAAATTCTTCTCAATACGTATGTTAAGACGTTATGATGACATGACTCTTTTTTTTCTTTTCTTTCTTATTTTAAATATTTTATTTAACACTCACATTCCTTTCTGCATCGGTTTGAGCATTCGTCTAATTGTTTTGAATTCAGGTCTCGTGGACGGCTCTTCCTGCCAACATTCCTCTATACAGTCAGTCACAACTTTTGGTATCGAACTGAGAGCGGAGAGTTTTGGTCGGAACGGAACGTCCAAGTCCTTCTTTATGATGTTCAGGATTATATCTGCGTTAAGGAAACGTTATGATATACAAAAAAATGTGAAAGGAACAATTCATCATCCTCGGTTAAGATGGCTTAAATGTGCAATGGCTATAAAAGTATACTGAAAATACCCCAATAATAATAATAATAATAATAATAATAATCATCTCGAACTCTACCTGATATTATAGATATAAAAATCCTAATTACTGGAGGGTAGCCATTACGGTTTCCTCACGATATCTGACGTCAGATAGCGCAAGGATTAAGTAGCCATCAAGTCAGGTCATAGACGCTCTGACTTCGCCATTGTCGTGACCAGAGCCCCCCCCCCCCTCTCCACGTGCTCAACCTACTAACTACTATTCGCTGACACCGTCGTCGGTTCATTTACATAAATATGATAGCTGAGTAAACACTTCGTGTTACACGAGTACAAACATAAGGAGTTTCAGTATGTAGTTATCTTCAGCTATTTCATTAATATACGAAGCTGTTTGGGTCAACTACGCTTTAATATTAATAAATGCGCGTTTATTCTGAAATCACATGTTTGGCTAACTCCTGCCTACATTGTTATAACCAGGTAATATAAACAGCTTGTATTAACTTTAACTGGATTATTTAATATGTAGTTATTCGTGTTCGTTTTTTGACATCATTTATAATGTGTGCGAGTATATTTCTATTAGTTCTGAAAATTTGAAAAGAAGGTGGACTGTTCTTTTAAGTACATCCTTCTCTGGGAATAATAACCATTAATATGAACCCTAACATAATAATAATAATAATAATAATAATAATAATAATAATAATAATAATAATAATAACAATTTTAATAACAATGATTCAATTATATATATATATATATATATATATATATATATATATATATATATATATATACTGGGTAGTGTGCTGTGTAAATGTCATAATGAATGATGTATGTGATATTTAGTATGGATTAAAAAGTGTCGGATAAACGTCTTAGTCGACGGATATCAAATGAAATGAAAAGTGTCGGCAATTATCATTTGATATAAAAAATACACCAGAAGGAGACACCAACTAAGGAATATTCAAGCCTAGAAGTTAACCTTGTGTTCGTTGATTGTTAGTGCACAAAATTGAAGGTGAACGTTATGATTTAGTATGTCACTAGCTGATATGTGTTAGTAGATACATGGATAGAGCTACGGTCATTCAGTGTCCTAATGTGTTTAGCGGATGACAGAAAGATGATTAATTACCTTTAGGAGACATATCGATGTCGCCATAAGGTCCGGCCCGACCATGTATCTCATAGAGTATTATAGCAAACGAGTAGATGTCACCTTTACTGCTGCCACCTGGTGGAGGGGTACAGTTACGAAGTAGCTCTGGGGCGGTCCACAGCAGACCTAAATAGCATAGGATATTGCTCAATATTACCACAGGCAGACAGGCACGCACGCACACACGCACGCACGCACGCACGCACGCACGCACGCATACACGCATAAAATCTTAATTTACATAGATAACGTTATCTAATCAGGTAACTTACTTTGATAATAAGCGTGTTCCGTCAGTTCTCCATCACTATCAGCACCATCTTTAAACTGTGTCAGACCATAATCCGTTATCTTTAATACCCATCGGCTGTCTACAACACAATTAGATGACTTGAGGCGGCCGTGAGAGCCTAACTCAGATCCATGTAGAAAGGTCATGCCCTGAACAAACACGGTTTATATTATTAACATATACCTTAAGCTATTATAATAATCTTCTTACTAATATAAGTATAGCGTCGATTGGGTAAATTATCTTTAACTAAACAATGGGACATTTTGGCGACATTCTAGAAGAAACAGATATATTACGTAATAGATGAATAATGATATTGCTTATAGTTGGACCAGTAAACTTGGTTCAAATCCCTTAGATTTGAGAATTTGCAACAAATTAGCCTTCCTTGACTAGGAAATGTATTTAATGATGATAATAATACTATTAACAAAAACAATAACAACAACAAGAACAACAACAATAATAATAATAATAATAATAATAATAATAATAGTAATAATAATAATAATAAATTATTATTATTTTTGGGAGAAGTACTATTTGAACTACTAGTATGTCTACTGTTACTACTACTGCTACTACAACAAATACTACAACTACTACTTCTCTTAATTATTCGACCATGCATCTTTCGTGTGACCAGTACGAAGGTTAATCAACTCAACTGAACAGACCACCACCACTACCATTACCACTACTGCTACTATTAATATATTAATTATGGTAGTAATAACATACCACAACCACTTTTTTATATTACTGCTGCTACTACTACCCTACTACTATTGCTACTACTACTACTGGTGATGGTGATGATGATGATGATGATGATGATGGTGATCATTACTGCTTCGGCTGAGATATAACAACAACACAAGTATCCAATTTGATGACAACCCAAAAAGGCCGAACTGACCTTGATGATGTCAAAGACCAGTGAAGCGATGAACATGTTGTCAAGTTTGACGTCATCATTAGCCAGGATATCCTGAAGACTGCCTTTGGCGCAGTACTCAGTCAGGATACATATATTTCCCGGATCAATAGTCGCTCCTATGAAGGAATTTAGGTTGTCATGATGCATATCTCTCATCTGAAACACGGATGATGAAACAAAAAATGAACACAGAGCCATTACTGGTAAAACGCCGAAAATGATGCTTTAAATGTCATTCTTAACCTACAAAATCAGGTTATATATATATATAATATATATATATATATATATATATATATATATATATATATATAATACTACTGAAATTTCAACAGAATAATATTAATTTCCTAAAATATTATATGTTTTTAGCAATCTACTGAAATCATTGAGGTAATATATATATATATATATAATATATATATATATATATATATATATATATTAATTGATTTGGAAATTAACCGTAACATATAATACTATATGTGAACATGGAGTTATTCAATAGGCAAATACGATGTTCAGGTGAAACATTCGACGCAATTACTCATATAATTCATTACGGGTTAGTTTTTACTTAGTAGCTGTGGGTGTTTATTATTATTACTATTATTACTATTATTACTATTATTATTATTATTAGTATTATTAGTATTATTAGTATTATTCCAAAGTTTTATGGAAGATTTATTCATCAACGAACAGATGCCATAAGTGGGTTATCAAACAATAGTGATATTTGTTGTGGTGTTCATGCTGTATTTCGATGGGTAATATTATAATCCAGATAGCGGAGGTATAACACATCGTTCTGAGCCCATTTATTAGTCTCTGAGTCTCTTATATGAAATCTTCACTTCTTGTTCGAATATCAAACAGGATTCGACCTCGTAAAAAATTCGCATTAAAAAACAACCTGTAAAAACGTTCTATGATATAAACGTAATCGTATTTATTTTTACCTGTTTCAGTTCTTTGCGAACTCCACGCGTGAGATCTACACATTTCTTGCTGACTCGCTTGATGGCGACAATCGTACCTTTGTAGGTGCCGACTTGTGTAAAGACCTGCCGTAAGTCGAGGTCTGCCTGAGAGCTTAATGACACCATACTGAGTCTTAGAGCATTAGGTATCTGTGAAATAAAGCCAAAGTCAATACGATGGCGGCATGTTGTCATTGTTAGACGTGGTCGTATTAGGAAGGGCAGCTTCTTGATGGAGAGTTTGAATTGATTATCCGAAATTGGTTTTCAGTTTGATCGCATCTATTGATTAATAGCAACAAAGACTGAGTTGGCTCTCTCTCTCTCTCTCTCTCTCTCTCTCTCTCTCTATATATATATATATATATATATATATATATATATATATATATATAGGTTATACAGTAATTCATCAATATCGTTCTAGGCACTGAATGGCCTAAATTGTGCCGATGTGTCGTTAAACAACATTCATCATCCATCCACCCATCCACTCTATAGGATCACGTGATGAGATCCTTAGTAACGGATACAGCTAGAAGTGTGAAGATCTCGGTAAGACTAACATCTTCTTGTTGGCGAGCAGATTTAACTTGTCAAATAAAACTAATAAAGAGGTGGAGAGAACAGAGAGTGATTGTGTTTATGTGCTTTACAGGTGTCGGCAGGTTGGGGGTCGTGTATATATGTGTGTGTTCACGTGTGTGTGTGTGTGTGTTCACGTGTGTGTGTGCGTGTGCGCGCGCGTGTGTATGTGTATGAGTGTGTATGATGCGCGTAATGCCACCGGTACTACTGACATTGATTCACGCGGCAATATAACCAACTATTTGTTTTTCCACATTCATAACGTTCCGTGTATTACCTACCCGACTCAGTCCAATACTAGTAGGCCCATACTGGGAGGTGTGTGCTTTGATGTCTATATCCTTGTAGTCTACCTTCCACAACAGGCTGGCCAACTCTTGCTCGTATCTCCAGTTCCTGCGAACGACGAGAAATAAAACGTCACTTAATTACACTACGACGGCAAAAAATCCAACATGGCCGACGTGACGGTAGCTCTCACACGACGGCGGTTTGTCATCGGATTACGTCATACTCATTTCATATTATTGGAGCGGGGCGGTCGTCCCGACAAAAGATGCGCGACATCCGAGCCGTCGTAGTACGCGAAAATAAATACGTCGCGTCAGGTAGTCGTCTCCTTTGTGCTGCCGTCAATTCTTTGTAAAACATGTCAATAATCGAATTATAGAATGTTACCTGGATATTAATCCCTTTCAGTGATGAACTCAATACGCAGTTAGATATATAGAGAATCGAAGCGTATTGTGAGCATGAAATACCGATTCAAATTTTATAAATGATTTTTTGATACTATGTAATCGTTTTACACCTTACAGATGATACATATTGGATTGAGCTATTAGTACTTCTTATGGCCGCTAAGGTGATTGATTGATGATTGATGTTTTACGGCCACTTATGTGCACATGTTAGGCTAAACGGGCAGAGCGACCTTTAGCTGTAATGAAGCGTAGTCAAAGATGAAACACCCTTCAGATATGCCCACGCCGAGATTCGAACTCCGGGGATAGTGATCCGTGATCCGATGCGCTACCAACTAGACCACGGAGGCGCCCTTTGGCCGCTGCGAACGCTGAACAGAATCTAAACGCGACGATGTATACTGATTTTTCATTGTTTGTATGGATACAGTGCTCTGACGTATGTTGTTTATTGTCGTTCATAATTCTGCCAACTTCCTAAGCTGAACAATGCGAAACATTTCTGATTACAAATTCTGTATAACGTTTACATTCGGAAACTTGACGGGTCAATCCATGGGTGAGATATGTTAATTTGTATCCGAAATTGAGAATTAACCACGCGCTCTGTGAGGTTTACATTATATTCTGGTTAAGTAAAGATCCATTCAAATGTTCTTCGAGAAAATGGCATCAAGTTTTATTGCAGGAATTGTAAATACTGATACTGTATGTTACTGATTTAAATGTCTTTGTACGAAATGAATAAAATATTTATCACTGCGATCGAACGCCCCTCAAAAATATGCACATCATTATCAGGAGCTCGGACTTTTGGTACCGTGCGGCTTCATTAGGGACCTACTCATAAAGTTTGAGAAATTTAACGCGGCCTTCTATTCTGTAAAGTAGAAATATTCTCATATCTCTGAACGTCTGTGTTGTCAATTAGACTGCGTACAGCGTAAGTGAATCCTAGAGATTCCCTATCCATATACCGATGTTTATACCATGCTATAAGGAGAAACGTCTTCTGGATCAGTCTAATAATTTCGATAAATTTTAGCGATATGCGAACAAGAATCATTTATCTCTCGCGGACGTTCACTGATCTCATTCGATCATTTCAACAGAACCGTGCCATATATCGACCTTTTTCTTTTACGTCGACCACTCTGCCGATATCAGGGCGTAAGCAATCCATTCTCCCCATACCGGTTCATGACCTCTGACATGATTCGTTGGGCCATTCGTAGAGCCCCCACCTGCCTTTTAATACGCCTCCTCATTCTACTATTGCAACACGTTGATATTCCAAGCTAAATATATCTTCAGGAAATATATCTTCTTTAGGTCACACACAAAATTTGATGATATATTAGCGAATTTGGTAAGGACACTAGGACACTAACGTGACACCCATTTATGGGGATCTGATCAATAGAGAGAGAGAGAGGGGGAAGGGGGGGGGGCATATTAGATGGTACCGCATCCATAAATCGGTAAGCAATCATATCAGCGCTTCCGCATGATTACCTGTATCCCCATCTGATCTAATCTATTTTATGCCTTTATTCGGCATCATACAGTCATACCTGTTCATAAACATAAACTGGTATGATACTTAAGAGCAAATGAAGCAGACTCCATAAACATAACAGTCAGGCACAGAACAATTGTGTATAACCCTCAAACACTTTGAAAACCAAATATTCCTCATTCCCGTGTCTGTGTCAAAATGTCCAAGCCTCAGTTCTAGGTTTAAGTTCAGCTGATATTTCGGTAAAACTGGGAATGATGATTGGTGTTTTACGGCCACTTTTGTGCACATGGTAGGCTAAATGGGCCGAGCGACTTCCAAAGGTAATGAAGCGAAGTCGAAGATGAAACACCCTTCAGATATGCCCACGCCGAGATTCGAATTAGACGACGGAGGCGCCCACTGCGAATAAATGTATCTGGTTGAATTTAAAACTTGTGTTGTTATTATTAATATTATTATTAATATTATTATTATTTCTTATGCTATTCTTTCAAGAAACATGTTTATGCACGCGTTAGGTTATAAAGGCAATACAGCATCAAAATACAATGAAGTTTCATGACGGATGAAAGACCCTTCATAATTAGTCCAAGAATAGATATTCAACAGAAGAAGTCTGTCAGAAATAGATGACTAGATAAGTGATTGATAGAGCTTCTTAGCTTACTTCTAGAAGTATGAGATATATCAAGGTGTAGGTACGTGAACACCATCCATGGTACACATAGTGCTTAGAGGAGAGCGCTGTATACAACTGGACGGTTATGGAAGTCGTCTACTTAAGTGCTTAGAGTAATAGACATTCACAAATGAAACTTTGAACGAACTTATAAAAAGCCACAGATATCACAACAAATTTAAATGGACTATACACAGGTGCAACGATGCTAGAGATATTTCAACGTGACTCAACTGGTAGTTCACTTATTATATGATTCTCATTCTTAGAACTTAACATTCAGGTCATCATCTCGGAGTTCTCAGTCGCCACACCTACTCCATACATTGGTCACCTCAACTATAACAAGTTTGGTATTTCATGTTGGCAACTGTTATTTTTTGTTAACCGAAAACGTCTTTATTTTGACGTATCTCTCTCGCAGTGATGTTACTAACAGCTAAAGATGTAATAGTTATGTAAAGATTTATGAGGAGGAGATTTTCCAAATCGAATAAGTACACTTTATGTATAACGTAATTGTCTGAAAATAGGAAACATTCAGTTATGAGAGAATGCAATAAGCTTTTAGCATACAACTAAGAGCTAATAAGTTAGTTCGCTATAACTCCGTATTGTGAGCAAATAAAAATAAACGTGAGCGAGTGAGCTAATTATTAAGTGAGCGAGCGATTAAACCAGTGAGTAAGTAGGATTTAACTACACCTCGATATAAATTGGTCATTTAATATTACCAACTTCGTGTAATTTATTTCAGCACAACCAGATACCAAACGTAAACCACTAACCAGCAGATATTTATTACTTATCAAGATGCCCTCATATTAGATAAGATAACAGACTCAGAATGGGCGTCGTGAATGGCTAATCCATTTAAGCGCATATCAGATAAAGCATAGACCAGCCGACGTGAAAATGAGCAAAACTGATTCCTAAATACCTCGGGAAATTGTCCGTTAATAAGATAATGGTGTCATCGAGACAACGATGAGAGATAAAGATGATGCGACTAAGGACAACGATGATAAGTGGAAGATGTTAGCTCAGTGGATGATAAACGATGAATTGGCATCAGAGAGGAAATACTTTAAACAGATATGTGGGGGGCGCCTCCGTGATCTAGCGGTAGCGCGTTGGACCACAGATCGCTACCGCCCGTGTTCGAATCTCGGCGTGGGCACATCTTTGACTTCGCTTCGTTACCTTCGGAGGTCGCTCGGCCCATTTAGCCTACCATGTGCACAAAGGTGGTCGTGACGCATCAATCATCAATGGATCTATACTGATATGTAGCTTATCCATTAACCTCCGTGCTCTAGCGGTAGCGTGCTGGACCACAGATCGCTACCACCCGTGTTCGAATCCCGGCGTGGGCATATCTGAAGGTTGTTTCGTCTTTCACTTCGTCTCATTACCCTTGGAAGTCGCTCGGCCCATTTAGCCTACCATGTGCACAAAAGTGGCCGTACAACATCAATCATCCTCATCATTAACCGAGTTAGTCAGAAGTGAGTAAGGTCAGTAGGTGTTTTGTTTGACATCATCGACTGTCATACCTGAAACATACCGCCGTTAGATGTCTACCTAACGAAGTCAGATCATCCCACAGCCACACACCTAACGGTGCGATTCGATGCCAGGAACCGAAGGTTTGTCACACAATGTGCTACCCACTTCACTACGGACCACCACCACCCCTCGTACTAGGTATGACGCGATACATCATTGCAAATTGGCATATGTAAATGGCAACTATAAACAGGAAATAGTATACTCCCGTGGCGGTTAGCGTTTTATTCATTTACAGTCGAGTCATCCATTGAGTCAATTAATTAACGTAAGAACGACGAGTAAAGAACGAACGCGATCCGAACCGCGGTTTTTTCCCTCTTTCTACCCCATCATTCTACCGACTAAGCTACCACTGCCAGCCATAATAATAGCCATAATTCTTCATAATGAGTAATTACTTCTTGGCCCGATTCACGACAAACGGGGTCAAGGTCGGTCGAAAAACGGGAAGCAACGGCGATCGTTGACAAGTGGAAAAATACAAAAACAACATTTGATTAACCGCTTCCGGAGCAAAGGTAAGGCAAAATCGGGAGAGACAATATACAGGAGATTAAGTATGGAGTAAACTCCCCACAGATCACAGACTCGTGGAAGTACAATGAAGTGAAAAATTTCCAGTGATTTACGAGATATTAATTGACCCAAGGAAGCCGTTATATGGTTTGATATATGATGACAGATGGACAATATTCCTAATACCGGACTTGTAACATCATGATTCTGATCTGATCAAATGGATTTAGAATGGAATTAGAGAAATACAGGAAAATAAAGCTTCAAGTTCTGTTCTTATTGTCTGGTTGTGTACATTGAACTGAATAGCATCGCTACAGTTATTATCTAAGAATGCACTCAATCTGGCTGTCTATATATCTATCTAATCTATCTATATATCTATCTATCTACCTATCTATCTATCTATCTATATATCTATCTCAGTATCTATTTCACTTTCTCGCTCTACGTATCTGTCTTTCCGTCTATCTCTTTGTCTGTCTGTCTTTCTCCTCCCCCCTCTCCCTCTCTCTTCTCTCTCTCTCTCTCTCTCTCTCTCTCTCTTCTCTCTCTCTCTCTCTCTCTCTCTCTCTCTCTATATTATATTATATATATATATTATATATATGTATATATATATATATTTCATATATATATATATATTTTATATATATATATATATATATATATATATATATATATATCAATCAATCAATCAATCTCTGTGTGTGTATGTGTGTGTGCCTGCGCGCGCGCGCGTTCGTGTGTATTTTATATGGACTTCAGATGGTCTAAAATCAATAATTTACTCTCTTGTCAGTGATATAATTATCTTCCGTTAGTACTAGAGTGGACTATTTGGTGTCTAATGATATCAATATTGAGTCGTCCTTCAGTAGGTCGTTGTTGTGATGAAATGTTAAGAGTCATCAGGTAATCACTCACCTGTAGAAGATGATACCAATTATAATGACGAAGAAACCAATACCTCCAATAGTACCACCGACAATATGGACAGTGTAGGCTGGAAGTAAACAATAACAACATGGTAAATGATTAGAGGACAGACAGACAGACAGACAGACAGACAGAAGACAGACAGACACGTACATGTAGACATACATACATACCGACAGACAGACAGACAGACAGACACGCACGCACGCACGCACGCACGACGCACCCCAACTAAACGGACATACATGTATACATACATACATACGACTGACAGACAGACAGACAGACAGACATACAAAGGTACACAGACACACAAACACACACACACACACACACACCAGGACAAAATAGGCGTGGGGCGGGGGAGCATCACGATGTACATATGTCACATTGATGAGCCGATCAAAGAATACAGCGTTTCCATGTGACATCTGACCGACTTTATTCCATCATGTGGCTAACTGACATGACCCCATTCCAGCTGAAGCCTCTCTCTAACCGATAGTCGCACAATCTATATATAGTTCTCACACACTGGCATCTCTCTAAAGACTGAGGACTGACAGAGTCCATGTAGACTACCATGCCATCACTAGACGTCCAATATGTCCAGATCACATCAATAGTCGAATATTGCTCAGAGAATTGTGGTTCTCTGAGTTTCTCTATCTTCTCAGGGATCAGCTTCAGGATACAAAAGCAATTGGACTCATTGTGACCTGACCTAGCTAAGACTGCATATGTGGTGCTCGTCAGTAAGTGTATTGGATTGCCAACGCATGCATACACATACGCACGCACGCACACACGCATGCACACACGCATGCATACACGCATGCACACACACTTGTGTACACTTATCGAATTAACTAGATCAGGACCATATATGACAAATCTAATATGGCCGCCAACAGAAAGAAATTGTCAACATACTGAGGAGGTCTTCTCTAATAAAACATAAACCTCAGGAAATAGAATAGAATTGACAGTTTATGACAAATGACACAGATCTGATACACACGGACGGCCGAGTGACAAGGGTAAAAGATAACTTTCCTTTATTCGATGAATTGTCTCAAGGTACAAAAATAAATATGATAATGCAGTTTATTAATGGAAATCGTGGTGTCTGTGTGTGTGTGTATTGGGGGATGTGGGGGGGGGGGTTAGTAGGGTGTTATTAACTGTATTTTAGAAAACATGGCATACCATTTAAGGGAAAAACATGAAGGATTGTCTGTTTACGACGGTGTCAACTCCTTTGTTAATTGTCCTTCTGGAATGAGTGAGTAAGCGAGTGAGCAAGTTAGTCAGTGCTTTTTGGGAGCCTCGGCCTTGCTCAAGTCTGGGATATTTGATCGAAAGACGACTCATAAATAGAGCTATCAATGTAATTCGAACCCTGATCTTGGGTGTTTATGTGCCACACACTATGCTGTTGCTCTTCTCGAGGCATGCGCCATTGAGAAACTTCATTTCTTATAGTTAAATCCCGGTGAACAACCTTTCAAGGTCGTATATATTACCTTTAATATAGTCGAGTCAAGATTAATTTGTGTGTTTCAAGTCCCTTAACTTACGCCCAATAAAAGATTGTGTCAATTCCGATATGTGACAATCGGGTTCAAGATGATACAGACTCAAAAAAGATTGTGTCAATTCCGATATGTGACAATCGGGTTCAAGATGATACAGACTCAAAAAAGATTGTGTCAATTCCGATATGTGACAATCGGTTTCAGGATGATACAGACCCATGCAAGATTGTGATTATAAAAGTCTCCAATCTAGAATGGTTCTAGCCCCTGGAAGTAACCGATAAGCCGCACTGTATATGGTTCCTTGTCAGGATCCGTAGTCGAAGGGATCCTCGACATCCCCTCCAAATGTTAATTAGCTATCGATATTCTGCAATGTAACACTAAAATGGTTATAAATCAAGCTAACAGTATTTAGCCAACGATGGATTACCATTAGAAAAAATGTAGTAAATATCATTGTATTGGGCATCACTTAATCCAAAATAGAATCTCCAACATGTGTGCGTTCGCGCGCGCGTGCTTGAATGCGTGTTTGTGCACGCATTCTAAAAATATCATTGCCACATTTTTAATACAGATGACAATATAAAAAAGTGTCATCGGAAAACGTTCACCCAGTAAAGATAAACGTAAAGATATTATTATTATAAAAAGATGAGTTCGTTGCTAATTTATTTTCTGTCACGCTGACGTCTCATCAACAGTAACCGACATCGCGGTACCTCATCCCTGACAGTAAACAACTCAATATCTCCTCAGTACATTTATTTTAATCTTCAGACTCAACACTATTTTGATGGTTGTTTTTATTCGACGCCTTCCCACACTTTCGATTACTATAGAGTATCAGGAACTACGTGCGAGATAGATAGTCGATGGCGTACTGTAGAGATAACGCCAACATAGGTGTACACAAAATCTCGGATCACAACAAGATAGTGAGAAATGGACAAACGTTTGTAATATTTTAATAATTACTAGCACCTACGTCACAGTTGTTATATTCTACGCCGTATGTAACTGAGAAGGTGACTAATTAGAATTGAAATTAAATATGACAAACATGCACAATAGTTTATTTTCGGAGTTAAGCCAACAACAAAAAGAACAATATTACGTAAAACTTACTAGCAACAGGTTTATTTTTTGCTTGCTCTGAAACGCCATATACAATTATATACCCATCCTCCCCCCACCCATATATTGCCACCTCGATAAGGTGTCCATCTCACATACGACCAGGTTTCGTTTTCTTGGAATGGATTTCCACGAAATATTAAAATCGGTTTTTAAAATAAATGGTCACAATCAATGTTAATATTCTGTTAATGTCACATTAAGCACATCTCTAAATAGTGCACATCGTTTTATTCTGCACATTTTGCCGTGATTTCCTGTTTTCTGATTGGCTGATAATTATGATGGTCCGTTGATGGGTAATGAATTGTGTATAATTTCAATAGAAGTTTGTCGATTTATGATTTAATTTATATTTATCTCACTTGATCTACTCATAACCAGCTGTAATTACGTTTATGTTTTACATCGTGTTTTGGAACATTGTTAAAGTTAGAACAGTCAACTAATTGCCAAACGTTGTCTTTATCGGAGAAGATGTTTCGTGAATAACGTAAACTCTCAGCTGCATTCAATATTCGACAAATTCTAAGTAAAAGCATGTAAATTTGCTGTTTGGTGGCCACTTTTGTGCACCATGTAGGCTAAATGGGCCGAGCGATAGCCAAACATAATGAAGTGAAACACCCTTCAGATATGCCCACGCCGAGATTCTAACACGGGTGGTAGCGATCTGTGGTCCAACTCGCTACCGCTCGACCACGGAGGCGACCGCGAAGTGAAAGATGAAACGCCGTTCAGATATTGCCCGGCCGGCATTTGAACCCAGATGCTATAGATCTGTGGCCAACCGCGCTCCCAGTTAGGCCATAGCGCCGCCGACAAGACCATGACTGTAAACTGACGACATAGCAGACAATTAATCGCCAATATATTCTGTACGTTGTGGCTTTTAGCATAGACTTTATGGATGCGTGGGTGTTGATGCTCTGAGCCAGTGCTGTCCCATGCATAATGTATTCTATTACGCATACGCACGCACGCACGCACGCATACACGCACGCACGCACGCACGCAAATCTAAGCATGTGCGTATGTTGCATTACAATACAGTCTATTAAGTCCAGGCATGGAGCATATTAAACTGACACACTATAGACATATTTTGAGGATTTTCTTTGTCTATGGTTCTCAAATTAATTTTTTAGAAAACATACGCTGGAAGGGTAACTCTCTATAGAAAATATCTTATAAACGCACGTAGTTCGATTATAACCACTCACTTTAAAACCCGAAATACACATAAAAATACGAAAACGGTAAGGGGAGGGGGCTCGTCATACAGTAATTATTATAGATAATTATCGTACGTGATTGATTCATCGATTATTTTTATCCGTCGTCGATATATTTCTTATATATTTGATTTGGAGGCTCTTACACCGTTGATGAGTCCCACGATAAACGTATCTTGTCTGTTTTCGACTTAATCATGCTTACTGTTTCGCTAATGATTGTATTATACAATTAAAAACGTCTTCTTCATATTAGAAACATTTGCTATCCAAGTTCTAGGTTACGTTATATAAAAATAACAGAAACGTTTCCCAGGCTAAGCACATTAAGTTTGCCAGAATCCATAAGAGGGCGCCATTTCCTAAGGTCATTGTTATTATATATATATATATATATATATATATATATATATATATATATATATATCATATGATGATTGGTCTTTTATGGCCACTTTTGTGTACATGGTAAGCTAAATGGGCCGAGCGACACTTCAGAAATACACACGCCGAGATTCGAATTCAGGTGGTAGTGATCTGTGATCCAATGCACTACCAGTTAGACCACGGACATATATACATATATGGCTTATCTTCAGTGTCTCCGTATATTTGGTCTGATTGTAGAACAGTTCATCGTAAACTGATTGACGAGCTAATGTTCAACGGTGAAGGACGTCTTCCGTATAATGTTCTCGTACAGTAGGTGTTGATGTTTGACACAATGGCTAGACCAGCTGTGACGGGTGATAAAACAAATTCCGACAATCCAGACGTGTTATCTATTCTCCTAATCAATAGCAATACAAATGCAAAATAGACAAAAAACGGTCTTCTCCAGAACTCACGAACTAATTATATGTTTAGATAGCTATCTATTTGCTCGTACCACGAAAACACAACAGGTGAAAGTCGAACACCTTTAAACAGGCCGTGGACTTTTGTCCTTTCCAATTATACCTAACGTGTAAGACAGTCAGTGTTACTTCGGATTTCTTAAAACCACCATTCCTCCTTTAACGCACACTCGTACGCGTCGGATGTGGGACACCGCCGATATGAGGCAGTCTTCTCAACAACGCAGCCTCTCTTTAGGCGTTAATTTAAGTAATTACGTTAATTCACGCGCAGCTTCCTAGTCGATCAATTGTTCGGTCCCACTCGTATCAATATAGTTTCAATTACGAGAACCATCCTTCCTTAAAGGTACGCAGTTTAATATTAAAGTTCCATCTTTTAATATAAGAGAACTGCCTCCTGAATAACGGATCGTTCTCTTGTTGACAGTCTCCCTAGCAACGTGAAGATTACACGAACTCCATCTCCATCCGAGTCCAGCTTAAAACAATATGCTAATTTCCCTAAAATATGGAATTTTCAAAATTGAAGTGTAGAGCTGCTGCATTTAAATTTACTTGTCACAGATGATAGACGAAAATGTTTATAGTTTCCAAGAATACTGCTAACATTATGGCCAATTCCAGGTTTTCCATTACGACTTATTCCCAATTTCAAATGTGCGTATGTGCATTAGTACGTGGATACCATCATACAGGGATAAAATCCGTACAAAAAATGCATACGTTATTCTTACCTATCTGTCTAGTTCCCTATATATATATATATATATATATATATATATATATATATATATATATATATATAAAACGACTGGATGATACTACAATTAGACCACTGTGCTCCAACCCCAACAATTCGAATCGAACTAAGGTACCTGTGATTGTTAGATGTTGTTTCCATTGATTCACACCTCAGCCAAATGTCCAAGATGTGACTAGGGTAACAAGCCGCTCACTCTGTAACATACTAACAGACAGATACACAGACAGACATATGGACAATGACATAATAATTCACGCACACGTACGCATGCACATCCATACGCACACACACGCGCGCACACACTTGTACACCATACCTACTTGGCACTGGCATACATTTCTCGCCAAGAAACCCACACCGAGGTTCGTCTATTGGAGGCTTGCCTCCGATCCAGTCTATGGACTCTCCCTCAAGTAACTGGGGTTCCTAAACAAACAAAATAAACAAACAAATAACAATCGATAAGTGAAATAAACAAACAAACAAACAACGTAAATAAACATCAAATATAAATAAATAAATAATAATTTATACTGGACGGGTAAAGTTGAGATTACTGATTGACAACATCAACTGAGGGTGCCGCATCAAAGCTGAGTGGATGTAATGGCTGATCAGAAATGTCAAGGTGCCAAGTTCGAAATCTGAATACAATATGTTTGTCTTCCCTTCATATCGAGTTGACAATATTGCATACACATACGCGCGCGTCCAAAGATACACACGCGCACGTATACACATACACACGTACGGACACACACGCGCGCACACATACACACACTCGAACACGAACACACGTGCGCTCGCGCGCACACACACACACTTTATCCCTCTCTCGTTTCAACCGAAGCCCCTTTTGATAAGGACAAGCTTTTACCATTAGCGAGATGACCGACGGAGATCAGTATAAGATAGGAATTATTAGTTAGCCAGGTGATTATCTAATAATGACGCTCGCTTACCGGTAACTTGGTGTCATTGTGATTGTGGAGAAAGCTGCCGACGGGATACATCCCATAGCCATTCGGTGAAGACTTCCTGGCCAACAGCGTAAAGTTACCTTGTGAGTCGCCATTCTCGTCTATGTGATTCATGTAGCCCATGGCACCTGTTAGGGGGAGTAAAATGGGGCAAAAATTGAGGATTAATTGGACAATTAAGATCGCGCAGAATTACCTCAACATTTATCGTGAATAGATAATGCACGCCTTTGGGGGTGTATCAGGATGCTTCATAGGTGAGCTTCTAACGCGTACATTAGTTCTTACATTCACTGGGATGGCGTGTTCATATATATATATATATATATATATATATATATATATATATATATATATATATATATATATATATATATATGCTCGTGTTTTTCGGCCGTGACACTATAGTAGGTGGAGTTTTTCATCCAGCCAGGCAACTGGCAAGGTTTTCTCCACCGAATATGTCATGGGAACTAAATTACAGATCTTATTTGAGGTTGCCAGCCACGTTAAAAACTACCATTTCGACCATTTTATATATATATATATATATATATATATATATATATATATATATATATATACTCGTGTTTATGTTTCTTATCGTTAATATTTATGCTCATAATTATTCCTGAGTCTTACGTCCAAATATTTATACTCAAATTTATTTTTGCTACAATGTGCTCAATATTTATGCTGGTACTTATTCTAACTTCACCGGGTTCATTGAACGTTGTATGTGTTCGGTGCTTACGTACTAGTATTCATTCTAAGAAATGTGATATAACGAAATATTAAATTGTCTTTGTTCCATAATGCAATACACACACGTCACGTATCGATACACCACTTACTCAGGTACGATTTGCCTTTAATGTACTGGAGAATGGCCTGCCCATCGGATGGTAGGTACCCCTCACGGATCGCCTCATGAGCTGCCCTGGCGTAGATCCATACGGCGTCGTAAAGGTAGGCCGCCTCCGGTCGTAACTGTAATGATAATCGGCAATTTAAAAAAAAAACAGAATAACAAAAAGCCTTGGATATTGTTAATCCCGATAGACATTACCGCGACATGAAGACGCGATCACTCGATGCTCAAAATAGTGGAAACATCAAACAAATGCCATTATATTAACGATGTGCCGGGGAAGATCAAACCGTGAAATTTTCCGTTTGTTCGCCAGTTTTGTAAATGTTTGCATAATTAGTAGTTAGCGCGAGGATAGTTTGACCGAAATGAGCTTCTACGTGTAACTAATGACGCAAACCTGTTGTCCAGGAAACGGGCATCTCCGCTGTAGGCAATAACGTTGTTTTGGTGAGATTAATGACTTGAGATGTTAACTGTGTTTGTGGGTTTTTGTGGGTACTGACGGAAATTAGCATAGATACGGTGTGTGTGTGTGTGTGTGTGTTGTGTGTGTGTTTGTGTGTGTGTGTGTGTGTGTGTGTGTGTGGTGTGTGTGCGTGTGTGTGTGCGTGTGCATGCGTGTGCTTGTACTACTGTCAACAAAGCCAACTACTACTACTTCTGCTTCAACTGTTACTACTACACTACTACTACTACTATTACTACTATTTCTAGTACTGCTGCTATCACTACTACTGGTGGTGTTGAGAGTAGTATTAATATTAGTAGTAGTAGTAGTACTACTACTAGCAGTAGTAGTAGTAGTAATTGTAGATGCTGATATTTACTGTCACCTTTATGCATACGATAGGCTAAATGGACGGAACAGCTTCCAAATATTAAGCGCAACAAGAAACAACCCTCAAATATAGACAGGCTGGGGTTTGAACCCGGGCGCGCAAGATCTATGGTCGACCGCGCTACCAGTTAGTTTGTGGAAGCGCCTCGCAATGGTAGTGGGAAGAGTAGTAGTAATATTAGTAGTAGTAGTTATATATGTGAATCTCAGTTATAAAGAAGGTAGTTAAATAATGTTATACACCAATAGAAAAGTCTGTTACAATAAACTATTTTCATGGATCCTTGTCCATCAAACCAATAACGAATTATGTAAAATATTAAATTACTATATAAACGTAACAATTATCAGACTGAGTGATATTCGCAAAACGAAAAAAACCTTAATGAATATATAAATGTTGATGTTCACCATCACTTTTATGTAGAGAATATACGAGTTGATTATTAATATATAAAGAAACACTACAGGTGTTCTGTATTGATTTATCGTCTTTCATTATTTTTGCAGTTAAACGTAAGAAATATCAAGTGTCTTCATCCGTAAAGAAATGAGGCTTTTTATAACCAAAACCATCCAATAACAAGGCAATTGTTGACATTTGAATGCCTGTATGACATGTATTAACAGAACCAATGGAGAGTAGATGGCTGAAAATGTGTGAATCCCTTTTGGCCTTATTTAGCGGATCGGCCAAACATATATACACATTTAAAACTTTTCGCAGATTGTTGTCATAGAAGCGTAGAAATAGAAAATTAAATTTAAGTTTTGTTGATAAGCATAGTTGAGTGTGCCTTATAATCCTTGATTAAATAAATATTCATCAAATCAACGGAAATAATGGTGAAATTAATTTATAATATCAAAAATGACATTTATAACAATTTTTATATATTGAATATTAAGAAATATATATATATATATATATATATATATATATATATATATATATATATATATATATATATATATTATATAACTTGTGTGATATGCTATACATGTATGATATTCTACCTAACCAAATGCTAATAAGCAGCCAAAAAGGTTAGTTATCAGGCATTTTGATGGCCGATTGAGTAGTGCGCTGACTTCAGACCTTCGGCATCAGAAGTCAAATCCCGGCCTAGCTATGCCAGAAGGGTGTTTAATTTTTCTTCACTACCGTTGCAGTTCATTTGGCCCATTCGGTCTACCGTGCCGATACATGCTACCGTAGAACAAGAACGTTTAATTTGGTCGACGTTATATCAAACATAACAGTTATCCAATATAACTCTGACCATTAGAAGGTAACCAACGAGTATACACGTCTGTATCAGTTACACCAACATTACATCAAATACGGTTATATACGATCATTTAAATCCGAGTTTTGTAACTTTAATTAATTCCATTAGCCGAATTACACCAAAGCTGGTCCTTTCCTACTACAATTGAATCATAATTGTTTGGTTTTCCATATCCCAGTCGTAATTCTGCTTTAACCTACAACCATTAGAAACGATTCCATCCTTTTGCGATATACTAAGACAGGGAAGTTCATATATTAAAGTTTATTTCCCATTATCGAAATGTCTCTAATCCAGTCCAAATTAACCCGATTACCATCGGAAATAACTCATCTTCTTCCCGAGTACATAGTTAAACCATTAATAGAGTTTATTTAGATCCGGTTCCAGTTATTTCTGCCATTAGATCTAGTGGCCTTGATTCTGTGACTCTTTTGTTACAAAAGGCACATTTTCCAACCACATCCATTGCCATTAGTCGAATCACATCTCGACCAATCCTATCGTAGTTACGTGTGAGATTACGTTTTGTCTACGTGAGACAAATGCTGAGATTGATTGATTTGTCTGATTAAGGAGTCCATGTTGACCGTTATTATAATGAATGACTCTCTCTCACCCACCCTCTCTCTCTCTCTCTCTCTCTCTCTCTCTATATATATATATATATATATATATATATATATATATATATATATGCGTTTGTTTGTGTGTGTGTGTGTGTGTTTTTATGCGTGTGTTTATATTTGTGTGTCTTTGTGTGTGTCTGTTTGCGTATTTGTGTGTGTGTTTGTGAATCTGTTCATGTTTGTGCGAGTGTGTGTGTGTGTGTTTGTGTGTGTGCTTGTGTATATGTTCATGTATGTTAGGGTATATGTTCGTGTGTATTTGTGTGTGTGTGTGTGGGTGCGTGCGTGCGTGCGTGTGCACGCGCGTGTGTCTAATTCTGTGTCACTGTGTCTATTCGGAGGGGAAGCTCAACGAATGTAATTTGTTTTTTCTTCAAAACAAAAAATCTATCTAACTTAGAGAAGCCACAAATGTTATATTAGTTGTTCTGGAGCTGGACAGGGAATTATTTAGGCGTCAGATAATATTATAAATGTAACTGTTTTTTCCCTAGCATTGTGACAGACAGACAGACAGACAGACAGACAGACAGACAGACAGACAGACAGACAGACAGACAGACAGACAGACAGACAGACAGACAGACAGACGCGATAGAGAGATTGAAAGACGGGCAGACAGAGACAGATAGAGAATGAGACAGACAGACAGACAGGCAGACAGACAGACAGAGAATGACACAGACAGACAAACAGACAGACAAATTGAAAAACAAACAGCCAGACAGACAGCTAGACGGACAAGTCGACGGACATCTATAATTTGTTGAACAGTGGAAGGCTTTCACGTCGTTTTCATTACCTTCCCGGAAAGGTCAAACAGATGATAGCCTTAAATTACGGGACGGTTTTTGTCTTTATGAGAACAATTTCTCTCCATAGGGTCTCTCGTAGAGTCCCTCATAGAACCTCTCATAGGGCCTCTCATAGAGTCTCTCGTAGGGTCTCTCATCTCATAGAATGTTCCACATTGTCTCTCATAGAGTCTCTCATTAATGGTAATTACCGGCTAAAGTAAAGAAAACTTGTGCTTCTTTCTAACTCTTTTGTTATTTAATCTTCCGGAAAGTCGTCCTTTCTTTCATCATAGATCTTCTTATTCTTATCTAATCTATGTATCTCAGCAGGCCACAAGACAGGTTACACAATAACAATAACATCAGGTCACCGCCATCTTTACTAGTACTACTACTACTACTGCTAGTAATAATACTACTACCAGTACTTCTATCGGTAGTATTTCTGTTATCGTTGTAGCATTATTAATACTATTTCTAGTACAATTATTTCAGTTGCTACAGTTGCTATTAGTACTATCAGTTTGATGTACTACTATTATTATTGGTAATCCTATTAGTGCTATAACATATTATGATGCTGGCGATTATAATGACAACGACGACGATGACGACGACGACGATGATGATGATGATGATGATGATGATAATAATAATAATAATAATAATAAATCATCATCATCATTATAGCCACTAAGAACTTACTATTTTTAGGATGCCATCAATGTGGCCAAATGGATTAGTGAAGTTGAACGGTGGCGCCTCCAAGTAATAGTTAACGATCTCAGTAAAGTTAGCGAACCACGGATAGACTGGTGAGGCCGGAGCCACGAATAGGAATCCTCGGAATGCCTCAGCTACGTCATAGGAAACACCCTTTGTGTCCTTGTGGAAATACCCTGAAATAACGAATATAGTTCAGGTGAGAGCTCGGCAAGGACTAATGGCGCGGCGAAATGGCGTTGATAAAGGTGACTAGGTGTGTCGGTACAGGTGAGAGCTTAATATTACGTTAATTAAAAAAAGTAACTGGAAAGGAGTGATGCTGTTATCATTTGAAGTTGGCTGATACCGGTTCTAGAGGTGCTTATGTGTGCGAATGGGGTGTGTGCGGGTGCTGCAAACAGAAGGCGAGAGGGTATAAGGCAGATACACAGTTAGGTGCTGTCCCTGAGACAGAAAGAAAGCGAGCTAGATTAAGAAAGAGAAAGATCCATGGAAAGATCGTCCCTATCAACAGTTTTCATCATTGACGCAACATAATAATAACAGAATCTTATTCCGGTTTGAAAAGGGCACCTCTGTGGTCTAGTTGGTAGTGCGTTGGACCACAGATCACTTCCACCTGCGTTCGAATCTCGGCGTGGGCATATCTGAAGGGTGCTTCATCTTTGACTTCGCTGCAGTACATTTGGAGGTCACTCGGCCGATTCAGCCTACCAAACGTGGCCGCAAAACATCAATCATCATCATCTTCTTCATAATATTATTCCGGTTGGAAAGCATCTCATCCAGGCGAATTGAATTAACCACACGCGTTCACTTAATATGAACTATAATGGGACAAGATTGATAAACAACATAGTTTTGTGGCACTCAGTCGATTGATAGAATCGCTTCATAATTATCAGCCAGGGAACTTACCGTTAGCAGCCGGCCATTAGCAGACACCGGAAGTGTTTATGATCAGAATTCTTCGAGGATGAATCGCAGATGACACTTTATGACATGTTTCATCAATTAATAAGACCGACGTGGTGAATCTTTTGTTTTTTGTCTAGTTACTCATTCATTTGCGAATTGAATCCCGTTTTGTGGGCCGTAACAACTCCCATTAAATCAACCGATCAAATTCGAACTGGTCACCCATTAGATATTCTAATCCCAGATCTAATTCTTACGTTTATCCAGGAGACAAACGAGCCATCAAACAATCCACGAATACCGGACGCGGCTGGCTCTGAATCCCGATCGTTCTCATTCATCTTCGCCGACTCCTTTCCTAACATGCTCCAGTGATTTTGGGATTAGCAGATTTCAAGTCGGTTCGTTGTTTCATTCCTTTATCGATCGATAGCGACGCGTTTTCTTTTATTATCGGAATAAATCAGTCATAAACATCGGTTACCATGGATACGAAGCCCCATCCCTGTCCCAATCCAGAATTTACCTTCTATGTACTTCTGCGGGATCAGACGAGTCGTACTGTTTGGGGTCGACGCCGACCACGATATACTCGCCCGTGTCTAGAAGGCCCTTCAATCGGAGGGCTATCAGCAGACCCTCAAACTCGTAAAAGTCGGCCAACATCACATACACTGAAATGGAAGAAAATGGCCGAAATGGAGTGATTGGTGAAAGGTAATTGTCTTGTGACACATAGAACGAATGCGTGGTACGATTAGGTTTTGGGCCGAATGTAATCAGCGTGTTGCCATGTTGGACGCCGTCTATAGGAACCAGATAAGACATGTACCTTTGGGTATATATATATATATATATATATATATATATATATATATATTACACACATACTCATACAAACGGGCAGTGGAGGACACAGTGTCAGCCTGCGCATGTCTCTAATATGCAGTATCTAGATAAACATACAACAAACACAAATACTCAGCATTCAGATAAACATATGCCGTATCACAACACCTATCCACCTGATCTTACGGGGAACGATTTCGTCATAAATTAACAACATGTTATGAGCTGAAAATGACAAACACATATAACAATAGTGATGATTTATGTGTTTTATGTTGACACAAGTCTGCCATTACCTGGTAGACATTGGCAACATTTTTGCCATCACGACACTATCTATTCTCTCCCATAAACAACGGCACAGTCTCTGTGGTGCCAAAGCTCAGATATGACGTCGTTATATATGAAATATTTAGCCACGGCATGATGCTATGTAGAGCATTGTCCCTTATATTATCAACTGACACGATAATACAGTTATAAAGTAGAGTTGTGCTTAATAAATATTGGAAATAAATCTGTGGTAGATCGAAATAGGAGCCATTGCGTGTGTGTTTGGTGTGGGCGTGTCTGTGTTTTTGGTGTGTGTATTTTTGTGTATTTGTGTTTTTGGTGTGTGTGCGTTTTGTATATGCGCGTGTGCGTGTGTGTGTGTGTGTGTGTGTTTGGTGTGCGTGCGTGTGTGCGTGTTTTGACAGTATTTCGCCGAAAGACGACTGACTAGGAAAAGACAAATATGATTAAAGTTGCCGACAATGGTGACCAGATTCGAAATCGAACACTTCAGAATTAGCTCGCAGAGTTGCTACGCACTTGACAAAGTTGTCTCAGATACGAAGCGCAATAAATCTAATTCTTCCATCTGCTGGCTGATGTAGTCTGATTATTTCGTGTGAAATTGTACGCTGGGAGTAAACTGCGGCTTGCTACGATGGGATATATGACCCATGGTTATCATACATCGGTCGAGGAGCATGGCATCGATTTCTCTCTCTCTCTCTCTCTCTCTCTCTCTCCTCACACACACACACACACACACACACACACACACACACACACACACACACACACATCATATATATATATATATATATATATATATATTAATTTCTTGGCGCATGTCCCCGCCGCCCTGTGAAATGGCGCTGCCATCTCAGTGAATCAAAGTAGAATACCGTAAGTGGTCAAGCTAAAATGTGCTATGTGTCTAGAACCTTGTATAGAAGAAGAACTATATTTACATCAAGATAACAAAATTGATAACCAATATATTTATATTACAAAGACATAGGTCACTGGACCTCTGTAATCGACATTCACTAATAATGATTAATAACTTCTAGATTACACAAAGGGTGGCTGGGGATAATATAGGCTAAAAAAGGGTAAATATTGTTAAGTTACTGCCAAAATTTGGGCACTTGGTCTAAATGGTGCCAAGCAATTTGTAAAGGTAGCGAGGTGGACTGAAAAGTAAAACACCCTTCATTAATGACTGGGTAGCGATTCGAAGCCCGGTGCTAGTATGTGGTCAGCCACGCAATCAATTTGGCTACAGAGACGTCTATATAGGTAATAACAGACTCTACGAGACGTCAATGTCCGGGGATGAATTATTTAGGATACATATTTATTATATTATGTTATATTTGGCATAGCAGGATTAGCTAAATTGGTCCCAGGATAATGGGCATGTAGGCACACATGCACGTACACACGTATGTATGCACACACGTACACGCATGTATACACGTACACACGGATGTATGCACGTATACACGGATGTATGCACGTACACTCGCACAAACAGTCAGTCAACTAATGAACTAATGAATCATATAGTAAACACATAATAGTATAAACACCCAGTGTATTACCCAACCCTCATGCATACACACACACACAAGCATACACACACAGAGAGAGAGAGAGACAGACACACCCGCGCGCGCGCGCGCACACACACACACACACACAGAGTGAGAGACAGAGAAAATATATAGTATACACATAATAGTATAAACACCCAGAGAGAGATATAAAATAAAACAAAAAGACAGACAGACAGACAGACAGACAGACAGACAGACATATATAAATAAAAATTAAAAACAGAGAGACACAAATAAATAAATAAACAGAGAGAGAGAGAGAGAGAGAGAGAGAGTGAGAGAGAATTAAAAACACCCACACGTGGACGTGAGCAGAGTCTTACTAGAGCTCTCGGTCGACGGCTATATACAGCAGTTAAGCTAATTTACCACGTGACCATGTTACGTGGCCGTCCTTCGAACGTCATAGGATCACGTGATGAGATCCTTAGTAACGGAAACAGCTAGAAGTGTGAAGATCTCGGTAAGACTAACATCTTCTTGTTGGCGAGCAGATGTAACTTGTCAAATAAAACTAATAAAGAAGTGGAGAGAACAGAGAGTGATCGTGTTTATGTGTTCTAGAGGTGTCTGTAGGTTGGGGTCGTGCTTGTGTGGGTGCGTGCGTTCGTGTGTGCATGGGTGCTTGTGTGTTTACAGGTGAATCGACCAATTGTAATTCTGTAAGATATATTTGTTTTGAATCTATTCCATTAAGGATTAACGGAGGATTTACGGGTGAGCGGAATGGTCCAACGTCCCACTTCAGGTGTTTCATCCGTATGCTGATATATGTGATGTGTACAGGTGAAAAGTATTTACTGAAATGTGAACACCATAGGTAAACGCCTAAACCGAACGCCAGGTGGCGTGTAGAGACATCGTGATGGTGGCACATAGAGTAGGTATTGTCACTGCCACTAGTACCACTACCACAACTACTACCACTGCTACTACTACTACTATCAATAATGCTTCAATACTTGTATAGATCCTTTTGTCCCTTTGGACTAACAGGGGCACACACACACACACACGCACACACGCACACACACACACACACACACGCACACACACACAACGCCTACAAACCAGCAACATTTTATTAACACAGCAGTCACATAATAGTCATAAATATTTAATAAAGGATAGTTTTACCCGAAAAGTAGCATGTCTTAAAAAAGTGACGGAATAATCCAAAGATACAATGCTCATTTTTTTCATATGACAGTTTGTTTCACAAAGAAGCCTCTTATATAAACTATGACATTAATATGAGACAAAACCTGGTCCGTCTTAAAGGTAATTGTTATAATAAGCTTGATGTATCTGAAAGCCGAGTTAGCGAATCTAGCCCTCCCTCCCACACGTTATGATGTCACGTGTCTCTCCTTGTCACTTACTGATAGCTATTAGGTATAAACAAAAGGTAACACGGTATTTAGCTAACTACGTCACTTAAGTGTTCGTGTAGCTATTATCTACCGATTACACCCCACTAAGAAAAATGGCCTGAAAGCAGCAGATTTCTTCAAGGAATTTTCGGAATTTGTTGACTCTCTTGCTACCAACAGTGGTCATCTGTTGATCTTAGGTGATTTCAAAATAGATTGGGATTGCCAGAGGAATGCAGATACCAAACAACTGGCTGACATTCTTAGATCTGCCAATCTCAGGCAGCATGTCCAAGAAAGAACACACAGACATGGTCACATCTTAGATCTTGTCATCATCCGTGATGATGAAAATTTGATTAAAGGTGTGTTTTTCTTCCATGCTTCTGATCATTTCCTTGTTGACATTAATGTATCTTTACAGAAACAATCTGTTTCAGCAAAAGGTTATTTCATATAGAAAATAAAGTCAATTGACAAGGAGGTTTTTCTTGCTGATCTGCGAGTCTCTTCTCTGGTATTGGATCCACCAGAAGATGTGGATCATCTGGTGGATCTCTATGATAATACATTGAGAGACATTGTAGATCAACATGCCCCTTTTAAAAAAGGAAAAGGCCAAGGACCAATGTTTTCCATGGTATAATAAGAACTTTAAGGCTGCAAAGAGACACAAAAGGGTATTGTGAGCGGCTGTGGATCAGGACCAGTTTGTGTGTTCTTTTGGGAAATGTTAAAGGGTTCAGAAAAAATTTTTTTAAAAAATACCCTTGCCCCCTTAAATCTAAATACTATAATAAAAAGATCAAACATCCAAAAGGGAAAACAAAAGGGCTGTTTTCAGTGTTGTGAATAAAGTATTTTAAAAAAAGTCAAACTGTCCTCCCCAAAAAATATCAACTCAGATAAAGATAGGCCCCTTGTTTTAATAACTTCTTCTGTCAAAAAATATTAAATATTAGTGGGGTTTCCCGTCCAGCACCTTATCACAGGGTACGCCATTGGTAGAAGAGTCCTGCATACCCCTGACGGATACATTTGAGCCTTTTTCAAAAGACTGATATCAGACAGTTGCTGAAAAAGTCATCTAATGCTTTCTGTGCAGTTGACCCTATGCCTCATGGCTTGTGAAAGATTGTCTGGATGTTCTGATAAACCCAATTACAAATATAGTTAATAAATCATTATCTCTGGGTGTTTCCCAAAAAACCATGAAAGCTGCCCTTGTAAAACCATTAATAAAAAAAAACCCCAAATTAATATTCTAAACAATTACAGACCTGTTTCAAATCTTACATTTTTTTCTAAAGTTATAGAAAAAAGGGAGTTGCTTTCCATCTAAACAAATATTT
The DNA here is from genome assembly GCA_025642065.1 of Paralvinella palmiformis. Taxonomy (NCBI): domain Eukaryota; kingdom Metazoa; phylum Annelida; class Polychaeta; order Terebellida; family Alvinellidae; genus Paralvinella; species Paralvinella palmiformis. Next base: position 582,910 of record JAODUP010000158.1, read on the forward strand.
AATCAATAATAACCTTAATGAATCAAAAAGTCTCCTATAAAAGGGGGAATTTAAAAAGCCTTGGTTCGAGTGAAAAGTGATATTATGATGTCAAATGATCAAGGTAAGCCAGTAATACTTGTTCTTCTGGACCTGTCTGCTTCATTTGATACAGTTGACCATAATGTACTTTTTTCTAGGTTAAAAAAGGGGGAGGTACTTGAATGGTTTAGATCCTATCTGGAACAACGCTCCCAGAAAGTGTCTGTTCATGGTATTTTATCTGACATTCAGTTTTTTTTTAATCTGGTGTACCACAGGGTTCAGTTCTTGGTCCTCTTGTTTTCACAATGTATACCCATCCTCTTGGGATCATTGAGCAGTGATATGGGATTAAATATCACTTGTATGCTGATGAAAACAGCTGTATATATCACTGGATCCTGACAATGAGTTAAATTTCTCCCTTCCTTTTAAAAATTTAGAAATTTTATTGCCGATATCCGGCTATGGATGACTCAAAATCTTCTAAAACTAAATGATAATAAAACAAAAAATTTTATATTTGGGATCACCACATTGTGTTAAATCCCTAAAGACACCAGCATTAAAATGGGGGCATCTTGATTACCCCCAATGGGTCAAAAAAAACTAGGGGGTTTTTTTTCCCAAAATTTCGATGAAATGTCACATCAGTATGCCGAGCCGCCTTTTTACCATCTTTAAAAACATCCACCGTTTTAAAAACATTCTTTATAACAAGAAGAATTTTTAATTAAGTTTTCCTTTTTAACCGATAGACCTTTTTGTAACCCCGTTTTTGGGACATCTGATTATAACATTAATCGCCTTCAGCGAATTCAAAATAGTGCATCTCGCATTGTAACAAATACTAGAAAATATGGTCATATCACCCCAATTCTTCGAAAACTACATTGGCTACCTGTTAGACAGCGTATCCATTTTAAGATTCTGTTAATAACTTATAAATCTATTAATGATATGGCGCCAGAATACCTGTGTGAACTGGTTTCCATTAGAAAGTCATCCCGAAAACTCAGGTCATCCAGTCAGATACTATTGCAGGTGCCAGTGTCTCGTCTCAAGTCATATGGTGATTGTGCGTTTAGTGTTGCAGCCCCCACTTTGTGGAATAAGTTGCCGGCAAATATTAGAAATGCGTCGACTCTTGGAAATTTTAAGTCTCTTTTAAAAACATACCTATTTAAGGTCGCTTTCACAGATAAATAATTATTATCTTTTAAATCATTACAGGTTTTTTACAGACATTATTTGGGGTATTATTATATTACATATTATTTGTACAGCGCCTTTGAATGGCTCCTGCTAGTAAGGGCGCTTTATTAAATATACATTATTATTATTATTATTATTATTATTATTATTATTATTATTATTATTATTATTATTATTGTCACTTACTGATAGCTATTAGGTATAAACAAAAGGTAACACGGTATTTAGCTAACTACGTCACTTTTCCAACGAAATATCACAATAGGTAAGTCACTTGATTGAGTTGCAGTTTAACATCGTATTTGAACGAAGACAGAGATAAGACTGTAACTTATTGATCGCTGTTGCTACCTATTGATACTTATTGATACATATTAATACTTATTGGTATCTATCGATACATATTGGAACCTGCTGATACATATTGGAACCTACTGATACATATTAGTACCTAATGAAATCTATTGTTACCCATTGATAACATTGAATCGTAGTTATAATATGTCTAGATGGGAATATACCACGTGATAGGTCTTCGTTGAGTTATCACAGAAAGTGTCCAGTAGGTGGCGCCATTTGCGGTGATATGTTACGTTAATATTATCCGACCAGTGTCCGGAATACTAGCCACTTAATATTTTATTAGAGGGAATGTTTTGCTTAAATATTAATAAGCTTCCGAACGCCCGTCTACGGGTAGGTAGGCTCAGGCGCGGAACCGGTTTCATATCGTCAACAGTAGAGACTAACAACACGTGACTTGGTGATCTTTGACATTAATTAATTAATATCGGGCTGTCGCTTACCTCCTCCAGATTATGTTGTTGCCTCATTGAACAAAAATAGCCATCAACTAGCTGTCGGGATCTGATTTTTCAGCCGCCATGAAGATTAGACAAGGGGGTGTCATCGCGACAGGATTCAAACGACGGACACATTCCGTTCGTGGCGCGTGGCCAGAAATATCCTATTTCCTTATCCGATGTTATTAAAATATTAATTAACTAATTATTATTAACTTGTCGATTTAGCGCTTCCGTTCAGGCTATTTTCGGCTGAAATGGGTTCGGTTTTGTGATGGCTAATTACTATTTCCCGCCATATTTGACGGGTTAATTTTAGCCGGCAATTAGTTGGTGACAGCCTGTTAGTAGGCTGCACCGCGACACACTGCTTACATTTCAGTGTTACTGAAGTGTTTGTGGGTTGTAATTGTTTCCCTAAACCTTAAAACATCGGAGAGAAAACAATTGTAGTACACGCCCATGGTACACACTTCACGAGTCCTCAGCTGCCTACATTCCGCCGTCGCGGTACGAATTCCGGGCTAAGTGCGGATCTGAAGGAATTCTCATTACACAACAAACGCTTCAGGTGACACTCCGTAATAGAGGTTCCAGAATGAGTGTCGAAACTCTTTAGAACAACGTTATGCTAGCTGCCATTGTTCAGTTAAAGCGGAAAAAACATTTAGTTTTTAGTCTTAGTTGAAAGGTTTAATTTGTTCTTTCCAATGTGATATACAACTTTTAAATCATTGTATTTACATCATTGTATTCCTTACAATGCACTTTCATGTGATCTTCAATTAGATCTAAATCTCCCTGGGGGTTCCCATTTTGGAGTTGACCTACAATTCCCTTCTGCGTGTAATAAAAGGAGGGTGCTAGATACCTTTTGTATATATATATATATATATATATATATATATATATATATATATATATATATAGAGAGAGAGAGAGAGAGAGAGAGAGAGAAGAGAGAGAAAAAAGAGGAGGGAAGAGAGAGTAGAGGAGTGTGTGTGTGTGTGTGTGTGTGTGTGTGTGTGTGTGTGTGAGAGAGAGAGAGAGAGAGAGAGAGAGAGAGAGATAGAGAGAATTTGTCAGTATAGTTCTTGTTATCCTGCTGCTGACATTCTTCTTATCCTTGTTAAAGATGTCCAGGCCAGTAGAACAAACAAATCAGATACAAAATAGATTAAGCCGGTGGACGATCTCTAGTAATCTAATTTGAACCTTTCTAATGATGATTTCTTCGCGATTGATGCCGGCTTCTCGGATGTCGTTTGTCAATATTTAGTCGAGATCTTCCCAGATAGTAGATTGTTGTATACCCGCTATACAAACCAAAATCCAGACTCTATGCCACAACAGACATAAGTCGGCGGATTGCTAAAACATATCCACACATTTATGAAGGAATCACTTCGCCGGGTAAAGGTAAATTCATAGAAACAAAAACTTCTCTTTGATTGCATGCGAATAAGCCGCGATATTATGATAATACAACGATAAGTCGTTGTCTAGACTAAGACGTGTTATGAAGACAGCCGTCTTACAGTTATATATTATGTTGAAGATATTTCCTTGGGTAAATAATAATATAACATCGCCTTAATCTTTAATATATAACGTTAATAATCCAGATTATCCTTAATATGGGACAAAACCTCACAAATCCTCTTCTTAATTATTGCCTTGATCTTCCCAGGAATTTATATTCTACCCTAAGTGTTGTGCTATATTATTATAATATACTTTGATGTCGCATTAGCCTAGGATCTGCTATATCACAATGTTATGCTTATAGATACCTATTACGTGATGATAATTTATGTTATCATAGCAATTATAATACTACATAATCTGTCTGGATTATGTACCTTTAACATAATACTCCGACATTAAATCATTCACCTTAGATATGTTTTATTACCGTATGTTATTATAATACTTCCCGTTTATAATATTTCCATAACAAACTTGTTACGTAATTTTCTGCTACATTACAATAAAACGTCTGTTATCCAAGAATGTTTCATATTATCGTAATATTACCATATTACACCTGTTATCTAAGATTGGACTACATTACCATAACACGTCTCTTAGCCAAAGTTGTGCTATGTTATACATATTACACCTGTTATCTAAGACTAGACTACATTACCATAACACGTCTCTTAGCCAAACTTGTGCTATGTTATACATATTACACCTGTTATCTAAGACTGGACTACATTACCATAACACGTCTCTTAGCCAAACTTGTGCTATGTTATACATATTACACCTGTTATCTAAGACTGGACTACATTACCATAACACGTCTCTTAGCCAAAGTTGTGCTATGTTATACATATTACACCTGTTATCTAAGATTGGACTACATTACCATAACACGTCTCTTAGCCAAAGTTGTGCTATGTTATACATATTACACCTGTTATCTAAGACTGGACTACATTACCATAACACGTCTCTTAGCCAAACTTGTGCTATGTTATACATATTACACCTGTTATCTAAGACTGGACTACATTACCATAACACGTCTCTTAGCCAAAGTTGTG